>OX359264.1:51497201-51944701 GCA_947179155.2 Hedera helix
GAAGAAACTAGGGACCAATTCTCTCTCTTCTAAAGGATCCTAATCTTTCAAATGGCAAAAAAGTAGAGTAATTTCTATTTCTTTCCTATTTATACTCCTAATTGGTGGCTTATTAATAATGATCCAACAATTAGAAAAGAATTGGGGGGGGGGGGGGGGGGGGACCCGAGACACACAAGTACGTGGTCAGTGGATACCCCTATTAAGCTGTTATAACCCCTTAGTATTCTCACATGCATAAGCAACACATAACACTGGCATATCTTTTTAAGTTAAATCTCAATTAGGTCTGGTCTGTCAATGGGTGAAAGTTCATTTCTTAGTAGTCTATATGGGCTCAATAGCCATCCATTAACCCACAGTCAAGTGATGGCTCATTTTTAAAGGAATAATGGCATCATTTCTATGCTAAGCGCACCACATTTAGTCATGAATTGAATTCCTCTTCATCCGGGCTCTGCCTTTGGTCTAGGAAGCCCTTCGGGCTCCCAAAGCATTTTCTTTATTTTACTTAACCACTTCACTCCATTCTCTAAAGGAGTGGGGATAATGTTAGGCAACATATTTTCTAGGGTTCTTTACATAAATATACAACAATTAAAAAGTAATTACATCATTAGTGTATCTATAAAATAATTACAAAAAGAGGGTAACAAATTCAAATCATTCAATTTCATATTAATAAGGAAACCTAAAATCGAGGATAAATAACTGCCATAATTAATAATTCAAATTCAAATCTTTGGGATCCAACAACAAAAATAAATCCATAATACAAAATTCAAATCAAAAGGAATAAAAAACAAAAAAATTATCTTATCTATTATAATCTTCATCTTCCTTCGCCGCCTCCTCATTCTTTTCATCACCGTCTCCGCCGCGAATCTCCACTTTCCCTTCATCATCCTCTTTCGTCGTCTCACCTTCATCATTATCTTCATCATCCTCCTCCGCTGCTGCCTCCCCTTCATTATCCTCCTCCGCCGCAAATCGCCGACAGTCCAGGTTTTGGTTACCTTGGTATGAAGGTTTGATTACCTTAATATGAAAGTTTGATTACCAACTGTGTTTGGTTACCTAGAGTTACTGTACGAAAAAACTAGTTACTACACATTCAGGAATTGGTTACCTTCATACTAGTGTTTGGTTACTTAGATTTACTGTAACAAAAAATTGCAATAATAATGTTTGGTTACCTTCATAATAGTGTTTGGTTACCTCCATATTAGTGTTTGATTACCTAGAAAAATCGAGAAATCCAACCATAAACGTGAAAACTCCAATGACACCACCATGAATGTGAATATGAAGGCATTGGAGGGGGCGCCGAAGGCAAAGGTGAAGCCTAAAAGGTAGTAGAAGAGGCCGGCGGCGGCGGCGTTGAGGACGTTGGTGAGCATAATGTTCATAGTATTTTTGGCATGGACGGAGCCAGCGCAGAGCACGGCGAAGCCGAGCTACATGAAGAAGACGAGGTAGGAGGAGAAGAGGAGGTAAATGGAATCGATGGCGTAATCGGTGTCGTTGAAGCGGTTGGAGACGGCGGCGAACTGGTCGCAGATGAAGGTGGCAACGGCGGTGGGGTTGGTGGTGTTGACGCCGAAGAACTGCGCCAACCTCCATACTAGTGTTTGGTTACCTAAATTTACTGCAACAAAAAATCGCCATAACAGTGTTTGGTTACCTCCATAATAGTGTTTGGTAACCTCTATACTAGTGTTTGGCTACTTGTAGTTGATTTTCGCCATGACTGACTGATTTACTTGAAAGAGAAACACTGAGAATAGAGAGAAATTTGAGAGGTCCAATTTAATTGGATCCCTTTTTATGGATAATTTGTTTGAATTTTCATTCAACTTTTTATTTTAATTTTTTAAGTAATTTGAATTTTAAATTTTGAAATTTGGAACTAACTACCCATTAAATCACTTAACTAACTTAAAGGAATAACAATGCACTAATTTGGAAATTAAATATTAAAGATGCACTAATTTTGTAAATATTTTATGTATGCACTTTTATTGTAATATTTTTTAAAAATGTACTAATAAATGTAAATCTCCCTATTTTCTAATATTGATGGGTTCCCTAATTGGGTCTTGTTCTCAATTAGCCTATTATTTTTTCTAAATGCTCATGATAGACTCTTAAGCCTAATAGGCTTAGGTCACTCTCTTACCAACCAAGGCACCATGCAATTACTATATATGATATTAACCCTTATATGGTAATTACATTTTTCAATAGAGTCTCTATATACGACTCTTATGAGGAATTGTAACCTTATATATTGAGCTAGTAAACCCAAACTATAAATATAGGTGAACAACAGAGGTAAACATAACACAATACAGCCTACTAAATATTTTTCGCCTCCATTATTAACTTACTTTGAAACCTGTTTTTACTTTTACACCGGAGGTATCTCCCGACGACCTCGGTTGTCAAGTACTTTCAGGTAGTTCCTTCTACTCAGGTTCACGTCGAAATTAGTAGTTGAACGCTTGAACAAATTTGAGCGTTAAACTTGACTTTTTTTTCTTTTCTCTTTTGCTTCTACAATTTTAAGTATATTATTATTTTGTTTTTTTATACTAGTTTTTTTATTTTTCTATTTAATTTTGTAAATTTTATAAAAAAATTATTCTACTTCACATAATTTACCACGCAATTTGTGTAGATGCAAGTAAATATATAAAATGGAAGGGCTGAAGCTGAGATATGTTTGACGCATGCGTTTGGTATTTGAGAGGGTAAGGGGGGGCTATATCGACCGGCTAACGTATAAGGTGGCATCGCCACCTGCATTCACATAAAATAAAATTTATATGCTTATGCGCCTGTTCGAGCATGATCCATGCATGGCAGTGACGATGATTAACAACAACTTAAGTACATGCTTATGCGCCTGTTGGAACATCTCTATCCAAAGGTCAACGCTAGCTTATTTCTTGGATGAGGGCCGCCTGCAGCCACCTAATCATATACCAAATCCTCAATTTAGTAAGGCTTGTCAAACATATAGTCAGTTCTTAATTAGTTACAGTTGGGGCCGTTAGGTAAAAGTGATCATCCGAGACGATGATCTTAAATACTCGGTCTGAATATGCCATTATTGTAAATCGTGTTTAGTATATTAATTTTTTTATATTTACAATAACCTCACGTTTCAAGTAAAGTATCAATATATTCACTATAAATGAATATCTGAATGACCAAAATACATGTGATAATAAGAGATATTACCACATAATAAAATGTATGTGTTTTCTACACCTTATGGCTTTTTAAAACCCCCTTTTATAGTTTTCTTAAAGAGTAATATATATATATATATATATATATATATATATATATATATATATATATATATATATATATATATATATATATATATATATATATATACATATATATCCAAATACATAAAGATTCATCTTAATATCTTTTCTAAACAAAAATAACCTTCATAATTTAATAATTTAAACATAAATATTTTTATATGTTACACAATTATAATTTTTTTCCCAACATCTAACCATATATCATATGTGATCTTAATTTTAGTAATTTTAACATAATGTTTTTATTTGTTCTTATTCATTTTGTTTTATCGTTTATTGTAACATTAATTTATTATTGTCACTTTAAATATGATTCAATTTCAATCATTCACTTAACAATTCAACTACACAAACGCAAAAAATCAAATAAAAATGTCAATCATTTTATAATAACAAAAATTAATCAAGTTAAAGCTGTTACACAAACAAATTTACTTTACACCATTATAGTAATGATGTTATGCAACTTTAAAACGAATAAAAATTTATGTACTATAATCTTTTTAAATGCTCTATATATTTATATGATTGAATTGTTAACTGAATGGTCAAAATTATATTTTATTTAAAGTAACCTTAGATAAAACTATCAAGGTCAATTTTAGAAACTTTTACCACAGGCCTAATTAGTAGTCTTTCCATACTAACATTTTAATTATTTTTGGTCAATTTTTGAAATTTCAAAAACTCAAAATCAATAAAAAAAAATTAAATTATAATATAAAGTATAAACTTCTATAATTTATAGAAATTTAGCAACAACAAAACAACTATAATTGCTATAAATTAAGTAAAAAGAAGTCTTATTTTGTTTAAATTTGATACATTTTATAAATAGAGATCCAATTTCCTAACAAATCGAGCTCGAGTGAGAGCCTCTTCAGGAATAATTTATAAAGAAAATTAATATTTTTACAAATTAATTTAATATTTTCACAAAATCAAAATGAGACCAAATTGTAAAAATATCAAATTAACTTGTGAAAATATCAATTTCCTTTATAAATTGATCAAATGAATTTATAAGTAGTTTTTTGCTTGTATGTGATTTATTTTTTTATTTATAAATTGACTTGTGAGTAGTTTTGAAAAAATAATAAATTTTTATTTAAAAATAAATAATTTTTAAATAAGTAAGTTTGACTAAATATAAAAACTCTTTTACCCTTCTTTTTAGTATATTTATAACTTATAAATTATTTTAACTAAATATCTTCACAATTTTTTACTTAATTTTTAACTTTTAACTCAAACTTATGTCAAACGCTTATCTATATATAAAGAGAGCGACTCTCTCGAGAGGGTCGGTAAATTTGTATCACACTATTTTTTTTTTCTTTTACTCTTATAACTTTAGATATATTAGTATAATTTTATCTTTTTAATTTTAATTTTTATATCTTTTTATTTAGTTATTTAAATTTATAAAATTTAAATTTTATCTCATAATTTTTATATATATAACATAACATGTGTAAGACCGAGTCCTAATATTTATAAATACATTTACTATTTTAAATTTTAACTTATAAATAATTTAAAAATAAGTCATTGCCATTGCCATTGCCATTTTTTATCTTCTTTATTGTACTTTGAATATACAAAAAATAAGATCACACTTTCACAACAGAGATCGAAGAGAGAGGCAATAGCATCTACAGCAGCGACTCTATCATGGTGTTCATCCTCATGGCTTCATAATCGTAGCTTAACTAAAAACATGAATGAATCCACCAAAATCTCGGACAAAGGTTCAGTCTTCGTCATTCTGGCTCAAAAGAAAGCCAAAAAGACTCGAGGTAAGATAATTACACCCAAACATTTACTGGGTTCTTCTTGTTTTTGCAATTTTGTTCATATTTCTTTCTTTCTTTCATCATTTTTTTTTGGTTGCATTTCTTGGCTTTAATTAAATGGGAATTCTTGTTATTTTGTGGTGGGTTTATATTGAAGGAGGATGTGGTGGATTTGGGAAAGAAAGGGCAACTTCTGGATGTTAAGGCTGGGTTTTACTGGAATTTTCTTCTTCTTATGGGTAAGGCCCAAATTGTCACCCCCACTCTTATCAAGTAATATACTTTAGAACCCATTTTCATGTGCAGATTGTGCTGATTTTTGTTATCCTTTGCATTTTTGCTGTGTGTTTCTGGTTGTTTGTAGTTTATCTCCTGTAAGTTTGTGTTGTATATTTTGAATTTTAGCAAATGTATGATTGATTTCTTGGTTCTGTAAGTCAATTATCCTTAGGAGTGAGGGAATTATTTGTGAAATGACTTTAATTTGCCTAAATCTATTTTATGCTTTAATTCTTGTCTTTGTTGGTTAATAATAAACTTGTTTTTATCAGACTTTCAGTATTTAATCAATATTAATTTCTTTAGAATTATACTCCCTCCGTCTAAATTTAGAGATACATATGTAAAACGGCTACTTTTAAGAAATTTTTTATTTTTACAAACTTATCCGTAACATTAATTAGAAATGTAGTAGTGGTGGTACGATAATACTCACTCAACTAAAAATAAAAGTAAGGGCGTGTTAGAAACTCTGTCACTTTATAGTCTCAAGACGGGAATTTATCTCTAATCTTTGAACGGGCATATAAAAAAAATGTATCTCTAATTTTAGAACGGAGAAAGTACTCAATTGCAAAGTATTTTGACAAGTAAAATATCGATACCTGTTAACATATTAAAAAGGGCTGCTACAATTCTTGGTGAAAAGTAGGCAGGGACCATTAAATATTTCCCAGCATGGTGCAAGCTTGTAAGGCTTCATTAAGAAGAAATTATGAAAGTCTTGAACTTTTACTGAATTTCTGAAAGCCCGTAGATCATCCACGCAAAAGCAAACTTCCCCGGTGTTGGGGGGGGGGGGGGGGGGGGGTAATTACATTTCTATTAAGCTTGAAGGGGCTATGGCCCTGCCATTCCATCCCTCCCCTCTTACCCTGCCTTTATGCATGTTTTGGTGGACGAGGCATTTTGAAGACTGCTTCTCTTGCTGGACCTTCTAAAGTGCTTTTAAATATCTTAAGATGTATGTAAGGAAGTATTGATGCAAATCCAAGCATAAATGTTATTTTCTTAGTAACATTGTGCTTACTAAAAAAACAAAAGAAAAACTTACCAAGTGTCAGTATAAGTTTTCCTTCACTAATTAACTATGTATTTAGACTCCTATGTTGGTGCCAGAGTGACTACTCAATATTCTAACATTTCCATTGTTGGTTGTTTTGGATTGTAGGACAGCATGTTTTGACGTGGCCTTTTTCAGCTTAGCTAACTGTACCTAAAGATGCTCTCTAAGAACCGTGACTTCGAATTTTGATTCGAAATAAATAAATTTTTCTTAAAAATAAAAGTTGTAACTTTAGATTTCAACTTAGCTTTGTCATAATTATTTGGGTTTGCTAGATGTACTCTGTTCCTCTCCCCAGCTATGTATCGTCCTTGTTCTTTCAAGGTGACGCATGTATCCGTAGACTAAAATTTTAAAATCATACTAAATTTGCATGTTCAGTTTCTAACGTTAGAAGACTCAGAATTTTATCTCGACTATTTTTCTTATAATAATTCTCTTTTGATCTTTTTTTTTAATAAGTTACCTCTGACACAATCTATATCATGTCTGCATCAAACGAGACCAAGACGAATGCTTACCTAGCTGATCCTAATGATTCAACTCAAGTTCTAGGGCTTAATCAATTGATTCTATGTAATTGGGCTAGACATAATTCAAGGAGGCTCAATAAAGGAGTTGATCCTAAACTAATCAACATGATCCAAGCCTTAATGGACCAAGGGAGTTCAATATGTAGCCAAGGAAGTGAAAATTCGCAGCCCAAATGGATACCTATTCTAGACAGCTTAAACAAGCCCCTATTCTAGACAGCTTAAACAAACCCCAAACAAGTCCAATTCAATCTCAATTCAAGGGAATGCAAGGGCCTAGAACAAAGGGGAGTTTAGCAGCCCAAAAAGGAGTTTAATCTTGGCAAGGGGCAAGCCAATTGGGCTGGCCCAATTCAGCAACCTCAGCAAAGCTAGCTAAATTTTAGGCTGGGACAAGCTTGTTCATGCCAATTTTTTAGGAGCACCAGGGCAAGGCTATATTTTAGGAGTTCAAGGATCAAACCTTGGCAAAAGCAAGGAGGGAAGGCTACATTGTAGGAGCAAGGCTATTTTTAGCTAAATCCGCATAACTTGAAAACCAAACCTCGACAACTTGATTTGTGCGGCTATTTTGTAGGTAGGTCTTGGCAAAGGGCTAGGAGGCGGCTAATTTTTAGGAAAGGGAAGGAAAACCACGACAATTAACAAAGCTTCTAGAAGGCAGGAGAAAATTTATGGCAAAGTGATTCTAGAATGCTCTAAACAATGCGGAACAAGGAGTTAGGGCAGCAAGAATTCAAGTGTTTTATTGTAATTAGGATTCTAATTTCTATGTAATTACTTTTCCTATTAGAATTAGGAGTTTTGTTAGGGTTTCAAGTATCTAGGGATTCTAGATCCTTTTATGTAATAGTATAAATATGGGACCAAGCGGGTGTTTTTTATTCATCAATTCATTCATTCAATAATAATTCTTTCTGCTAGTTTACTTGGAAGAGTATTCTATCTTTGGTTTTTTTTAAGAACTTCTTGAACTTATTGTTCAACTTTTGACTTATTAAGCATCAATCCAGAGTTGCTTGTGGCATCTTCTGCCTTGCACCTATGATTATACTAAGGCTCTTGCTTTCTTATAAGTAACGGGTTGCGGGGTCGCTAGAGTTGCACAAAAAGCCTGAGGCTTGCGGCCTGGTCTGGATCCGGCTAGGTCAAAGCCTGACCCATTCAGGCCCAGTCTAAAAATTATAAACAGGCTGTCACTTGGACATAAAAATCCGGGCCAGTCCAGCCTAGACCCGCCGCGGCCCAAGTTTTGTCTAATAGAAGTATTAGACATACATGCCTTGGTTTAAAAAAAAGGGTGAGATGCCCTCTATTTATAGATGGGAGTTGGGGGGTCTTGCTCTCGTGGGCGATGTGAGACTTGGTTCAACCTCACTTTACTGACTGCTCAATGACATTATCTACTCCATCATCGACATGGATGGCAATGTGATCACCATTGAGAACTCTCGATTTGATGAGATGCTCTTGTCAGTCTTCCATAAAGGAGTTAAGTACAATGCTGGTATTGGTCTGGTGTTTATGACATCCACTCTTCTAGAATACCATCGATTGAGGAGATTGTCGACGAAATTAACAAGATGTTTGAAACCAACATCTTGTGGGTCAACCCCGATTGTGGGCTCAAGACGTATGCTGAAGTGAATCCAGCCTTCAAGGCCATAGTTGATGCTGCCAAGCTCCTCCGCACCCAACTTGCCAATGCCAAGTGAGAGTGTTTCTAAAGGGAAAGAGGAATTGAAATGTCTCAAAAAGTTGATTATTTCTTACTCCGACTGAACGAAGAAAATTATCTTAATTGAATCAATTATCGAGAGATGCATTATTCATTTTTGGTTGCTAGTTTTGTTTCATGGATTGACGTGGTTATTTAGTGGGTTTCACTGTGAGCCTACGGGGAAAACATTTTTCAAAATCCCCAAAGCCTACCTTTTGTCCATTCTTGCCCTTTCGTTTGCTTAAGTGTCTTGATTATGAAGATATACCCAAATTGCGTGAAGATGATGCACTAAGCTGGCGAGATAATGAACTGTGTTATCGTTGATGCATATCAGATTGGAGATTTCCCTTTCTGGTTTCGTCATTTGTGGTCAAGAAGCCTTCAACTCTGCTTTGCACTCATAATCCTTTACCCGCGCAGTTGGTCTTGCTACGATTGCATCCTTGGTGGTGATAATTCTTACTATTATTTGCAATACCCCCCTTGCTAAATTATAGCAAGTGGAAAAAGTTGTGGATTATTCTTCATGAGGTTTATACAATCTTTAGAATAAGCATCCCATGAAACAATGTGTTTGAGTGCAGTTACCAAGAGCCAAGATGAAATAGGTAAGAGTTACTAGTGTACAAGACTACAAGTCTCACTTGGATTGTTCAAAAAAAATTCAGAGTACCTTGAGACTATAAATAAGGAAATAAAGAACCCATGGCTTTGCTAAGGTTTACCCAAGCTTGGGCCTCCATTGCACTTTGGAGGGGCGTTGGCCTAAGGCTTACCTGAATGGTGGAGCTTAGCTCGGCCTGGCCTATAGGCATCAACAATCAGGTTTTTTGGGGGTAAATTTGGCCTGGCCTGGTCAGGAGGGCCCAAAGTCAAGGCTCTATTTGGTTTGGTCAACGGTCAAAACCTGGCGGGCTCAGGCCAGACCGGCTTGTTGTGCATCATTGGATGTCGCTGGTGTAATCCACCTTCAACCTTGTTAGAACGATCTGGGTGACGACCACCTTACGCAAGCGTGCCGTGGAGTTTATCAACCTCACTTAACCATTAGATATAATTTGGAAAGACAATAATTAGTAGATTGTAAGGTACAATTGTTAGTTTAGATTATTTGCAAACAAGCATTGGGCATCTTCTTATGATTGTGATTGCTTAGCGTCAACTTTCTCAAAATGCATTAAATACGATCTTCAATTTTTCTTTCACAAAATTGATAGGCTGATAGCTTTAGAGCTAACGCCAAGGGATGCTGACCTATGGTAGAAGTCATTTCAGTCTTTGATACCCCTATGCTTCCTATTATGTTTTCGCGTGGGGATGGGTCAGACAACTTTTATCAATGTCTACCACTAATACCTTGCTACTTTCAAGGTTACGATGTAATTTTAGAAGATTACAATTGATTGCTTAAAGAGGGAACATTATTAATTATACTTATAACTCAAGATTAGAACGCAGGATCTTGCATATTATGACCAAAAAAAAAAGATATTGGATTATTGTGGGTTAAACTTTTGAGTGACATATTCACAATTTTATTTGCAATAGATGAGCCTGTTATATTTTTTGTTAAGGTTTTCATTTTCTTGATTATTTTCTTTAATTATCTTTTCCTCAGAGAAATGAAGATGGAAGAGGAGAGAATTGAGGTTGAGACGCTAAGGGTAATCACACGCACTTGAATTTATTACTCCACCCCCACAAAAAAAGAAGAGAGCTAATAAAACTCCCTAAATTTTTGATAGTGTTTTGACTTGTAATACTCTATTCGTTTTAAAATTAGAGATATATTTTGACTTTTGAGATCAAACAATGACATATTAAACATTAAAATTGATATGATTCATAAAAGTTTAGAATGAAGTGAATTCTGTAATTAATTGTTTTTGTTATATACTATACAATTATAATAATTATATCAACTAGAATTAAATAATTTAACATCAATTTGAAGTTTAATATGTCGTTATTTGACCTCAAAAATCAAATTGTATCTCTAATTTTGGAACGGAGGGTGTGTTATTTTATTTATTTTTTATTAATGTTTTGACATGATTCTAGATATCACTTTTAGCTGTTTAATTACTTGTTACTATATGGTATGCACAAGTAAATCTTGATTTATGCTTTCTTAAGTACATTGTATTTCACTAGCATACTACTCAGAACATGGAGGCACATAATTCGTTTGTCGTAGAAGGGCCACCCCCCCCCCCCCCCCCCCCCCTCCCCCCCCCCCCCCCCCTCCCTCAAACATATGACTGTATATTGAAGGATGTGAATTTGAAACTTTATTCTTCTAAATATACGTTGAAGGTATTAAATTCTATGTTCCACAACATTTGAATGAGGAAATTAGCGTACTCACATAAAGAGATAAAAAAGAAGTGACATTTCAGAAAAAAGAAATTAGGGAAAAGAAGAAAAGACAGTTTCCCTTTTGCAAATGCCAGTTTATTTTGAATAGAGGACAATGACCTCTACATGCTCCGAAGACAAAGGTTGTGACTTAACCTCATTCTTGTGTAATTCTTATAATCTTATTATGTTCCTGTGATTTTCCTGGCCACTAGAACCTATATAGTATGATACAATTCTGTGAGAGAAAGAGTGAGACACTGCCCTAAGATGATATCAACTTGCGTGCGGGTGAAAGAAGAGGCACAACAGCTAGCTCTGATTTTTGCGACTGTTGGAGTTTTTAAGGTGAAGCGCAAGATTGGGGAAGGAAAACAAATTTTTGGAACGTGAGTTAAATATAGAACAAAGTTGAGCTGTTAGTTTATCCATTCTTTGGATATGAAGTCTGATGTATTCTTATTGTGCCAGTGTTACAGCTCAAGATCTTGTTGACATAATTAAGGCACAGTTGCAAAGGTACCATCTCGCTATCTATATGCCTGCACACTTTGAAAGCCTTGACTGAAATGTTGAACTACTCAAAAGTTTTGTTTTTTAATCGACTTATGATCTGTTCTTAATTTCTTTTTTCATTTTGACCTATAAAGTAATTCTGAACAATGCAAACAGTTTCAAATTCTTGTAATTTTTATATATATAAAAAGAAGCATTTAGAACATTAAGGGTAACATATACTTCATTTCATTCATTCTTGATCTTATATTAGTTAGTTTTACTGATTTTGTAGTCAACTTGATTACAGTATGAGTTTGTGGATTTCCTACCAATAATTATATATACATAAATAACAATACGCGGAGTTCCAATTTTCAGATTTCAAGTAGGCGAAGTACTTTTATTTTCTGCAGTATTCATAATTAAGAGTTGCCAGAATGATGACACAAACAAACATGAAGAATTCACTTTAGGAATGTGAAAGATTTTGGAGAAACTGTATAGAATTCGATGCTATGCAGCCGCTGTCAAATCTTCTAAACTGGTTCATTCTGCAATATAAAAGTACAAATCTTCTGTTTACCTGGAAGTTGAATTATAAACCTTTTCAAACTTTTGATATTGTTCTCGTCTCTACAAATTTTTACTCTTAATCAGGTAGTTTGGTTTTACATAGCTTTTTATACAAATAACCATGTATCTTGAAACCAAAGAAGTTCAGAGATTTGAGTCTATTTTATTTCATTTTGTTCTAGTTAGGATTCTTACTCTCTTATTATCATTTGTAGGGATGTCGATAAAAGAATTGTTTCTCTCCCGGAGATTCGAGAAACAGGAGAGTACACTGCAGACTTGAAGCTTCACTCTGAAGTGACTGCTCGAGTAAGGCTGACTGTATATGGAAACTAAGGTCATGCGTCTTTTGGAGGCTACTTACTTGATTAAATACTTACACGGTGCTCAATGGTCAAGGTACATGATGTTTTGATTGTTCAATCATCCAGAGAGGGGAAAACTAATTTCAATCACATTAGAACCTTAGCAATGACTGAAGCTCCCTGAGGTCTGATAGTCAATAAGTCATAGAGTGCAGTCCTGTTGCTTAGGCACCATGGATCTTGTTCCTGGCCTTTGCTTACATATTTAGGATTTAGGATCTTTGTGCTTGCAGTTCTTTTGAATAGAGCTATAATCTTGATGTTAAAGCTTTAGTGCTAATGCCTTCTCATTATTAAACCTCGTCTGTCCTATTTTTCTATACAATAAATCTATGAAGTCTTGAAAAAACTAAAATTGTTTATACTCTAAGGTGATATGCACTTACATAATTTACACCAGCATAATTGTGTTTTGAGTTTGTAAACATAACTTGGTCTGCTCTAGAATATGTTTGTTTTTTCAAAATTTGGGTTGTGATCGTTTTTGGGTCGGTCTCAGGTCTCAACTCCTTAAAGAAAGGCTTTTTTTTAATTTTAAGACATTATAGCATCCCTCTCTTTTTAGGTAAACTGGTTGACTGCACCCAAGAGAATTGTAACGCTTAAATAGTTTTCACTGCTTACAAAGCAGAGAGAAATTTACTGATGTCAGTCATGTCCAAATTTATGGTATCTTGGTTGTCTCTTCAGGAAAATAGTATATATATAAAAAATTGTTGCGCAATATTTGACTGGGCTTAAGGTTTGATGGTCAAGAATAAGTTTCTTGTACTGCTTTTTCCCTACAGCTGTCTTTGCGTTGGTATGATTTGTGCTCACACATCTTCTTTGTTTTTGCTGGAGGGGACACTGTTGAATGAATATTGATTGGCTTATCTGCCAACATTTACAAGTGAGTCTGTCTTTAGTTTTTATTTATTATTATTTTTGCATGCTGAGAAATTAATTTTAGATTTACACTTTCTCAGCCTTTTGTGTATTTGTTTATGCCTCTTCACATTAGCCAATTGGAAAATAACTTGTACTCCTGGATCTTGTATTTCAAACATCCACCAAAAGTGAATGAGTTGTTCCGTTATTGACTTCAAGCAGAAGAATTATCTGATCTAACGATAGTCCGTTTTGGCAATGAAATTGGCACTATATACATTGCTATACTATTTGATTTGTGCTTTAATTTTCTTAAAAAGCTTTCTGAGGTTGAAACTAGAAAAAGGGTGCATAGTTATATTTAATTTCGGATTTCAGAACCTCGTAGTTGTTAGCTCAAGTCTTCTAATGCTTTCTGATTGGAATCGAGTGTCTACTCATTGAGCAAGTGAAAGTTGACATCTGCTCTAGTATACAGTATACAACAAACAAATGGAGAGAGGCTCCGGTTGATGGAACACAAGTGTTTTTATCACGACCACTTGTAGACTTGTTCAACCGGTGATTCTCGTTTTGAATTTGGTGGTGGTTCTGATCATGTGATGTAATAATAGTAGTATAAAGGCAACAAAATTGAAAATCGAAGTGGTGCAGGAATATTACCTTGTGGTGAATCAGATTTGGAGTTGGTCCAAACATTGTGCAACAGCACCACTAACTTCTTTGAGGGGAAACCACTTAAAAGATGGTGAAAATGAGTTTCTCATGCAGAACTATTAGCTCATAACATAAGACAACCCTTTTATGTGAAGAATTGTAACCTACTTTGACTGAGATTATGTTTACCTGCTTTCATGATAGTGCCATATTTCTGATGATAGTTGATATCTTTGTCTCTGTCTCTATCGTACGGAAAACTGAAAAATAAGATAATTTCTGTAGTGCATTTTTCTTTTTGTGAAGAAAGAAGGATACATTAAACGTGTTGCATGTCTACATGACTATTTGTTTTATTCGATGATCCTTTAGACGTATGGTACATGTATAAAAGTCTCCCTCTTTGAACCCTTTGAAGGCTAGTGAATCTATGGTCCAGTCTATTTTAGGCTAAAAAACTTGATCTTGAAAACAGTATTTATCTATAGATTTTGTGAATTGTGGTGTCCATGACAAAATAGCATGTTTTTAATTACATGTTGTCTCGATCGTGGTCCGACACAATACATGGGACAAAATTGAGAACATTTTTTTTTTTTTGTGATACGAAATACGATGAGGCTTTGAATTGCTTAGCTATTACAATATACATTTATTCAAAACATGGTACGCTAGTAATAATTAATTAAAACTTGTTGAGATATAATTAAAATTGATCAAGTTATTTTCAAGTATAGTATTATAACAAACATATTTTTAATAGGATTTCAATTTACATAATGTCATTGCTTACTTAACGTGTAAAATGTATTCATTTGACTACATTAGGTGACATTCTCTATAATCTATTCTTTTACGTATTAAGATTTTTTAATTATCCTAAATATTTTAGAAGATGATTTTACATGATGGATCCTAGTTTATAATTATATTTGATCTTAGCTATTGGTTGTATGACCCACGGGCTATATAAGAGGATGTTAGCTCGTATGTAAATCATATCAAACAAAGTTGTAATTATGTTTTTGCAAGAGAAGTTCAAGTAATTACGAGAAAAATATTTTGAATTGGCATATTATCATGTTTTAGAATGTTTGTACCAAAACACAATTATGTTATTGTTTGTTGGTAACTATGGTTTAATTAGATTTTTCTCCGAAGTGATTTAGCAATTACTGGTATGTTTTTTGGTGGATTAAAAATATTAAAGTGAAAATTGGTATGTTTTGATGTGAAAATTGGTTCAACAATTTACCTGAATTATATTATATTTAAAAATGTAAATGAAACAACAACAAAAATCTAATTCAGGCACTGCTCTAGGCTACATAAAAGGATTGATCAAAATGATTGATCTGTAAGATTAATAAGTCGAGCTTAGCTGAAATTAATGCTTTCTTTGGTTGACTTATTTACATTATTGAGCTTACATGATATGTCATTAGAATATTCTCTCTGACAAATTGAGAATTTTCTTGGATTGATTGGAGACTATAATAATAAAATTCTATCTTATCAGTTTTGGTCCTTAATCCTAAAAATAATAAAAGTAATCAAACTAGCTAGAAATGAATAAATAATTAATTATGTGAATTAAAAAGTAAGAATTGCAGTGTTAGAAAGGTTCAACATGAGAAATACGTCGTGGAACCAACCATCAGGAATACACTCTGTTGCAAAAATAAAAAATCCCAAGTGATATTTACTTTAATTAATTGGTGAATTCTAAAATTTAAATTTGATGTGAATCTATTTTACGATAGTTAATATAATAAATTACTAACAAATATTACTAAGAACATTTAGAAATGATCAAAGTCAAATAAAACTTTTTGAAAATGGAGGAAGTATTATACAAAATCGTGATAATCACAATAACATCAAACACAATTAACCACCCGCACCCCATGCAAAACCCAACTGGCAACTGCCACCTGAATATGCATGTACACCTGAAACATAGTAAAGGCGATAATAATAATAATATATATATATATATATATATATATATATATATATATATATATAATGTGGTCATTTTTTTTCATTGGGAAGCACGTCACCTAAGAGATGAGCTGTTGACATAATTTTTCCCTTAACATTTGGACCAAGAAAATAAAACTTACTCCTACTAGGCTACAATACTCAATTTGCTATGTTTATCAGGTTGGTTTTTGTGTTGTATGCAAGCGTAGAATTTCATCGTCTGTTTCTCTCTCTCCTCTGTCTCTCGCTATACAAATATACTATAGATAGAGAGAGAGAAACAGATAGATACTACAAGGGAGTAGAATTTAGGCTCCTTGGTCCATTGTTTCATATAACTAGTGCTGTGACAAATGTTTTACGAAAAAAATTATATTTTTCTCACTTGTATTAGAGAAATTAATAAAGTATAGCATGTGATATGCCTCTAATATTTATGTGCAATAATCACTAATAAAATGTTGTTACGTAATTATTATTTGGTTACGTTTATTTTAATAAAACTATCACTAATCATTGTTGAATTAATCAATTTTGAACTAATAAAATGTTGTCACATTTATTATTTGGTTACGCTTATTTTAATAAAATTATCACTAATCATTGTTGGATTAAACAATTTTGTGTTCATATATATAAGTTACAAATGAGCCAAAATCCTTACTTTTAGTAGGTAGGCAAGAGACGGAAACAATTATGCTTAGCTAGCCTAATTTACTTTTAACAACTAATCAACTACTAATAGTGTATATAAACAATGATAATTTATATACATTTAATCAGTCTTTTAGATCATTTGAGGGGCCAATAAGAAGACCCTTTACTCATAATATATGGTACACAAATAGGTATGTGCGTCTGTAATTGCTGGTCTGTCTGCTAATTAATTGAATAATTATTATTATAATAGTAACACTAGAGAGAATATCACCAGGTTTTATTTCCTTAACATGTGCCAATGTCGATGTTCTATATCCCTTCTGTATTAATTTTGACATCTCACGCAATGTCCCCACATGCAACCCTTGGCTTACCACTAACTATTCACCAAAACGTGCACATAACTAACAATTCCAGTTTAAACAAGAGTGACTAAACTCACCCAGCCCCTTCTCACTCACATTTTTTTTTAAAATTTTATTATTTAAAGAAAAATCGAAAAAGTTGCAGTGTTCAAAATAATTATATCCGAATTGCACGAACATGCATTAATGTATTGTACAGTACAACATTTTAGTGCATATACGAAACAATTTGAACATAATTTTTAAGGTGCCATAGCAGTGTCCACAATTTTATTTTTGCAGAAGGTAAAGGAAATATAAACTAATTTCAAACCCTAAAAATGACAAGTCAATAGTAATTCACGAGGGAGGCTAAGTAGTTACTAGATTGAGTTTGAACTACAAGTGAGGGTATAATATATATAACTTGAGTATTTAATTTATTTTTATTTTTTTATTGCTTTTACACTAGTTAAAGTTGTTGATTGATTCTCTTTACATCTCTCTAAAATCATAAGCTATGAATAATGACAACTAGACCTGTTAATTCACGCAACATTTAGTGAGGACCTAATTAAAGTTGATTCCATAGTGAGCTAGCTAGCTAAACTAAGATTATGATCTGTGGGTCTAAAAAACCCTTAATTGTTAGATACAGTATTATATATATATACCCAACTCTTTCTGTGACTTGAATGACATACGTATTTTGCCTATTTTTTAGGTACATATGTGTGACCTTTTAGTTAGTTAGCAACTTGAGAGGCAAAGGATCGATTCATTAATTAGGTGAGTTAATGAATGGGTGGACTGAAAGCTTCAAGTAAGGTGAACCATCGAGAAAATGAAAAAGAAAAAAAAAAGAGAGAATAAAGAAATTAAATACAGTTGGATACATATGAAGATAAGCAGTTACCAACTTAGCCTTCCTATCCATTTATTCTTGTCATTTAATGAAACACACGTATTTATAGAGAAGAGTTTGTTTTTAGACTTATTATAATTGAAATGCTAAAAACAACAAGAGGAACCCAATCCACATACTTTTTGTTGTGGTGCAACTATTGCAAAACAAACCCTAACTAGTAACTAGTCATGCCACCATTCCATCTCTCTCTTGAGTGTTACACATCCCTCTCCCACTAAAGAAAGAACAAAAAAATAATTTTTTAAAACAAATTTTTAAATGGAACAAAAATTAAAAAGGAAAAAAAAGATACCCCATGTGACTCACTTTTCGTGAATGAAAGGCAACCATGAACACTAACCACTTACTTACTCAAAGAACTTCAACTTCAACGAGTAGTAGATCATCAACATATACGGAAACAAATATTAAAAAAAAATCAATTTAAAAGAATTTGATAACTATAATGAATAATTGTCAAACTTATAGTAATTGTATATAATATTAATTCACATTGAAAATCAATCCGGCAAGTATCAAACTATCAACCAACCCCCTCTTCTTTTTTCTAGTAGTGGCAACCCACCAAGGCCGGGGCGGAGAATATGAAAGGGAACTTTGAGTCCCGGCGATCATCCTCCGGTGGCGGAAGGTTAAGATCTAGTTGCAGAATATTTCTCGGCTTCTCATTCTCATCAATAATATTATTATTGTTTGTTGTAGGAATACTTCTGTGTCGGCGCATGTGACCACCTAAAGCCTGGCCTGATGAAAACTCGGAGCCACAAATCGAACACTCATGAACTTTAGGCTTAATATTATTATTATTATGTTGAGAAGGCTTATAAAGAGAAAGAGACGTACTCGACTTATTGAATTGTACGTTCTCTCTTTCACCTTCATTAATTTGTCCATCATTATTCGACGGAACCAGAACTTTCTTTTCTTCTATCACAGCCTTAGGCTTCTTGTGACTCGCCCGGTGTCCACCAAGCGCTTGAAACGAAGTAAAACTCCGGTTACACGTCTTGCACTCGTACACATAAAACCCCGCCTTGCCAGTGGTGGCGGTTTCCTTGAGTCTCCGGCTACTAGTAAACTTCTCCGCCTTGGTCTCCTCTGTCTCTTTCCTTGCAGAATTATCCCCACCACTTTGAGCCAACAGAATCAGACAATTCGCCATGTCTTCGTCTTCCTCAGTACAAGCGGAATTTTCTCCTGAACTCGTAGGCGAGGGAATCGAGAAATAAACATGATCGTTTTGGCCTCTGCCGCCACCGCCGCTGCAACCGCTGGAGGAGCTAGAGGAGACAACGGACGGCCGTGATACCTTCGTACGCTTTCCTCGCATAATCATCTGCCTTTGATCTTCGGATGATCCCATGGTGATGAATTTTTCTTTTGAGTTTTCCATTTCTAAGCCAAGAACACTGGTAGAATTGTTTAGTATGGAGCGCATATTAGTAGTGAAGTGTATGGAAAGTGACTAAGAGAGTAAAAGGATAGGGGGTTTATAAAGGAAGGGAAGGGGAGGGAGAGAGAAGCGTGACAGTGGGGGTGATTATATATAGTGAATGATAAGGCAGTGTTTGGAGTCACAAAAGCCGCTCTTGGAGCGAACATAACAACTACACGTCTACTCTCACGCGCTTTGAATACATCGGGTGTTACTTATATACTCAGTATTAACTCGCCCACTGAAAATTAACGCTAACATACACCTAATCTATCTATATCTATTAATCTATTATATAAAGCACAAGTAGAGTTGGTGTAAAAAAAAATAATGAAGATTTTCATTTTACTTTTTAAAAGATAGAGTAGTTTTTTCTTAAATTTAATTTTTTTTATTTTCTCTCTCCTCATTTTTTAATTAATTTTTATTTTCTGCCTGATGTTTTATTTATTTATCCTATATATGCTGTGTGCGCAGGATACTAGTAATATATAAACCTGGAGGGGCTATTCGCGTTAACAAATTTTTTGAAGCTTTTTTGACTTTCTAAAATATCCTTAAATTTTTATAATAAGTTCTGTTTTATTTTTATAACTTCAATTTTATTAAGCACAACGATTGAAGCTAAGGACGGCACGTCAAATGCATGCTATCCCTCATTCACTACATGTCTTCTTAAGCTTAAAGGAAACTACTATTTATTTTTAGAGAAAGTGATAGAGGCAAACAAACTGGTGAGATTCGGTTGGCTTTCAAGCTAAGCCGTAAATAAGCCAATAACCTTTTTTCCCTTCCTCATAGGATGTATAAAATTGTCTCTTTCTCTCTCTACTATAAGTCTCTATTGATCATCCAAAGCGAAGGCTGGTGGAATAAGCTCTCACTTAGACTACCACCCTCTCTAGGTGAGGTGTGGGTGGGGACAGTAGAGGGGGAGTGTCAAGTGGGTATTTTCTGGTGGTGAGAAGAGTTTGTGTGGCCACCACATACTATATAGAGTGATATAGGTGCTTCTCATGGGGACTTTGTGACAATTAATGGTGACTATTGATATATCAATTACTCATTATTATGTTGTCACTCTCCTTAATTACTTAATTTATTTATTACGTATTTTCTTCGTTTTAAATTATATCATCATTATTAACTTTTGAAAAACTCTGTTTAAAATATGTTGGTTGATTACTGTTAACTTCTTATCCTGTTTTGTTTGATTATTGATATAGGAATGACGAGTTTTTTTCTCTTTAGAAGATTAAACTTGACCATTAAAATTATCATTGAAAACAATTAATAATAAAGATAATTATCTCTAATTCTCTCTCTCTATATATAAGCCTAATATGCGTAAAAGAGGAGGGTGGTTCACCTTGAATTAATTAGGTTCTCTAGCACAATCTTAGCTACAAAGAGCAAAAGTAACTGCTCTTGGTGGTTGCACCAAATTATGCCGAGTGTGCAAGTGTGATGTTACTTTTGACTTGAGATCCCTACTAGTACTTCATACGAAACTAACTCATGTGGCTCTCATCTTACTTTGTAAACAATAATACTGTTTTTACTAAACTCGGTCACATTATTATCACTCTCGAGCACACGTACGTGGTGCTAGTGGCTTTATACACACTACAAGTAACTAAACAGGGTGAACCAATTCTAAACCTTTTTCTTCCTTCTTATAAGTGCGTGTGTTTGTGAAAGAGACTGTAGTTAATTATTGTTTATTACATACGAAAATATTAAGTCGCGCTACGCCTGTATATGTTAATTAATCAACACAAGTTGACAATTTGTATATTTAATTACCAGGGTTAATAATGTTTGCTAAATTAGCGTGTCGTGGGTGTGGAGTTTCAAATACATTAAATTAATTTTCATGTAGTTTATTTAAATCCACTTTTATATAAGTGAGATCTTGCGAAATTATCAATTAATATCAATTCTTTAATAGAGTAATAAACTAGTAGATGAACAAGTATAGTGCAGTTATTCTTAAGCATTTATTATGTCTACTCGATCTCGGAATACACAACAATTTTTAAAACAATTATTCTACAGATCACAACGATTAAAAGGGAAAATTCATCTCTCCTATCTTTCAGCTTTGTACTTGTTCATTCCTCCTGCCAAAAGAACCATCAAGATGAATGAAGTCATGTAAACTATGATGATTTTGGATTTTACACATTATTTAAAACAATGAACTAAATGCTCGAGTTTATATTTTTATAATTCAGTAAATTAAAAGAAGAGATTAAAACTTGAAAATTGGTACTGATTGGAATTTATTACTTGCAATAATTGAAATATAGTTCAATGAATATGGCTATAATTTAATTTTCATTTAAAAAATAAATAAAGATTTCGTGGAATGAATGGATCAATAATTTAACTCGTACAAGTATATTGATACAAGTATCTCTGAATTCTGAGAATTATAAACATATATCATCAACTTGCATTTGACGTTGACCTACTAATTTATTAGGTGATAGAAGTAAGATACCATCACCAACAATCACGGTAGATGCTCTAGTTTAAGTATTGAGGTGCAGGATTAATTGGATTCGTTGGATAGATGATACATGTATTACTTTCTTCTCTCCATATTGGACACTTAACACATGATATAAACAACTCCGTCCAAATCCCATTTGCCTTCTTCTTCTTTTTTTAATTTTTTTTTTTATATTTAACAATTATCACATTTAGAAATATTACAAAAGTTATTAATTTTGCATAAAGAGAAATGCAAGCCTCTCATAAAGGAGAATTACAGCTCACATGATTTCCGTAAGAATTGAACTTGGGATCTATAAAGGTTATTCTTAATGCTGAATTTTGAAAGTAAGATGTGTCACTAGAGGCTCTTATAGGGTTTCCGACGACCACACAAGAAAATTAAAGGGGAGGTCGAGACCAATATTATGAGGAAATGTTTAGATACCAACTCTAAATCCAATATATATATATATATATATATATATATATATATATATATATATATATATATATATATATATATATATATATATATATATAATCTTTTGTAATGTGAGTAAAACAATAATGCTATAGATTTTAAAATTGTTTCAAATTTCTAATGATGAGGCATTGCCGAAAACTAACATGGAAGAAGATAGTTGTTAGCTGAGTAATCAATCTCTTTTCTATCCTTTCGGGAGGAAACAAAATTAAGAAAATGAAGTGTATTTGGTAGATGATTGAGGCACATACTATATTTGATTAGCAAAATTCAATTAAAATAGGGTTGTTCATACATATTTATGTGTAAACGTAGCATTGACTTTTAGTTGGACATATCTTTCCTTGCAAAGAAAAGATCATGATAGTAGCACACATTATCTGTCCATATATATATTCCCAATTAATAATAATTTAATGAAGAAGAAGAAAATGATGGACATTGACATACGGAAAATAATAATACTAGAACTTTTAATTCTGATTATTTGGACCCTTGTTAATTATTAAAAATGCCAAAAGGACTCATATACATTCACACACACATATATAATACATGTATATATGTGTTTAAATGTATATATGTGTGTAAACTGATAGAATTAGTGATGACATTTCACACTAAAGAAATATCGGAATGAGCATAATCAGAAAAAGTCATGGAATCGAATTTAGCCAATCACACAGAGAGAATATGGATTGTATATAGACCCACTTAAGTACGTTGAGTTATTAGAATCTTTTACAACCCAGTGTGACCCTAAACTCCTACGCACGTTTGTGTTTATTATGCCACGGGGTTCATAAATAAAGTTCATGATCTAGAAGATTATCAGGCAAGGATCTCTATAAATCTGAATTATTTCTAATTTTGTCCAATCCGGCCTCACACAATTCATTCATTTAATTGATCCTTATGACACGGATTGGAATATTATTGAAGATTAGATCGAATTTATATTTTGAAATGTATAAAAATTTTAACAAATTATTGGATCTATATGTATTATTTAGGTTAGTCTAGTATATTTAATTATTTTTGGGTTTGTTTATGTTTTGGACTTATTTTTAATTTTATTGAATTGTATTTATTTTTAGGATTTAGGTAGTATAAATAGTCTCTTAGGTGTTTTTTAATGGAACAACTCTCATTATTATTTCAAAAATACAACCATTTGACAATTTTTTTATCCGACCTTGTGTTCATCAAAGTTAATTTTAGCTGAGAATTCTTGTGATTCTTTCGGTATTATGCGCATTTCGCTGTGTCACCTTGTGAATATATAATTCAATTTATTAAAAGCACTTAATATCCATTATAATTTGAGATAACCTTGTCCTACATTATCAAGTAAGGTTTGATGGAAAACATTTCTCATCTCTATTTACTTGTTTGAGTTGTTTCTCTTTTTGCAGTTTTGGTTTGAATGGATAAAAACTTATCTTGTTAACTTATGCCATAGTTACCATTTTAATTTGGAAAAAAAGAAAAACTGTTAGGAGGGGTCTATAAAGAGAATTTTCGGAAATTTATAATAAAAATAAACAAATCGTATAAATTCTTAAATTATAGAAAAGTCAAAATTAAAACACCTAAATTGGGATATTACGAGGGAAAAAAGCACACATAAATATTGAGAGATGTATAAAGTTGGTGATTCCTAAAGTCTTAATAAGAGGAGTGGGAGGAAGATTCTTGGCGTAACAAATTAGTGTAGTTGGTTGTGTTAGTAAAGCAAGTAAGGTAGGAGAGTTGAGAGTACCTCATTTTCAGGCTTATATCTCTATATTTTTCTATATTTATAATTTTAATTGTACGTATTACGATTGTGAGTCATATTTATAATATATTAAACAGTGGTATAGTTAAGATTGTAAATATAGTGGTTTGTACCGTTAGGCTTTGTTTGTTTATTTTGTTTTGTTTTGGGCGGTGAAATAAACATTTTCACGTACAATCTATTTAGATCTGTCCAAGGGTTATAGTTATTTATCAGGTATAATTACTGTGATCATTTTAATTTTTTGCATTTCTGCATTCGTAGAAAGAGAGCCGTACCGCGTGCTATTTGACAAATGAGAATCGAACTGCACTCACTTGTAAAGAAAACAAATTTAAACAACTATGGTCTGACTGGTTTGGGAAAACGAAATGAGCATTTCGAAAGGAATGCTCGTTCTTATGTTTGGTTACTTAAAAAGGGAAGGGAATGGATATTCTAATTAAATGAATAATTATATGTTTAAAGGAATACTTATTCCATCGGGGTGAATAAAAATTGACTATTCTATTTCAATTAATAAACTTAAAAAAAATCATCAAAATCATGTAACTTCTTGTTCTGACCAAATATATGAATAAGAATGTCTATTGCATTCCATTTTCATTCTCATTTCCATTTCCATTCTCATTCCCATTCCAATTCCAATGTTGTAACCAAACATACTATTAGGTTAATCAATGTTTTACTTTGAAGGACTACTAATTAATAGCAATCTACTAGTCTCTTAGCTCCAAATTTTGAGATACATTTTTTTTATTTGTTACTTCCCCTATCCTCAAAAATATGAGTAAAGTATATTTTTTTTACACGTATCAAGAAAATTAAAGTAGAAAAAAGAGAATACAAAAAGTTTCAAATTTATCCTTAGTGGCTCCACAAGATTATCTAAATTAAATGATGAGTACTTTTATTTTTTTATACTAATGAATTCCACTGAATGACATATACTTAATTACCGTTCACTTTATGTACTTTTACTAATCCTTTTGGAGGCCAAAAAATTGTACTTTTAGTCATTCTTTTGAGGACGAAAGAAGTATAAAATTATTTTAACTTTAAATAATAGTGATATAAAATTTTTAATACTTCACTACTTGTATTATAAGTTGATTGAGTACTTTCATGACACCCTACTATATTTCTATATAATATTATTAAAAATATATACTTCCCCCATCCATCAAAACTTAGTTTTTAGATTAATTTTTTTGGTCAAATTGACTATTTTTAGAATTAAAAATTAAGTATATTTATTTATATTTTTAAACTCATAAAAATTGAAAATAGTAGTAAATTTGATATAATTATAATTTTTGGACCTATATATTTTTTTTTAAAAATAGTATAACTTTTGATTATAAAAATGATTGATTTGTCTTAAAAAGTCAAATTAAGCCAATTTTGAAAAACACCAAGAGTATTATATATCACACGTCCCATTTTCACACACTCATATATATATATATATAAAGAGTTAAGTGAGGCCAACCAATAATTTTTCAGCAATACGATACGTTATTAACGTGTGTGTGTGTGTGTGTGTAAAATGTAAATTGACATATTATCAAATCCCTCTCTTTCAGTTCCCCCGTCAGCGAGTAGAGAAGCTTGTGAGCCACTCGTAGAAACGTGCCTGTTGCAACTTGGAAGTAAGCGGATCAAATTAATAATTTTATATTCTTTCGGTTATTTTTAACTTGATATTTTAGGAGAAAATATAAAAATTAAGAATATAATTAATTCTTTGTTTCATTTATCAAAATAGTTATAAAATCTTAATATTATCATTCTAAAATTCATTAAAAAAGATAAAAAAATAAAAAATAAAAAATAAAAAAAACAAAAATAAGTTAGTATTTAATATAGGAATAATATAGAAAATTAAGTCATTAATACTTTCTTAAAATTTACAAATGATAAATAAAAAAGAATAAATTTCATTCTCTAAAATAAAAAATAAAAAAGAGCGGAAGAACTAATTAAAAGGAAATTAATTAATAGGAAAAAACTGCCTCTAAAAACAAGATAACGTAAGACTGATAAATGAAATTACACTTGAACTATTTGAGACAACACTTATAAGTTACTACTATGCGGGAGTCGGTAGACCACCTACCGTATCCACAAGACAAATTCATGTGTGAAGGAAACGCAAGTCAATAGAAAAGAATATCTCTTTATTTTAATGTTTCTCTTCACCGAATTTCTGATCATTTCTAGAATTTTTTTTCCTGAAATTAAATCTCCCAAATTTTAGAATTTCTAGTTAGCCATATTATCATATACATGAAAACTGCTAAATTTTCTTCATTTTTTTAAAGATAATTTTACCTTGTATATTTTGATCTCTCACTGATATTTTTCTCTCCCACAAATGCTAGGCCTTGCATTACATTAGATAATTGTTCATAAGGAATTAATATAGCTTATTAACTAACATGTATAGTTTTTCTGTATAAAAAAATACAGTTAATATTATCAGAGTAAAAATAATGTTGCTATAATAATAAGTATCACTTAAAGTGGTAAGTGTAGTTGTAAAATTATAAAAAATATAACTAGATATATATTTACTCTGAAAGTATTATTTTTTACTTCGATAATATTAAATGTCTAAAAAAACATGTATAGTGTTTCTTTCTTTTATTACTATTAATTATATTCAATGCCGCAGAAGAGAATCGAGAAAACCTTTACACGCTACATACCCTATTTGCAGAAAGAAAAAACAAACTCTGCGTTCCTTGTGATTTTTTTGTTCTTTGAAAATGGCAAAGAAAAAATCAGGACAAAGGAAATTTTGATTTCCTAGGAGGGGCGAGTACTATAAATAATGGACTGGCTTTGGAATTTGAAGTCCTCAAAATAAATAAAACTAATACTAGGTATCATGGTCACTTTTAGGTCATTTGTAGGGAAGTAAAGCAATTCTGCAATGAAACCCTGAAATATTTGGTTGTTTAGTTGCTTAATTTACTATCACATTATTGTTTGCACTCATTAGCCTTTAGTCTTACTCAATTTACTCTTTACTCAACAAAAATGCTCCATCTTTTCGGATCATGAAACATAAGAGGTATTTTCTAAGGCACCTTTCTTTCTGTTAACTTTTCCAAGCTAATTATAGTCACCAAACAATTGAAATCGAATATTTAAATGTGAAATGATTTATATGTCTGCAAATCTAAAACAAAGTTGAATTGTAAATAACGTAGATAAATTAGAGTGATACCCTTTTTAATTCCTAAATATCCTGTATGTAAATACGTTGCAATTTAATATCGATATAAATTTGTCGACTCTATTTAAATCACCAATCAAATGAAATTAGTATCACAAATTTTAATGCTACTCCTAATGAAATCCATTTGATAGATCGGGTTTAATTAAATTGAGACAGGTAATCTTATTAGTTGTGCTAACTAATTATAGATTATATCTCTTGCACAAATGAAGTTTTTTACTATACTGTTATTTAATTATCTACTATTTTTTTGTATTTTAGTATGTGTTGAAATGAAATTCTTACTCTTTATAAAGAAATGTTTTGTTAAAACACTCCAATATGAAGTTGTACGCTGCCTACTTTCTTAGTATATTAAGCTTTATATATATATATATATATATATATATATATATATATATATATATATATATATAAACACACACACACGTACATGCATGCTTATAATCTTCAGTATCTTTTAAGGCCTCTCGGGTGAGTTACTTCAGAATTACCTCAATTCTCTAAATGTGCCTTAATTACAATTTTTACTTGTCCCTTTTAATATTTTTGTTATATTTTCTAGTTGAAAAATGGAAGGAAGATGATACAATATCACCTAAGCTAAACTCGTTTATAAGAAAAGTATATACAACAATACAGCTTTTTTTTTAATATTCATATATCTTGTTATTTAAACACCCCCAATTGTTTTTAAATAATCTGTTTTAATTTAGGATAAAAAAGGAGAGACTTTGCGAATGATTATTATTATTATTACATTTTTTTATCTACTAGTATATATATTCGTTGTCAAGTGACATGATTACTCAAAAAGCAGTTACACTACTGGTGAAACAGAAACAAAAATGGCAGAAAGAAAAACACTTTTATTAATGAATTATCCCCATAGATAAATACACATCTCTCTTGATGTTGAATATATGTAGTAACTAATAATGTAACATGTAGTGGCGGTACAAGTGATGTCTACAGCAGGAGTGATGTGTACCACTAGTCGAAGTTGTAACTAATGCACACAACATAAAGAAAACGACTTCATGTCAACTAATTAAAATACCCCTAAAATATACTCCATATATATAAACTTTAATCCATTTTAAAAAGTTAGTTACTCAAGAAGAAGAACCCACGAAGTCGGCGATCTCGCTGGTCCATCTATCCAACTATGAAGGCTAACGTATTTTAGTCCGAATTTTAAATAGCCTTTTTCACATATAGTGTCAACCCGTAAATACGAATTTTTAATAAAAATATCAATAATATAAAATTTAGTCTCTTTGACCTATTCTAAAAAGTTAACTATTCAAGGAAAGCGATTAAAACCTATATCAATTAATATTAAATTACATTTGTAACCTGAATAGAGTTTGAATCATGAACCCACAAATTCTTGGCGAAAAGATAACTTTGATCATTTTAAACGAAAAAAAAAACACTATTGTCAGATTTTGAATATATATATACATATATATATATATATATATATATATATATAATCAATTTAAATTATTCTTAAAATTTTTAATTAAAATAATTTATTAAAAATTATAAAATAATTAATTTTACGATAAGTAATATTTTAAAAATAATTTATAATATATATTCATTATTATAAAAATTTATGACAATTTTTAAGTAGAAAATATCTAAAGTGAACTCGGGAGGCTCGTATATATATATTCAACCGATCTCACACTTGGCTCGTGAAGTACTCTTAATCAAGCGTTAAACTACCCCCTCCTAACTCATCGCCATATCTGGCAAATTGCATGTGGACCAACTTGTATAAAGTAATAACAGTTTTACTTTAATGAATGGTACACACAGCTTTAGCATCATGTTGCTATAATTGGAGTGTAATATGTGTGGTTACCCCTCCTAGTCCTTCTCAAAATGAGATTTTTTTTTTGGGTTTCCTAAGGTTTGTTAGAGGTATATTTAGGAATAATTTTTCTCCCTATTTTTAAGATTTTAAATTTAAATACTAAAAATTGTTATTGCATAAAAATATTGGCACAAAAATTATGTTCTATGTGTCTGGTAGGAACCTTAATATACGTAAATAAATAAATTTAAATAAATAAAGAGTTAAAAGTTAATAAAACTCACATTTTGGGACAATAGTATTTAATTTTAAGTAATTTATTGCAAAGATGCAAAATCACAGATACTAGCAAAATTCACACACACGAGAACAAATACTTGCAAAAAAATTCAATTTTTTTTTTAGTTTTGTGAATGTCACAACTAGCAAGATAGGAGGGTATTTGAATCTTTTGGCTAGAAATAGAGCAGGAAATAAATAAGAGATGGACCAGTTACCTAATAAGCTAGTTAGTTCCTGTTAGAACAAGTAATTAAGGTTAGTTGGCCATTCTAATCAGAATAGTGGCACAACCATGTGGTGATACATACATATGTAAACATGATTAAGTTAGGAGCACTTGAAATTAACCTAACCAAAGTGTAGAAGTTTTTACTAGTTACTTCCTAATCAATAAGTTGCTAATATTCACATAAACTAATTATATTAATTACTCAAACACTTCTGGTCATTAAGCTTCTCTCTCATTCTTACGAGTACAAAATATTATGGAAACTGATATTTCTACATGATCTTCTCTTACATGAGTATAAAGTAGATCCCACCTCCATATGAGAGGAAACCATGTGAAAATATAAAAAAATATATGTAAAAATAGTGCTCCCCAATATTATTTCATCGTGCAAAGACTATCTCTTTTTCAAATATTTACTGCACTTTTTCTTTATATATAGGATATATGGAGGAAGTTTTCTTGGTTCTATTTTTCAATTAAGCGCTATGGTTAATTATGAAGAATAAAGGTCCAAGCATCTAAAATTTGCAGAGTTTTAAGAATATGAATGTAGGGTTTGCTTGCTTGGGAGTTGGACTACTAATGGTCGATTTGATTATTAGCATTTACAGCTGTTGCATGGATAGTTTTTGGACTTTAAATGTAATATGTTGCGATGATTTTAAATAAGTTGCGTTTTAGATGAATGAAATTTTAAGATATTTTTGAACTTTTAAACACACTAAATACTAAAACTCCCTCTAACCAAATAAAGACTTGGAATTTTATTTTTGCACTGATCAGCATATGAATTTCTCGTATTGTCAAATTTAATCGGCATTAGAATTTATTTTTTGCGAGTTGCTAGACAAGAAAATTGGGTTGGAAAGGAATCTCTTTCCTTTACCCATCCAATTCCTTTTCCAAAAGGGCAATGAATAAATGGTGTCACAAAAAAGCAAATGCCCCCTTTCAGTGAGATGAAATACAAGCAACCCGGAGTATTGCTTTAAGTAGAAATTTTTAATAATAATAATAATAACAAAAACAAAGTGCAGTTTAAACCGTGAAAGTATAAAATTTAGGATAAAGTACAGAACCAAGGTAAAGATTAAACACAAATGAGGATGGTTCTTAGGGACATGAAATAGTTGAATTTTCTTATCTCATGGCCCAAGAAAACATTAAAATAGTTAAAATATTGTTTTCAGAAGATCAAAATACACAAAAATGTTTTTCAAGACCCGAGAAAAATGAAATTGTAAAATTTCAATTTCCAGTATATATAGGCACGAAAATAACTTCCTAGCGGCCTCAATAGAAAGGAAAATTCAAATATTAATTAAAAACTTCATATTGTGATTCATTAATCATATTCATTGATAGCCATCAATTTGTTTTATGGAATAGCTCTTACCATAATGCACACTAATTGCCGATGCAACAAGGTGCGGTCATTATATTGGAGTTAAACCAACCACACCTGCATTCAAGGGCTAAGAATCAGAATATAGAAAAGATAAGGTTTCTATATTAAGATTTAGATGATGCAGTGAAATGAGTCAAATGACATGCTCATGCATCAGAAAGAAAATGGTACAAATTTAGTTCCGAGTCAATATTAGAATGCCGCCAACATTATATATTTATTAGTTGCGTTAAGTAACAACCCAAGTCTTACTAATTAGTCTTAACTAGGATTAAATAATTCTAGTCACGTGTTTGTTTTGGATGAAATTATTTATGAAAAAATTTAAAATAATCTCATGTTGTGTTTGTTTTATCCAAAATTATTTAAAAAATTGAATAAAAACTTACCGTTTTGACTATTATACTCTTACCGCTCGTAACAAAGATATCTAGTCTTAGATATTACAAAAAATAAAAATACCTATTAGGACAATAATAACTATCAAATAGTTCAAAATAGACTTGAACTCGTGCGACCTAAATAGATATTAGCAGTAATCCTAAAATTACAAGTAATGCTTGGTGAGCCCTGAAAGTTTACATATGTCCAGAGCAGGACTGACATGAAATTCTGGTATTCCCATTTTTCGAACGTGTTTGTTGTTGCACATAGACACACTTAACTTGATTTTATACGTACAGTATGGAGTACTTCTTTTTGTTGTTCTTTGAACAGCATCAGACCTTCAAGATTCTAAAGGCAAGGATGATAAAATCACACTTTTCCTTACAGATCTTAATTTTGAAGCCCATATGCCTAAGGAATAGCTAGTCTATCAAACCAGGGAAATTCTTGCTAGCTAGCTAGAATAGGAAAGAGTAGTTAGCTATAAGGGTATAGGATAAGTTGGTTGACGTTAGCCAGTCCCAATGTAAGCAAATAGATCTCTACAAGTAACTAGGAAGAGTCTGGTAATTCTTCACACATACATGTACATGATCATCACATAAAACCTTTTTCTTGCTCAAATTTCTTAAGGACCTGGAATCCATTTATTCCTACAGAGCTTTCTCTAGTAGGATTCGGTTATAGTTTATGATAATTTCGAGCAGCGAAACAAACATGAAGTAAAATATTTCAAAACAAGCAAACACAAGAAAAGGAAGTAACTAAGTCATAAACAAACAATATCAATTTTTTTCAAGTATATGTAATATCATAATTCATACCACATGCCAGTCTCCCGCCTGCGCGCATTGCCTGTAGAAAGGCTAAGTTCATGACCACCTAGAGATAGATAACCAAATGGGAGTGAGAATAAAATGAAGTCGTTACTACTTCCAACACTAAGAATATAAAGGAACAATGAAGGAAGTACTTTACATGCTGACTAATTAGAATTATCAGGTTTGCAACTCAAAATAGTCAAAATAATAAACATGAATTTTTTTTACCCTTTCCGAGGTCATCCTCAAGTTCATGAATAACTGCATTAGGGCCAGTAAGTGGTATTTGAGCATCTCAGTTGAAATACCTATAAAGAATCAAAGGAATAAGTATAAATACACAAGAACCAAATACTTCATCAAACACTATATCTATCTACACTATTAAAAAGTAGGGCATAGCATTGAAATTTATGTCGTGCCCCACTTTTTAATGATGTAGATGCATGTAGTGTTTGATTGTTGTGCGTGTAGACTTGTCCGAATCAAAGAGATATATAGAGCACACCTAACACACAAGGCTTTAAGTTTTAAGCTGTACCTGGGTATCCACTATTCTTGCCTCTGCCACACCTGCATTGTAGTATACACAATTGCATTGGCAGAAATTAAAATTTGAAATATTTTAATGTTATGATTGGCCTCCAGAAATTGGAATTGCAGCTCAAAATTGAATATCTCTACAGTTTCATGCATGTATGGTTTTTGGAGCACTGTCAGAGTTAGTATTGGGCTTCTAAAACCAATCCATAAAACTTCTTCTCTGCTGTTGGCACATTTTATTTAGGTTTTGGACTCTGAATTATTAAAATTGAACAGACGACATTCTCAAGAACTGGACACAAATTTAAAATAAACTCCAAACTCAAAATTGCCACTTAATAGTTAATTCCAAACTCAAATTCTGATTCCAGAACCAAACTGACCAAAAATATGAGAGGATAGATAGTATACATTACTTTCGGCATTAGCAATTATGTTTCCCACGTCGCCCACATGGCGTGCTTCGCCCTCAGGAGCACCATGAGTCAAACCATTAGGATTAAAATGTGGTCCTGTAAATAATGGAGCAAATTTAAACCATTCAAAACAGAATTAAAAAGACCATTTAGAAACTAATTCAAGCTCACAACAGAATTAATCCAAACCAGTTGAGATACACCCATTTGTGGTATCACCGAATTCGTGTTACAAAATAACCAAAATAATTACAAAATTTTAAAAATTCACATATAATTTAAAACATAACAATGCACAAAATGTTAGCCTACTAAATGAACCCATGAGCAAGTCCAGTAATTCAAACATTCACTGTTGTTGGACCTACAAAACAAACTGATGCACATAATTCATGCATTTTGTTGTCCCTAATTTTTTCCTTTTATTATATTAACTTATTTAATTAATATGTTTTATTTTATTTTATAAGATTTAATATTTTGTTATCATAAAGTCAAAATTTTGGCGATCAAGCAATATTTAATACTCCAATTCATGGAAGAAAAGAGTTAAAAAGATTCCTATAAGGAAAAAGAAGGAGGTGGAACAATATTGGTACACAAGTCAAATCCGATCAAGGAAAATAAAGTCTCTTCTTCTTCTTCTTCTTCTTCTTCTTCTTCTTCTTCTTCTTCTTCTTCTTCTTCTTCTTCTTCTTCTTCTTTTAAATTTGAAATTGTATTAAAAAGGAAACATGAAACAAGAGGACTTCAATCAAGTATAGCAAAGACACCAAAGGAATGCCAAAGGTGCCAGACTACACAAGAGACGAGCTAAAATTACAATTCAAGATGATCTATTTGAAGGAAGTTGATTCTTACAAGAAATTAATTGTTGAAGCATTGACGCCTATAAATAAAGTAGTACCAAGAGAGAATGGAGATATTATATATTAGATTAAATTAGTTTATGTATTGTATTAGTTCAGGTTAAAAGTAGAAATAGAATTAAATTAATTCTTCATTGTATGTTCGTTGGAGAATTGTTAATAAAGGGAATTTCTTATTTTATTTTAATCTTCTTCTTCATTATCTTACTTAGTTTATTTGTTTACATGTCTAGATAAATTGTTAGATATAGGCTGAAGATGAAATTAAATAATTATTCATGATAATATTCTTCATCTCTTCTATTAATTGTGTTTTAATGTTTAATTATTTTCGTCTTCATATTTCGTCATTAAAATACCTTCATTTTATAATTTTTATATGATTTTTAAATTAATAAAGAGATTTTGATATATTATTGTTAAGATATGAGTTTTTCATAATCCATGCTTGCTTGAAGAAGTTGTGATGAGTTATAGTTAATCCTTAAAATTTTATAATCTATACTTGACCAAGTTCATTATAAAATTAGTAAATTAAAAGGAAGAGAGATCAAAATCATTGTTAACTTTAATTGAACTTTAATTGATTTATTTTTTGAATTATGTACACCAAACTAGTAGCGTAATTTGAGTTATAAAAATAAAAGAAAATGAATTATTTGTTATGTTTATTGTTTAGTATATTTGCATTCCTATATTGCTTTCTTATTATTATTTTTTATCTTCTAATTAGTTTAATTAGTGTTTAGTTGTAGTTAGTTAAATTTTGTATCTTTATTTCTAATTCACATGAAATATATATTAAGGATATTTTAAAAATTAATCTAGTCTCTGTGGTTTGATACATACTTGTTCGTTCTTCAATTAGACACTTTGCACTTGCAGATACATATTTTTATCACATTAATTTATTGGTGTTGTTGTTAAGGACTAAAATTAACTTTTTATTCCTTAATTTTTATTTATTTGAATTAGTTTTTAGCTCTAATATATATATATATTTTATTTTTTATTTTTTTTTAAGGGTTATTGGAGCGGACTAAAGGTGCGAAAAGATAAAGATTTTGTTGTTTCGTTTGTCTGGTATTTTGCATATTTACTTAAAAGAATAAAAAAAAATTAGTTTAGTTTTATTTTTATTTTTAATTTCTTATTGTTTGTTAAAAAATTAATTGTTGCATTCATGCATTCACTCACATAGTACACATCTTGTTTTGTTTTTTATTTTTCATCAATTATAAACTGTAGTGATTGCTACAGTAAAAATGTATGTCCAATTTGTACTTCTTTAATAATTCACATAATTTTAAGACACTTTATTTGTTTATAGTTTTTATTTTATTCGTGCATTTTCATTTTTAATTTAACTATATGGGCACACCTCGTAACAAGAGAATGTGGGGATTTCATCACTCTTCATTGCCTTACAAATAACCCAATTTTCATCTTGCATAATCTAGCCTAAATAAAATTAAGTTGACCTTGACTACTAGAAATTTTGAGTTCAATTAGGACAAGGGACTTCAAGAAAAAGTCAAATTTTAGATTAATTAAACTACTAATATCTAGACAAGTGATTTATAAGGCAAACGCCTTAAGAACGTTTGCACCGTACCTACAAAGAGACTCTCACAATTCTTACATTTATTTAATTAGTAGTGTGATTAATTTCGAATTTAATGGTCCTTAATATATAACTTGAAACAACTAAGAGATGTCTAGATTTTGTTTAAGTTAACCATAGAATTAGGGTTTTTATTTTTATTTTTTGTGACTTTCGTGATTAGTTGCCTATTTGTTTAGTGATTTGTGGAAACATGAAATCTTATTTTAATTAGAATAATACTTTTTCTTTGACCGAAGAACCCTATGAAAATTTTAATATACACCAAGTAAATTATTTTTTTCAACTTACCAAAATTCTTATTTAAATTCATATTCATATCCATATTCAGATCCAGAATCTCAATATCTACAAGAATTTTTAAATAGAGATGAGAAAAGATTAAGCACTTTAGAGAAATATATGAAAATTTTAATGAAAGTTCAATCTAATTTCATAGAATCTCAAATTAAATTTATACAAAACACTAATTAAGTTATATCTCATCTAGAAATTCAAATAAGTCAGTTAACCACTATAATAAATGAACAATAGATGAGTGAGCTTTCTAGTAGGTTAATCTTAAAAATTATAATAGTTATGAATTGATATAAGAAGAATAAAAATCCTGTATTCAATTTTTCATAATTTGAGTCAAGCCAATTTGAGAAATCTAAAAAACTATACCTAAAAGTGATCATGTCACATTTAATGTTTTGGTTAAAAAAATCTTACAAGCCTAAACCTCTTATCCAAAAGACTTATTCCTAGAAAGTCACAAAGTGATTTTTCGGACCAACCTATTAAAATAAACATGATTCAATAATAACATTTGAATAAAGAGTTTTGAAGTTGATATAAATTATGTGAGAAAATTTAGAAGATGATAGACGGTAGAAGAGACGGAAGGAAGTTAAAAAAAAAAAAAAAAAAGAGTTTTTAACTATAAATTGTGACCCAAAATCACTAAAACCCGATTATTAAAATCTCATGCTTTATTAATAATAGAGATATTTCGTGCTTGTTTTATTCCTTTATGAATATGCAGGAGTATATGCGTGAAAGACTGTTGAAGATAATCCCTTTTCTCCATTTTTGCGCATTCCATAATTGTAGTTTCCTTGCCAAAAATTGTGCTTAGCCTATGCGATGATAATCCCTTTTCTGTCTCTTTTAGAGTAATACTAGGTTGCTTAAATTTTTTATTTTAAACGAGTTTTAAGTGATATGAAATTAAATACTTTAATAATAATTTATTATATAATTAATTATATGAGATCGACTTAATTAATATTGTGATAATGTATTATTTAAAATATTTCTAAAAATTAAAATTTTGAAAACTCTACTGTTACTCGTCTCGTTTATTACATTTCTTCACGGAAACGGACTCTTGTAACAACGAAATACAAACATGAATTATGTAAAAGAAAGAAAGGTTTGTATTTGTAAAATAAAATGAAATGGTCCATGAAATTTGCAGGAATGGCCTACCACTAAACTTTGTTTTTGTTTGTTCGGACGTCTCACATGCCAATGTCTTTGTCAAACAAATATATTTGAGTACAATGACCCTATCAATCATGTGTTCTATATCTGTAACTAATCACAAAAAGCCAGCCTGGTAAATTGAGATATGGTTAGGGGTGAACATTTTTTTATTTATTTTTTTGATGCAGGATATAACGGATCGGTCTAATCGACCGGTTGGATATAAAAAAAATGGGTCTAATATCGATAATTTGATATCGGTTCAGAGTTTTAAAAAATTGATATTAATTGAACTGTACCAATTATATTAGTCTTGTTTTTTTTATAATAATAATATTATTAATATTTTTATTAATAAAAACAATAATAATAATAATAATAAAATAATAATAATCGATATATTTCGATAAAAATCAGTACCAAACCAACTAACTGATTAGGTATACCGGTTCAACCAATATTGATACTGAATTTTATATAATTTCGATACTAGTCTGATTCGATACGGTTTTAACCGGTTGAACACACCTAGATATGGATAGAATATATTCTGATTTATAGGGATTTTTTTCGACAAGTTTACATATACAATAACCAAACACTATATCCATTTACATCATTAAAAAATGAGTCATGATACGAATTTTAATATCATGTCCTACTTTTTAATAATGTAGATAAATATATTATTTAATTGATATGTGTTTATACTTATTCATTTTTTTTTCTTTTTCTCTTTTCTGCCTTTCCTATTTATTCATTTTTCTCTACAGGGTTACCCATTCTATAAACATTTCCATATTACTATAATATCAAATATATTTCTAATATGATTGAAATATAATAATTAGTTAATTAATGCTTCATCCATCTTATAAAAAAGTCTCATCTGAATTTGATCTATGTTAATTTGTAAAACTTTAAATATTTAAATTGTGATGTGATTTTATTTTAATATAAGAGATAGTAACTTTGTACATAACAAAATTAAAAAAAAAATTACATCAAATTTTAAATTTTAATAATTTACTAAAAAAAATTAAATAAATTTTTTTTTTGTGTTACGTAAAGAATATATTAAAATTCATAGTAAATCCATTTGGATGGATTTACATAAAATGGGTTGGGTGCAAGTTTACTATATTTTGAATTAGACTAATATCGAAAATAGATTATATAATTTTTAAAAGATTCTTCTAAGGTCATAGATGCATTTTTTTCATCCGTTTTAAACTAAATTAAGTCATATTGGTGTTTATAAATTATAAAGTATCATAACATTATTAACACATATAATATTAATTTTATAGAGTTAATAGGGTATTATCATGTCCACATTATATTTCTAGTCAAGTCAATAATAAGAATAATTTTTTTAAAACTAAAATTATCATTAAAATTAATTATTTTATAAATATATTTTTAATTTAAAAACGAGCAAGTAAAATGCTAGAAAGAATAAAAAATTTAAAACTAAAATTATCATTAAAATTAATTATTTTATAAATGTATTTTTAATTTAAAAACGAGCAAGTAAAATGCTAGAACGTCAACTTTTCAATGTGAAGGTGAGTTATGACATTCTAAATGAGACAAAGGAGCATGCGGTGCCCAAATTAAAAAAAATAAAAAATTATTTCATATTTTTGAAATAAGTGAATAATATATATATGTGTGTGTGTGTGTGAACTTCAACACAGGTGGATTACAGGTATATAAGAGGGATGGCTATAATCCCAAAAATATGAAATAATCTTTCCAAATTAAAGCAGGGGTAGCATAGTATTCAGACATTAATCGGAATAAAAATCTACACGTACAGTTTGTTTACACCCTCCTTATATAAATAATTTATTTATTTTTTGACAAAAAAATTATATGAAGGGTGTTTATGTAATTTGAATGAATTTTTTTTGCCAGAAAAAGTTATTTATATAAAAAGAGTGTAAGAAAGATGTATGTGTAGATTTATTATTAATTTTGATATCATTTCGTAAGCAATTTATATAAAAAGAGTGTAAGAAAGATGTATGTGTAGATTTATTATTAATTTTGATATCATTTCGTAAGCAATCTCGTATCTATTTAATAATAAAGAATATAAAAATAGAAGTATTGCGTTTCGCGTAAAAGATAGAAAAAAAAAATTCAAAATAATTATTACACATTATAAATTTTATTATTTTATAATTTTTTTAAAATTATTTTAATTTTGTATTTAACAATATCTTAAATTGACTTTAAAAATTAATAATAACCATATAATTTAGAACAAAATGTGTATTTTTAAAAAAATTATGTAATTTTACTAAATAAATATAAAAAAATTTATTTAATACTAGCACTGAAATAAATTTCTTCTTGTGTGTATATGTGTAACGACTCAGGTCAAATCCCGAGTCCGAATCAAATCACAGCAGAATAAGGCCCAATGCGCTGTCTCAATAATATCTTCTTGGGTCATCTTAACCCACCACAGACTCACTCAAAAGGTCATTACTGAAGGTATTAATGATAGCAACTTGGGTCCTTATAAATACATCTGAATACAAACTGAATTTATGAGAGCTAAGTTGTTGACGAATTTTGAGTCTCAAACCTCTTAGGAACATCCGACTCATTCGTGCTTCGTCATCCACTAGATGGGTGGCAAAACGAGATAACTCAGCGAACTTAGCTTCATATTGGGAGACTGTCATGTTTCCTTGCTCCAGTTTAATGAATTTCACCTCTTTCATATGGCGGATTCTTTCTGGGAAATACTTCTCGTTAAACAGTTCTTTGAATTCTGTCCAAGACATTTCGAGTGCTGAAGGTTGGATACGTTTTACCGCTTCCCACCAATGGTCCGCCTCACCTCGTAACATAAAAGTGGCAAATGACACTTTTTGATCATCAGCGCATTGTAAGACATCAAGTATTTTTGTCGTCTGCTTCAGTCATGCCTCCGCTTTGAGTGGGTCAGGCTTCCCGTGGAATTCAGGTGGTCCCAATTTTTTAAATTGCTTGACAGTGACCATCCTCAAATTACCAGCATTTCTACCGTTATTATTGACTGGATTTCCTCTTGCTTGATTCTGTATGAACTACATGAAATTCCTAAAGAATCCATCGTTCATTATGTTATCAGGAACATTATTTCCTGAGTTGGCAGGAGGATTGTTTGGGGCCTCCTGATTCTCAGCTACATTTGCTTCGGGTATTCCATAGTTAACCTCTTGATTTCCAGATGTCATACTTAACTGTGGTGACAAAATAATTGTTAGTTCAAACAAACTGACTCATCACTTCATGTCCCTATATTCAATTCAACTAATTAGATAATAAAATCTAATTTAGGTGGGACACACTAGTGACTGATTATATTCGTCTCTCCCCTCCTAGTTCTACCCCAGATCTCCATTAAAAACCATATCCCTAAGCTCTGATACCAACTGTGACGCCCCCAAATCTAGGCCTACACAGCCCAAACTTGAGTCGTCAAAAGACTACAACAAAATTATTACAACAAAGCACAACGTACAACAATACAGTGTATAATAATAATACACAACTAAGTCTTCACTATTATTGTCACACTATTTTACCACACGTGAAGACTATGATAGCTATTCCTCGGACTCTCACTCCATCCCCCAGCTAGACCTCGTTACGTTTTCATCTCCTGTTGAAAAACAATGGAACAAAAGAAAGGGTGAGCTCAAATAGCCCAGTAAGAAATATCATGACTAAGATAATGACAAATAAATTATCATTAGTCTTCAACAGTTGAGTTCTGAATAGAATAGACTACAAGGTTTATATCAAAAACTGTAGTTAAATTCTTAAACAATGTTCAGATCAATAATAGCAGCGGAATGAGCAATCTATTTGAAGAATAATGCAGACTATAATGTCCACTCGCTTCTCTTTTTAGTAAAAATATCATCAACTTTTATCATCTGAAATACCATTAGTCAAGTTAATACAACTTCACAGTTCCTGGTCATAATCATACAGATCAACAGTTCATCTTTGCACTACGGGCCAAAGACATTCAATATAACACCAACGGTCATGATTATACCAGATTCAGCCTTTGGTCATAATCATACCAACCAACAGTTCATCTTTGCACTACGGGCCAAAGAGAACATTCACCACATGTCATAAAAGACACCGAACAGATGTATCGTCTTTAACCTAGTATATCGCCTTTAACCTATCATCTGTTCAACAATTATATCACATATGTGCACCCGGCCACAGATATTCACAACAGCTTGATTCTTGATGATTAATACAAATAACAGTGATACAAATGATGAACAGAAGAACAGGATAAACAATAAGTATCGGAAGTTTACTTTGTGCAGATTCAAATAATGTCCAAATTGCCAACATGATGTGGAGTGAAATTTAAAAATGATATTCAAGATCCACAGTTCAGAATAACGATTACAGTTCAATAGAAATGTTCAGAAAATAGGAAGGTTCAGTTGAAATAATGAAATTCAACTATTATGGAACATATAATATTTTCAGGAATTATAGAAGCAATAGTTCCATAATAAGTTTCGATTTAGGTGTATGAAAGAAAATAATATCCCTTACCGTAGCAGGTTTGATTAACAAAAGGTGAAGGGAATTAATATCCCTTACCATAGTAAGTTTGAATAATGGAAGATGAAAAAGATGGTATCCCTTATGAGTATAAAGGAAAATGATATCACTTACGAATATGGAATACAAGTGTCATGTGATAATTCGTGTAGACAAATTATTTCCACACGAGACAAATAAAAAGGGTTATTCACCAACAGGCGGTAATCCGCGCCGTAAGGTTATTCCCATCAATTTGAATACGAATAGTTATTCACCAAACAGGCGATAATCCGCGCCGTAAGGTTATTCCCATCAATTTGAATACGAAGAGTTATTCACCAAACAGACGATAATCCGCACCGTAAGGTTATTCTCAAAGATTAATAAGGAATGAATACAAAAGGTTATTCACCAACAGGCGGTAAACCGCACCGTAAGGTTATTCCCACAATTTAATACATGGAAGTAAATGGCACAAGAAAGAAACGATATTATTTTCGAGAATCAAAGAATGATAATCCCTTCAAGTAAGAAAGAAAATAACATCCATTTATGATGATGAAAAGAATGATACCCCTTACCGTAGTAAGTTTAAATAATAGAAAATGAAAGAATATGATATTCCTTACCACAGTAAATTTAAGAGTTTGAAATGAATGGTATTCCTTACCTTAACACGTGACTGGATATTGATTTAAATGAGGTTGATCAACCTATATATTTTTAATATAATTAGTAATTACCACATATAAATTTCAAAGTGTATGATAATTCGTATAATGTGAACTATCAAAATTATATATATTTAACATAATTTTCGTAGTATAATATAACTACTTTAAAATAGTTTTTAAAATAATATTCCAAAATAAATCTTCCAAATAAAGTTTTTAAAAATGAATCTTCTCAAAGAAGAGTCTTCTAAGGGAAGATTTGTGAATACTGTGACGCCCCCAAATCTAGGCCTACATAGCCCAATTTGAGACGCCAGAAAATACATAATCTTTAATACAAATAGTTCATAGAACAGAAATGCAAAACTCAATAATACACAATTAAGTCTTCACTATTATTTTCACACTATATACAACATGTGAAGACTACAATAGCTATCACTCGGACCGTCACTCCATTCCCCTGCTAGACCCGGCTACTCTCTCTTTTTCTGAAAAACAATGGAACAAAAGAAAGGGTGAGCTCAATTAGTCCAGTAAGAAATATCATGACTAAGATAACGACAAATAAATTATCATTAGCTTTCAACAGATGAGTTCTTAATTGAATATAATAGACAATAAGTTTTGTATCAATAATAGCAGCGGAATGAGCAATCTATTAGAAGAATAATGCAGACTATAATGTCCACTCGGTTCTCTTTTTAGGAAAAACATCCTCAACTTTTATCATTTTAAACACCGTTGGTCATGATAATATAAATTTCCAGTTCCTGATTATAATCATGCCAGTCAATAGTTCATCTTTGCATTACGAGTCAAAGATATTCAAATATAACACCAACGGTAATGATTATACCAGTTTTCAGCCTTTGGTCATAATCATACCAACAACAGTTCATCTTTGCCCCAGGCCAAAGAGAATATTCACCACGTGCCCTAAAAGACACAATAATTATATCGCCTTTATCCTATCAACTGTGCCCCAGGCCACAGATATTCACAACAACATGGTTCTTGATGATTAGAATAACAATCGTGATATATATGATGAATCAGAAGAAACAGTATGATCAATAAATATCAAAAGTTTATGACTTTACTTTGTGCAGATTCAAATAATGTCCAAATTGCCAACATGATGTGGACTAAAATTCAAGAATGATATTTCAGATCCACAGTTCAAAATAACAGTTAAGGTTCAATAGAAAGATTTAGAAAAATAGGAAGGTTCAGTTGAAATGATATTAGATGAAGCGCAAACTATTAAAGAATATGTATTCATTTCAGGAAACTCTACCAAGAAGAGACAAGTAAGAAATGAATACGAAGAGTAATTCACCAAACATGCGGTAGTCCGCGTAGTCAGGTTATTCCCACAAATTAATAAGGAATGAATACGAAAGGTTATTCACCAACAGGCGATAATCCGCGCCGTAAGGTTATTCCCACAATTTAATATATGGAAATAAATACGAAAGGTTATTCACCAACAGGCGATAATCCGCGCCGTAAGGTTATTCCCACAATTTAATATATGGAAATAAATACGAAAGGTTATTCACCAACAGGCGATAATCCGCGCCGTAAGGTTATTCCCACAATTTAATATATGGAAATAAATACGAAAGGTTATTCACCAACAGGCGATAATCCACGCCGTAAGGTTATTCCCACAATTTAATATATGGAAATAAATGGCACGTCTTATGAGTAAGAAAGAAACGATATTATTTTCGAGAATCAAATAATGATAATCCTTTACCATAGTAAGTTTGAATAATGGAAGATGAAAAAGATGGTATCCCTTACCTTAACACGTGACTAGATATGAACTCGTACACTTACAGATCTTTACAAATACTCAAGATGACTTTAGCACACTCAAAGAGAGCTTATACTAAGAAATATTTGGAGAGTGAAAGAAAGAATAAGCAAGGAAGTTTTTATGAAAAATCCTTAAGTTAAGGCTTCTATTTATAGCAAAATTTCTTATCATCACCAAGATTTCCTAATTTAATCCAAACCGTATATTTCAAGATAATGTTTAATCCATACCACTCATTTTATCTTTTAAGATTTCTTTAATCTAAACCATTCATTTAAAGATCATCTTTTAATCTATACCATTTAATTTACTTTATATATAAAACAACTAACTTTAAATAAATCAATTATCTTTATATATAAAAACAAACAACTTTATATAATTTATCATAATAAAAACAAATAACTTTATCAATTCAATTATTCAACAATAATTCACAATTATTCATTATTATGGCTAATTGTTGTAAATGCAGTGTAGTTGGCTTTTCGAGTTAGAAAAATAGGAAAATCACCCAATAATAGAATACAACAGTTTAATCAATATCACAAAAGAGATAACAATAATGCTGAAAATAAATAAGAAAATAACACGTTACTGTGTAATGACAATTATTGATTCAGTAATGTGAATTATTGTGCATATGCTACTGTGACAATTATCAGCTTAATAATATGAATTATTATACATGTGACAATTATTGGTTCAATAAAGTCAATATAGTACAATAACCACTTTATCATTTAATAATATGAAACACTGTGCAATACCGTGTGCTACTATGTAATACCGTGTGCTACTATTCTTTTATCATCAGGTATTTTAACAGTTCAAAATGATAATACCATTGACTATTTTTATTTAAAAAGGTTACGTATGTCGCTTTCTATATCCGACAATAAGTCGTTGTGGGGGTCCACCATTATTTTGTTATTTCGGCGCCGTCGTACGAATCGAATATTCCCCGACAAAACGAATATTCTCCGACCAAACGAATATTGTTCGACATAATAAAATTTGCACATAACATCCTTAACTTTTAACCTTATCAATTTAACCACCTACTGTTTCAGGAAAAATATATATGAAGAAAAATTAAATTTTGTATTTCATAAAATTCGGGGTCTTACAAATACCGTGAAAAATAGGAATTTATGAAATTACTACTCTTTAATAAAAGACTTACTTGAAAAATTCTTGCACTCCTTTTGGCTTTCAAACACTCAAAATAATCTTATTATTCAGAAAAAAACTCATAAAATTCTTATAGAAAAATTTTATGTTTTAGGTGTGATTTTTCTATTCAGCTGAGCAAGCTATTTATAGGAGAAATAAGGGCACTATGCGCGGTAGGTGAGCACTGGCGTGCTGCACGCCAGTGCTGAAGATTTTCAGCACGCAGCCGCTGGCTGCTTTTCCTTCCTGCACATTTTTGTGCAAATTTTTTTTTCTTTCAAATGGGTCCTACAGGGGCCCACATGTTACTATTCACGTTACTATTTCAAATAGTAAAATTAATAATTTTTTATTTATTTATTTATTTATTCTTCCTGTGGGTCCAACATATAAAATAATGCTACAACAATAATTCAACAATAATGTAATAAACACGTTACAGATTATTATTAATTTAATAATATAAATTACAGTATATTTGCTATTGTGACAATTATTAGGTTCAATAATTTTAAAAACAGTGCAGCAACAATTATTGACTCAATGATATAAAATACAGTGTAATGACAATTATTAAATCAATAATGCAAAATACTGTGTAACAACAATTATTGAATTGATAACATAAAATATTATGCAGTGACAATTATTGATGAAATGATGCGTAACAGTTACGGTGTCAATTATCAGACCAATAATATGAGACACTGTGTAATACCGTGTGCTACTATAGAATACCGTATGCTACAATAAAATACCATAAATTACCGTATCCTACTATTATTTTATCACCGGTATTTTAACAGTTAACACCGTTGACTATTTTTATATAAAAAGGTTACTTCTGTCGTTTTCTATATCCGACAAATATTCCGTTGTGGGGTCCACCAATAATTAGTTATTTCGGCGCCGTCGTACGACCCGAATATTCTCCGACAAAACGAATATTCCTCGACAAAACGAATATTGTCCGACAAAATAAAATTTGCACATAACATCCTTAACTTTCAATTTCATCAATTTAACCACTTACTGTTTCATGAAAAAATATATATGAAGAAAAATTAAATTTTATATTTCATAAAATTCGGGGTCTTACATTAGTCCACCACAGGCTCACCCTAAAGGTCATGACTGAAAGTATTAATGATAGCAACTTGGGTCCTTATAAACACTTCCAAATATCTCACATTAATTGATGTGAGACTGAGGTGTTACAGTATGTATATGTGTATATATATATATATATATATATATATATATATATATATATATATATGATAAAAATGTAGGTATACAGCTGTGTACCTACACGGTAGGCCTTTAGCGACGGTTTGAATGACTATGACGACAATACTATCAAGAAAACTGTTACCATAGTAATTAAAACCGTCGTCAAAAAGTCTACCATATAAGTACACAGTTGTGTACCTACATATACCCCTATATATATATATATATATATATATATATATATATATATATATACACACACACACACACATACAATTAAGTACAATTAAGTTTTACGGTTTTTTGGGTAGGAAATGGCATGTCCACAAAAAAATGTTAAAGGCGACAATACTTTCGTAGATCTCGAGTTTAAAGGGAATCTCCTTTTACAGAGAAAAGTTGATAGGTACATTTTGAAATACATTGTCTTCTGGGAATCTCCTTTTACAGAAAAAGTTGGTAGGTACGTTTTGAAATGGATTGTCTTCTGGATTCATTATTTTCACCTTCCCTTTAAATGATGGTATGCCTTTTTAAAATTTGGATTCAATTTTAATATAAATGTGTAACATGAAATTTTATTTATTTTCAATAATTTAAGGATATTTTTGTACTTTATACATTTGTTCTAAGTGCTGGAGTTAAAAAACGCAAATCTTTTGTTTCAACTGAAAGTGTTGTTGAACCATAATCTCTACTATTTTAAGCTGCGTTTAGAGAATTACCAAATATTAAAACACATTCATATTTTATTTAAAAGTGCTTTTAATCCATCCAAAAACTCCTCAAAGCGGGCTCAAAGTATGCTCTTTGCTTTTGGTGGTGTTTGAGATCGCTTATAATTAGTCAAATTTATTTATAATTAATTTTAAGAAGTAAAAAGTATTTAATAACCTAAATTTAAATGTGCTTATAATAACTTTTTATGAAAATTATTAGAAATTTCAATTTGGAGCTTTTAATTATTAGAAGTTTTAAATCTAATAATTCGATTTGACCAAATATGCTACTAATACATCCCTATTTATTTTAGTAATTTCACCTTTTTTTATCAATAATTTTTTTTTGAATTAAAACTAAAAATAATGCAAATATGAAAAATTCAAAATATTTGGATTAGTCATAACGCATTACAAAATCTCAAACAATATCCCTAATATGTAAAGAGTATTGATACACTTATAAAGAATTCTTACAAAAATTAGTTTATAAAATAATGTGCTAAAATGTAATTAGGTTTTGCTTGTTTCACATAAAATCTCTGTAGAAAAATGATTTTCAAAAATGATTTTTTGATGAAATTATTTTCTTTGTTTTCTCTTGTTTGGTTGCTAAACTGAAAATGAGATGAAAAAGATTATCATCTTCTCTATTTGAATTAATTAAATAATTTTTTTAGTATACTTTATCTTTTTTATTTATTTAATATACGTCGTATTATAATAAATAAATATTACTGTACTTATAGTTTCCTCTAAAGAGAAAAAAATAGACAAAATAAGAGGAGAGAAATATTACCAAATTTGAGCACTTAAAAGATGAATAAAAAATATATATGAAGAAAATAATTAAAGAAAAAAATGAATTAATTAGTTTGCTAAAGAGCGATTAAAAAAATAAAGAGAATAAAAAATAAACCTTAATGTTGGAAGATAAAGTTGGACATATTTTCAAAAACTGACTTAAATCCATAAGTCATTTTTCTGAGACAAACGAAATTATTTTACAATTAATCATGTTTCCTTGACATGCCAAACAATAAAAAATCAGGAAAATATTTTTTGAAAAACGTTTTACTTGAAATAAATAGAGCCTTAATAGATGGTACACTATACATAAGTGGATCCAATGATGCTGACCAACCGGTACCAAAGTTATACACATCATTTTGCATCTTTATTTTTGTAATAATTCTTTAATCACCATAATATTATTGATTTGTAAAAGCAAAAATACCTTTCACCCATTACCTATTTTTACTTATTCAAAATTTTCTTTTTAGTAATTTATATTTTAAAAAAGTTGTAAATATATATAAAAAAATTATACCAAATATTTTTTACTTCTTACTAATTTAAATATATTTTTATTAAACACAAATAACTTTTTTTTAAAATGATTATAAATTAAAATAATAATCAAAATTATTAATCACATTTTTTAAGTGATCTCAAATATACTCTAAGTCGTGTATAGTAATTATTAAGGTGGGGGAAAGCTTTAAGGCTACGTTTATTTATAAAAATTATATTTAAGATTGGACTATTTGTATTAATTTAACACTATTTCAGACTATTTTATCTCATGATGGGAGATTAATAGTCTTTTAAATAGTCTTATATACTATTTTGTTTTTATCATTCTTAAAGTTATTTATGTGAAATTATATAATCCTATGAAAATTTTGGAATTAATAGTCTATCTCATTTTAAGCTATCAAATGACTTTATGAGATAAATAATCCAATATTAAGGGATTATTAATCTCGCATCATGAAATAAAATAGTCCAAAATAATATTAAATTAAGATAAATAATCCAATCTTAAATATATTTTTTACAGCCTAGGGAGATGGTGCAATTTTTTATGTTGGGAAAGTGCGGTACTATTTTCCATTTTTGTAAAAAAATTAATATTAGAAAAAAATTATTTACCACAATTTATAATGATTTTATTATTAGAAATATTCAAGGAACTCAAATTTGCATCAACAAATAAAATAGACTAAAATATATAATTTGCATTGTATAGTTTACTTGTTAGACATTCGATGCACCTCAAATTTTAAAAGATATTTTCTTGAAGTCCAACATTTTTGTTTATGCCTTAAAATTTACTTTCCGAATATTTTATAGGTCAAAAGTGGTCCGAAGTTCAGGTTAATTTATAATAATATTTTAAAAAAATAATATAATAACATTAAAAGTAAAGAAAATAGAAAATAAAATTAATTAAACTAACATCACTCATTCCCTCCCTTCACTCCTCTTCTTCTCAGTAACCTTGACGAAGAGTAAAGGTTTGTTGTAGATTTGGGATTAAAATGAAGAAGATGAACAAGACCCCAAACTTTAAAAGGTCTCTTTGAAGTCCAACATTTTTGTTTGCGTGTAAAAATGGACCTTCCATATATTTTACAGGTCAAAATTGACCGAAAATTCAGGTTACTTTATAATAATATTTAAAAAATAATAATAACATTAAAAGTAAAAAATAATTAAATTAACACCACTCATTCTCTCTCTCCACAATATATTTAGCGAATAGCAAGTAGAGATTTTGGTTAATTTTTTTTGTTAAAAGTAATTTTTTTATACTTTTGACACAAATCGTAACAATTCGGGTCAAATTTTAAATTCGAATCAAATCATAACAGAATAAGTCTCAATGCGTTATTTCAATAATATCTTATTGGATTATTTTAATCTGTCACAACTTTATTTAAAAAGTTATAACTAAATGTATTAATAATAACTGTAAAAATATTAAATTAAAAAAAATATTATGAAGCATGCATGGCACCATAATAAATACCGCGGAAGGGAGGATATCATGTGGACACATGAAAAGTAAAATGAGATCCTATCCCCATTCCTTTTGTGACTTTTTTTTGGTTAATATTTTAAAATCAATGTTCAGAAACAACTCATTTGTTCTTATCTGTTTGAAAAGGATGAATCTAGCTAGGGTACCGTAGGCCGGGGGGGGGGGGGGGGGGGGGGGGGGGATTTGGCGTTTACATAAATTATTAATTGGAGTCACGAAATTAATTTCATAATTGGAGTCGCGTTAAAAATGTTAGTACTGTAGTTCAACTTTTTTGGGGATTTGAGTAATAACTCGTTAATATTTCAGTTTGCTACTTTTTAATGAAAAAATGGGACCTTAGCTGTATCAAATTGAAAAAAATATTAATTTTGTACTTTCTACATACAATCTAAAGAGAGGGAAAACGATCTGTAAAGTGCTAACTAATCAACTTGATTTTATAAATTTTAGTTCAGTTTTTTTTATTTAAATTAGTATAAATTTTATTTAAATGTAAAATAATTAAATATTATCCAAATTTGTAAGAAAAAATCAAAAGAAAACCTCCTAACTTGTTAGAAAAGAAAAAAGGGTCATTTGTTTTTATATCTCTAATAAGAAAATGAACGTCTAAAAGAATTTTTATTTTTGTATTTACCAATTTTATTATAATTTTTTTTATTACAATTTTATGTAAGATAATATGTGTTAATAAATTTTATGTAGAATAATTTTATAATTACAATTTTATTATGATATCGAAAAAATCTTTTAACAAATCACGTGATTTAATTATATTAATATTAGTCGTGAATTTTATTATTAAATTTATTAAAACTTAAAATTTTATAATATTACATGATTAATTGTAGTAATAATAACTCTAAATTTTAATAATAATTGTAACTTAGTTGAAAATTTGTAGTGAATTTATACTAACTAATTGTTATAACTAAATTAAAATTTATTAAATCTTAAGTTTCATAATTCTACTCGGATTAGAATTTCAAACAAATTTTCTCAATATAAACACTAATATAATATTTCATTATAAACTTAAATAAAATTAAAATAATTAATTTCTCATAATTATAATTAAATAAATCTACATTCTATTATAATGTTTAGCTTGATAATTAATCGAATAAACATTTAATGTATAATTCAACAATTTATTATTTAAATAAATATTTAATAATATAATATAATAATTATAATTATATTTTCAAAATTTTAATTAAATATTTATTCTATATTTAATTAATACTACCCGTACGCTGGGGATTGGTGAGCTTGGTCTGAGCACTTCGTAATCTTTTGTTTTCAACCTAAGTGCATTGCACCATAATTAGTGCTTCTATTTGTTAATACAACACACGTTCGTGCTTGTTCTATTTGTTTACTATACATTATTATATTAGAATAGATCCTACTAAAACACGATCCTTTCTAAGCGGAATTAATTCCAATCCAATATTGAAGCTTTAATTCATTAATTATGGGGTCACGATCTTCATTTTCAACTTAATTCCACATATATATATATATATATATATATATATATCTTCATGAAATCCATCGAAATTAGTAGCATATCCATAAATCCAATTCTCATTGATGAGAATATACTCCATTAATTTATTTCTCTCTACTCCAAACAACCCCCAATAACTCCCTAATCAAAACCTACCTCATTTTGTACTCATCAACTTTAACTAGTCGGCAGTCTTTGGTTGTCTAGGTTTACTTGATAGTGATATCATAAACAAAGGTAGAAAATACAGATCATTAGGATATAATTATAATAAATACTCACCTATAGCATTTGTTGTTACGTGATTCAAAATGGCACCATTTTGTTGATAAAAGGAGAGTTGAAAACTTTTTCTAGAATGGTTTATACATACAATGAGACTCTTATTGTAGATCAAGTGAAGTGTATAAATATACTAAACAAAACCTCACATCTCTCCAACGAGTTAGTTGGAGATCAACAAATGTGAGATATATAGTGTTGGCATGCGAGGAATTAGGGTTTTACATAATAAAATGAATGTTCCTTGAATAAATAGGTTCTTGAAAAAAATTACAGAATCGTTTTTTTATTATGTTTCTCTCCGTGCTCTAAATCTGTTTGGCATACATGTGGAGTAAAAAATTAAGTATAATAAATAAATTGACCTTATTGAAATTTTATAAATTTTTTAATGTAAGGGTCAAATTGAATTTTTTATAATTTTCTTATTATATATGCATTTTTCTCTAATATTTTTAAAATAAATAATAATTTAATTTGTATTATTTTAAAAATAATTAAGGTATTAAATATTTATTAACATGTGATTTGTAATTATAAAAATATATAAGAGGTCAATAAAATATTTATATATGTATGTGTATAATGATATTATTTTCTAAATTAACAATATTATAAATAAATACATATTTTACATATATAACTTACCTAAAAATATAAAATTATCTAAAAAATTTAGCTTAAAAACGTTGTCCCTGAACCCCTGACAAATAATTTTAACCCCACTGGAGTCACCGCTAACTCTGTAGTAACAGTTACGTACTGACAGTCCAGAAAAAAACAGCACGAGAGTCTGAAGTACAGTCACAAGAGGGGGGTTGTTTGTCTTCAATTTTACTGCAGGTGCATGGTATATTCGAAATAAGGCCCCAACAAAAAGGGTGTTTTTAATATTTAACCTTCTATACATTTACATTCTGGAAGATGCTTGAATAACGTCCAAAAGGGCATTTGTCAAGATTATTATCAATCAATTCCAAATATGCCGACCACTTTATGTTATGTAGTATGTACAATGACTATCATCACCGCTATTTTGTCCTCTCAAGAAAACTGTAGAAAACTCAAAAATATTTATGAAAAGGTGGGGGGGGGGGGGGGGGGGGGGGGGGGGGTGAGATTAAAACTTTGTTTCTAGACTATTCCGACGATCTTATTTATCCTCAAGATCAAAGTGGCTATCCGTTCGTACTATTTGATCACATCAAAAATACTTGCGTGACGTGTCTCTTATCTTTAATTCACACGTGTCACTCTCATATAAGTTTGGAGGTGAATTCTTCGCTGGCAGTACAGGTATGGCTGGTCCACGACCCGTATTGAACATCATAATTCTTAATAATACTACAACTCTTCCCGGTTACCGCCTATAGCCGGTTCCCAACACCCTTCCACTTTCTAGTTTCTAGTGTATAAATTGATCAGTCATCACTCATGCAATGCACTGATAGTCTGATACAACACTCTCACCCCAAGCCTAGACATTTCCACCGCCCAATTCTTGATTTTACGGCATGCCGATTCACCAAATCGCCGTCGGTAGGTACGAAGAGTTCAGCCACCCGGGGGCCCTCAAGGCCGCGGCGGCGGAGTTCTTCAGTACCCTAATTTTTGTCTTTGCCGGCCAAGGCTCAGGCATGGCATTTAGCAAGATCACTGATGGCGGCGCCACCACCCCGTCTGGCCTTGTTGCCGCTGCGTTGGCCCACGCATTTGGGTTGTTTGTGGCGGTCTCTGTCGGAGCCAACATCTCCGGCGGCCACGTGAACCCTGCCGTCACATTCGGCGCCTTTATCGGCGGTAACCTTACACTGATCAAGGGTATTTTGTACATTATTGCTCAGTTGCTTGGATCAACTGTTGCTTGTGCTCTCCTTAGTTTCGTAACTGGTGGCTTGGTGAGTTTACCTATATGTCAAAACACCTTTTATTTTAATTATATATATTACTATTAATTAAGAAAAAATATTATATTTCATTTCTAAAGGGCGAATGAGGCTCGAGCCCTAACCAAATGATCAAGCGGGTGAAATCCTTAACTAGGGTTATCCACACAACCTCAATTTACCATATTGTTAAATAAGTTTTCAGTCCGCCCCTTTCTAGTAACTGTTGTGTTAGGAATCTGCACATACTAGGTATTCCAAATGAGATTTCAGATTTTTTATTTTAAATACATATGTTATTATTTTATTTTACAAAAGATAGATAAAAGAAACAAAAAATATTTCTTTGAAAAAGACATTTAAAGAATGTATAGGGGAATAACACTTTGATAATCAAATTGAATGATCCCCAACATCACTGCTTATGGACCTATTGGGGTTATATATATAATAAAGGGGGGTAAATTTCATTTAATACCCGAGGTTTATATGATTTTCCATATGACCACATAAGTTTCAAAAGTTAACAAATAAACACCTATAGTTGCTCCTTCAAAATTAATGTGTAAAATAAAAAGGAAGTTAATTTTGGCGGAGTTAAGACGCATAATCAATTTTCACTTGGCCTCAAAAACTATAACCGTTTATGGGTAGACTTTCAAATGAGATTTTAATTTATTTTTTTTATTCTAAAAACATGCGTTATTATTAGCTTAACTTATTTTTGTTAAGTATTGATAGTCATTATTATATTGATTGTTTAATATTTACATTTATTAATTCGATTCACTCGTTATATCAAGCAATCACAATAATAAAAAAATGTGTATCCAAGACAGAAATTTAGAATTTCATTTAAAACACTTAGCAGTACTCTATATAAGACAAATATTTATGCAATATTGTCCAATTTAACATGATTTTTCAAGATACTGCTTTAAATTGTCATGTAATTAATTCTCTTAAGATTTCTAACCTAGTAAAAATTCACAGACAACATCGGCATTCGCTTTGTCGGGTGTAACGGTATGGAGCGCGTTCGTCTTCGAGATTGTGATGACCTTTGGGCTTGTTTACACCGTTTACGCGACCGCTGTCGACCCAAAGAAGGGAGAACTGGGCATAATTGCACCCATTGCAATTGGTTTCATTGTGGGAGCTAACATTCTTGCTGGTGGCGCCTTCACTGGGGCATCAATGAACCCAGCTGTTTCATTTGGGCCAGCTTTGGTCAGCTGGGACTGGACCAACCACTGGGTATACTGGGCTGGGCCTCTTGTTGGTGGTGGGCTTGCCGCAATTGTCTACGAGCTCATCTTCATCAGCGGCACTCACGAGCCATTGCCCGTCACTGATTACTAGACAAATATTAACGTTAGGAGAATACTATTTTCACATAGTTATCTCTCACATACATAAAATGAAAGTGGGATTCATTTTATTCTTACGTGAGAAAATATCATGTGAAAATATCAAAAAGGCGTGTGAAAATATCAGTTCCGTAATATTATTAATCTTGCTTTGATTTGTACTTTATTTATTTATGTTTTCCCCCCTAATTTGTTTTCATGTTTGCGTTTGGCAATGTTGAGTTCTCTCTATCCATTCGGGGCAGTGTTTTAGTTGGAAGGCAATTTCATTATTTCGGATTTATGAGCTTGTTATTTATTTATTAATGATTGCTTTTAGTAACATTTAGTGTTAATAGTTTTGTAATGCTGGTTTCATCCTAGTTTTAAATTAATTCTATTTTTGTCACAAAATAATACTCTATCCATCCCGAAATTATTGTAACACTTTTTTTATTTAAATGTACCAAATTATTTGCTACATTTTCAAATCTAGCAATTTTTAATAATTCACTGCCCAATTACCCTTGAAGGCCACATATAACATAACAATGGTACCTTTAAATTTTTCCTCAGGAGGCCTGATTTATGATATTTTGTCAAATATAACAAATTTATGATATTTTTGTATTTATTCGATGTCCACATATTTATGATATTTTATGAAATATAACAAATTAACCTAAATTATATCGTTTTATATCATTCACTATATAAATTATTTAATGTGTCATACCAGATGTTACATCCCGTATGCTATTTACGAAAATTGTGTATCATTCGAAACTCTAAAAAGTCAAGAGTAATGCATATCATGCTATAAGATCGTGCAACAACGTTACACATGCATTGCACGCTTTTTTCTTTATTTTATTTTTTTTTATTTTTTGAATAAGCTAAAACAACACTTCTAAGCATGGCTTGTTTTCTCTATCACCAAATTTGACATTTCACGGAGATGGTTTAACACCGGCCAGATTTCAGAGCAATAATAGCTAGCACAGTCCAAATAAGTCATAAGGATGAATGAGAAGGAGTGCTCATGGGTCAGGACCACGTGGAATATCAGGCCGTCTGGATTGGTCGGCCACAATCATATGCTTTGATCGAGACGCATCCCTTCTCGAGTTTAGATTCTTTGTAGTGAATTCTTTTGTTTTTTTATTTTGAAATCTATGACGATTATTTTTAAAATTTATAAAGATAGTATTATTGTTATAGATCTTAAAAATTATTATCATAAATTTTAATACAAAAAAATAAAAAAAATTAATTACAAAAAATCTCACGTCTCCCTTCTCGTGTTTCATTTTGCTGAAACAAGTTAATTATTTAATGAGTGTGAATCTAACACAAACTGTAAATGAAGTAAACAACCCAATTATCACTAGACCAACAAATAGTTGGTAATCTTTTTTTATATAATTTTATTAACCTTATTTTTTTAATATATTTTTAGGCTGTTAATATTATCAAAATAAAAATTATATTGCCAGACTAATTATATATTTAATAATATTTTTATAATTATTTTAATGATATTTAATATTTTAAACGATAATGTTTGCTCTAGAAATATCAACAAAAAAAAATTATAAAAAATTATGAAGGTGAAAATCTCGAATGGGCCATCTAAAGATTGCTACACTATTCCGGAGGTTTTGTTCTTTTCCATGTTGTTTTATTTTGTTGACTTTCTCTTTCACGCATGCATTGGCAACCTAACAACTCAGACACAGGATAGCACAGACATTCAAAAATCACTAGTCAAGAAAAATATAAAGCTCTCCATTTGTGCATTAAAATATCTGTTATGTTTGTGGTTTCAAACCCATTATAGATTATTCAACTAAAAATTTTGGGTGGTGAAGTCATTCAAATTAAGATATTATTGTATTTTTAAAAAAAAATTATATTTTGAGTTTTTGATTTTAAAATTTAGAAAAATTATTTGTACTCACAATTAATTATAGTTGAATCTTTGAAATTTGTCATTTGATTTTTCCTTCTAATTTTAGAAGCTTTTCTATGTAAAATTTAATATCTTGTGCTTAGCTTATTTTTGTATTATTATTTTTTGTGATTGTTATTTATTTGGAAAAATTACATTACAGGAGGAGTTTTCCAACAATATCTAAACAACAACTTGATACAGAATTTCTAATGTAATCAATAAACTTTAGGAAATAACTCAACTTGTTCAGAAATACTTTGTCGGTTTCACAAAAAAGAGTTTTGTTCTCAAATATTTATATAACCGAACCTTTCGAACACCCCCCTCTTAGTGGTGTAAAAATGGTCTGCGGCCTGCAGTCCGGCCTTGATTCGGCCTGAGTCCGGCCTAGTCAAAGCCCGATTTGGTCAAGGTCTGGCCTGAAGGCCACGAACAGGTCACAGTTTTTTGGCTCAGATTCGGCCCGGCTCGAAGCCTGGCCCGGCCTGGGCTGAGGCCTGGGCCTGACCTTCGGTCTGGCTTGGCCTGGTTCACTAAAAGCTTGGTCCGGTCTTCAGATTTTCTTTATTTGCTACTTCAATTCTCCCACTACAAACGAAAACTTCACTTTTGTAACAACTCATTCAATAAATAAAATAAAATTGACGTATTTTAATACGTTCATTCATGCATGTTTGTTTATATACAAATAAAGAAATCCATGAAAACTCATTGACTAGTGTAATATATAAGGATTTTTCTTACCTAGCTAGCAACCTACACTTCTTACAGATCTTTCATTGTATCTTTATTTTACTAGATACTTAGCGTAACAACTAGAAAGTCATTTGCAAAATAATAATAAAAAAGATAATTTGAATTATTGTAATTTGAAAGGTGTAACTTGTAATACATTACTTTTAATTAATACATCAATTAAGTTTAAAATTTTAATTGGTGTTTTAATAATATTTAAAATTACTAAAAAAATTATTTGAATAGATCGAATCGGACTGGACTGGCCTGACTTAGCCCAAAGTCTGGTCTGGCCTGGACCAAGGCCTGGCCTGGCCTGCCTGCAGGCCTCAACAGGCCCCCTTTTTTAGCGTCAAGCCCGGCCCGGCCCGGCCTGACCTGCAGGCCAAAAGTCAAAGGTTCGGCCCGGCCTGGTCAACGATCAAGGCCTGGCAGGCCCAGGCCAGGCCAGGACAGGCCACCGGCCTGTTGTGCATGCCTACCCCATCTACTGCTAACACTGTTGTGTTTCAGTTGATACATGATCAAGAAATAGTTATGAAGTATTTGCCTTGGTGCATTGAAGTTTTCTAGTATCATATAGATTACGTATCTACTAGTACAGCATAAAAGATCAAATTTTAGCGTCTCATGATCTAACAGCTCAAATTAGAGTAAGCTTGACGCATTAACCTTGCTTAATCAACAAAAACATAACATACACGGATTGCTCAACAACATTAAAGATTGATAGATCATTATAACGATGGGTGAATTAGGCCGGCGACGTTTTAAAATCAAATCCTTGGTTAAGAAGTGCTCCAGCAACCCATAGCTTCAAATTTGGCAAATTCATGTCCATTTTGCCTTCTCTAACCTGTTTTCCATTGTATAATTACTGAGTTATTACTTGAAATAATCTTCAAAAGCAGAGAAACTACAAAAAGAAGAAGAATATGTTGATTAATAAAAAAGAACACAGCTTACATTTAAAGTGAATGTTAGAACAAAATTCTCATCAGCAGTAGCTAAATTGGAACTCTGATGAACAACGAAACTGGAAAAGGAGTCTAAAGCCTTATAAAGTGATGCTGCAACTCCTTGCCCTTTGTTGCACACTACTCTTACATAAAACCCTTTTTCTTCCACTTGAAACACATCTATCTGCAATGCCATATATGGCGATTTTAGCACTTTAAAACTACTTTTCTTGCGACTACAAATTAACAATTATACGCGGTTCTTTTTCTAGTAAAATGGAACGGAGTAAAGAATGAAATATAATCGAACCTGCAATATGTTTTTACTTGTTGGATGAATGTTTTTTGCTTGGATCTTATTGGCATTGTCGTATAAGCCTTGTTGTTTGTCTACTCCCGTTAACAATGACTCAAGGCTTGCAATTTCAGCCCTTAGCTTCTTGGCTTGCATTTGCAGCTCTCGCACATATAATGCAGCATCTCCAATTATAGAAGCCTTGTCCATCTGCATTATTAATAATTCACACATTAGCAAATGTTTCAAAAAAATTCACGCACAAAATCCTAGCAAACAAAAAAGACTATAAAAATTCCATTTTCATTAAAATGAAGAAAAAAGAACCTTGGTTATATTTGGAACTAAGGCACGTAACGCATAGAGCTTCTCCTTCATTCGACCTCTTCTACTGCGTTCTGAAGTCAAAGTTCTTGATCGATCCCCCTTCATACTCTTCTTTGTTGGTATTTTAGTATTAGTATTAGTAGTTGTAGTAGTCATTGTTGCAGATGAATATTCCTGTATGTCTTTTTCTTCTTCTTCTTCTTCCCCTTCTTTCAAGTCACAAGGCCAAGAATTGAGCAAAAGGGGATTAACAGGATCAGAAAATGTGTTTATAGGAGGATTGAACTGATCACAGGGAAGTCCAAGGGTAGGTACAAATTGGTTACCAACAGAACAGTCACCAATATGGTCACAATCAAGATAATTCGGACAAAATTTAACGATAGGATCCGCACTTTCGCCTCGAATCAATGCAATGAACTGCTCAAAATTTGCTTCATCCATGAAATCAACTAAATTGTAATCATCATCAACATGCCGCATTGGAATTCCAGAAGAGTCTGTCATCTCCATTTTGATGGTGAGTGAACAAAGCTAGCTAGTTCATATTATTTATATGTATATTGGATGGTGAATTTGGCTATTAAAAAAGAGAGAGGTGTTTTTTAGGGTCTGAATGGAACCTTTTTAGGTATCTGAATAGTATTGTGGGGGCTAGTATCAAAGCCTTTGACAATAAAATAAAAATATTGTAGGAAAAAAATATAATTAATTAATTAAGCTCATTCAGATCCTTTCCTCACTTGACAAGGTCAATGCAAGTGTTGTAAAAACTGTCAAGGAGCTGATGAGAGTCGCATAGTATTACTAATTTATTATAATATATATCGTAACATATATATTTTTCTTTCTTTTTTCAAAAAGTAATTTTTGGATTTTTGAAAAAAGATTACAAGATTAGGCTTCCCGCTCGAACCCGCGACCTAGACAAAGATTCTGTATCAAACTCATCGATCAACCAACCATTGAGAGTTGAGGGTTATAAGCTGCAAGTCTGTAACATATTGACTCTGTTTTAAAATATATAATTATTATTAATTTTTTTAAGTTAACTTAAGATATTTTAAACACAAAATTGATATGTATTTTTTAAAGTTTAATCAATATAATAATGAATATTGTAAACTATCTAAAAATCACAACTCATTATAAGATTTACTGCTTCATAATTTTTGATTAATCAACTAAATTTTGAGATATATTTTTTTTATAAAGTGAAAGAAAAATCCCACAAGAAAGGAAAAATAATGCACATAACTAAAATTGAACCTACAACCTAATGGCTAGGTGGTCTCAATCATAACTATCATGCTAAGATATCATTAATATCTTAATTTTAAATTTAAAAAGATTTAAAATTAATTTTCAAAAATTAACAATGATCTCGTAATTAATTTGAAACGGAGGAATTATAATAATAGTGTAAACATTTTTATGTTATTTTTTTGGGTAATTCATTTTTTTATTTTTTTTTATTTTTACTCATTTAAGATATAATTTAAACTCACATATACTATTTTGTGATCATAAAAATTTAAACTCTCACTCTCTTGATACACAAGAGGTGGGGATAACTATTGAATCAATATCCTATATTTTATTGTTTTAAAGATTTGGTCCAATTTGTATGCCCTTTAGCATTTAGCATTTAGCACATCTCATATTGTTGGCGAGAATTACATCACACTTTTTTTTCTTATTTGGTTGTCCTCTTACATTGTAATTATAATTAAACCTCAAAACTTGGTAATTAAACTAATAAACTCTAGTGATATCTTGTGAACACTTGATATTCCTAGAATATACCTTCAATTGTCACAAAATTAATAGCGTAATCAGTGACGCTTTTCTACCTAAATTAATAATCAATAAGCTTAAACAAATGCAGCAAGATAAAGTGACTAACTTCATCATCTTCAATTATAAGGCTATCATATTCTTAAGCTTCAACAAGATTAATAAGCCTGATTAGGACATAACCAACTTCGACTTACTTTTTCTAATCAAATTTATTTAATTGTTGGCTTTTTTTTAGTCTAAATGCGCACCAACAACCGAATGTGTGCGCGACAACAGGTTCGACAACACTAACACATGCCTTAATCTGCTACTGTTCATTTTACATCATTTGTTTAATTTATGCATAGAATTCTTTTTATTAATAATATATTCAATATGAAGTTCTATATTATATATCATCGGCATTACATTCATTAAATTATTTGCTAAGACATCATAAATTGGTTGAAATCTTGTATTGAGAAATAATGAAAGATTAATATATATGAATGAATAAATTTTAGATGACCATCTCAAGTTTGATCAAATTTTAGATGATCATCTCAAGTTTGATCAAATTTTCACTTGCCCGTCTGTTGTTTAAAAATCTATATTTAAACGCTTGAGTTTTTTAGATAAAGTGAAAAAATACTTTTTATGTTAACGGCGTGATTTTAAATGACTAAAGACATATTTGTCCTTAAAAATACCATAACACCGAGGAGAGAGAAATAGAAGAAAGAAGGGGCGATGGTGGTGTTGAGTAGCTTGGTTGAGACCGGGAAGATTGAGATAGTGTGTTACGAACCATTTTCTGTTTTTAGTCAAGGACCTTATAGTCTTTTTCCATTTAGCAATTCACATGTTTTGTAAGGATGCACATGTCTCCACGTGCTCTCCCCTTTTCCCTTTCCCTTTCCCTTTCTACGTTCGGTTGTTAGCTTATATATCTGGGTATTGTAATCTGAGTAGGATATGAATGAACAAAATGAATGAAAACCTTTCCTTCAATCTATCTTCTTCTATATCTTCTTCCCTGCAATTCTATCCAAAGTCTACCCGAGACTATAAATCGGTAACAATGGTGCTTTCATTGAGAGATTCCATGGTGGAAACTAATGGCAACCAATCCATGGAATCAACGGATAAACAATTGGTAGAACCTAGTGATTTTTTGGATGAATTACGGAGCTGTGAAATGAAGAATCGACGACTCCTAACAGCAACGGATATTCAAAATTTTGAGTTGGAGTACAATGAATTTGTGATGAACTATTTCGTCTATCATAAACAATCCAACACTGTGGCCGAATATGAGAACTCGTTTTTGCAACTTAAAAGGTGGGCAGAGACTTGGAATAAAGAGAAATTTGATGAAAATTGGGTGGTGAGCATCTTCATTAAAGGGCTGCAGGAAGAAATTCAGGAATATGTAAAATTGTGGTCTCCAAGTTCCTTGCAACGAGCCATTATTTTGGCAAAATGGCAAGAGTTATGCCTTGTAGATAAGGTGTTTGAAAGAAGTCCTGACCAAAATTTGGATTCTAATGGGCACCAAATCAAGGAAGTGAGTGACTCAGAAAATAGAAAGGAAACTATTATTGCGGATAAAGTGTTCGACAAAAAGCCCCAACAAGAATCAGATCAATTAAAGCAGGTTACAGGAGAAAACATGGAACGTGAAACTAAGGTGTTTGATAAAAAGCTTGAACCAGGAATAACTAACCATCATAATGAAATTAAAGGAGATGGTGTGACAATTGAAGGAGTGTTTGACCCTGGGGGGAAAAGGGTGAGCTGTTTTAGTTGTAAAAAGAAAAATGATATGGATAGACTTTCAAGTTCTTTAGTTAATCATGAGTACAGTATGAAGTGCCTTTCAGCCATGGACTATAGTGGTCCATGGGTCAGTTATGGTTCTTCTGAGTTAGCATTGGTGATTTTGGGTTATTTGTCAACAACATATATCTGTTTCCCTGTACCCCTGTCAACTAAATTGTCATGGGCAGTTATTCAACCCGTTCCTATAAGTGTTCTAGCAGTTGAGAAATTGTTATATGAATCCAAGTTTGAGCTACAAGTAGCTATGTCTTCAATTATTGCCAGCCAATCAAGAGCAACAAGGGGAAGTAGCACTGAAATTGCAAGTATTTTTGTGCTACATGGAGTTCATAATATCGTGGATGTTCAGAAATTTTCTTGCGAAGAGGTCAAATCACAAAATTATAGGACTACCTTTATACATGGGTTGAGGTATGAATTTGATGAATGTGATTACATTTCAAGTGCCGAGTTTAATGTTATATATGATCCTGGTTGGTTTTTAGAAGATATTAAAAGAAAATTATGGTTGGATTTACATGTTTTGCCCAATATTTTTCAAATTGGCTACAATCATAGTAAGGGTAGTGTGAGTTATTGTGGGATAAACCATCTGCGAGACAATTGTTTGAATTGTGGCAACATTTGTACTGATTTGGGTACCTCAAGTGCACCTCTCATTATTGGTATTTGGGAGCATGTTAACAATTATAATTACCAAAGTGAAGTTCCAACTCCAGCTATGAGGGTGCTCCAAAATCAATACAACTATCTATTGAATAAGCATATTGAGAGTGATTTTAAAACCCATGTTGTTTGTAATATTCCGAACTTCCGAGAGAGTTGTAATCCGACTTTATGTGAATAAATAAAGCTTGAATTACATCTTATATGTGTTATGGAATCTTCGTTATTGCTTATTTATGTGTTTCGATTCAAGTATACAGCCTTCGCACGAAAAAGGAACATAAAAGTTTTTGTAAAGAAAACCTAATTTTAGGGTTTGAGAAAACCTAACCCTAAGGGTTGAACCCTAAGGGTTAGAAACCCTAGAGAGCACTATTCATAAATACGAAAAGAATACGAAAATTATACGAAAATAATACGAAAATAATACGATAATAATACGAAAATTATACGGTATAAATACGAAAAAGTCAAATGTGAATAGTAAAAATCAACTATACTAATTAGTATACTAATCAAGATTAAGGCTAAACTAAGTAAGTTTGATTAGTTAAAATGATTCACTAATCAACCAATCACATGTTAGCTTAATTAAGGACTAAACTAACCTTGACCAATCATGGTTAAGCAAAGAAAAACAAGTTAGATTAACTAAACTAGATAAAGAAACACTAGTTACACTAACTAATTATCAACTAAATCCATGTAAAATTAAGTTAACCAATCAAAATCCAAGCTAGCTATCCATGTGATTAGTTTTTGACCAATGAGCACAAAGTAAAGCAAGATGGAATCTAGGCCATTGGATCAAAATGTCCAGCCATTTTGTGCTTTTAATGAGGTGTCCTAAGTTCTTAAATATGTGTCCAAGTCCCTATGTAAACTAATAATAACTTCAAGGACTAAAAGTGTAATTAAAGAAACTTGACTTTTCCTATAAATAGCAAGCTTAGTTCACTTGATTCACCATTCATTTTCAAAGCTCAAAAATCAAGTATCAAAGCTATACATATATTGAGAGAGAGTTCTAGTGAGTTACTATCTTGGATATTGCAAAGAAATAGTTAAAGCTTGCAAACACCAAAGGTACAATCTCTTATAGTTTTTATGTTCGTTTTTTTTCTTTCTTTCGTCTTAAATTTTCAAAAGCTCAAGAACGCGAGTCGTAGCCATGTACGGTTTAACCGTTCTTCGTGTTCTTCGTATGTTCTTGAGCAAAAGTCATGAATCTTTCTATGAGAAGGTTTGTGATTTGTTATTTTTATGTTATAAAGTGATATTGAGTCTTACAACATGATTTCATAAAGAGTTAAAGCAAGCGGTACCATGTTTCACATGGTTAACCCTAAAAATATTGTTCAATGTAAGCATACTGACCTTTTTGCTAAAATTACGAAATTTTAAAGTCAGAATCTGCCTTAGTAACCTAAATGAAAGTTGTAGATCATGAAATTCTAAGCAATTTAGACTCAAAAATCACTTTAAAATATTTCCGGATGACAAAGTTATGGCAGTTACCGGAAAGGATGTCAAAGCTGAAAATTTTAAGGGGCTTGCGGGTGGAAGCCCTAAATTTTGAGTTTTTGAGTTAGCCAAGTTTTCTAAAAATTCTACCAATGCAAATAGTCTAGTTTAGTGATAAAAACACGTATAGAACGAAAAAATTCGATAAACTAACATTCGGTACGCGAAACCCTTTGTATAGGCGCTTTAAACGATTACCGGGAAACCCTAAATTGTGCTAAAGGCAAGTTTACTATCCTTAAACTTTGTTTACTTGTTTTCTATGTGATTTATACATTTTGTGTATGCAACGTGTTATAAATCTTTGATACGAGAGTTATTGCTTTTTGTTTCGGCATAACTTGCAAAATGAAATGATTATTCGTGATATATTCGAATCATGCTTTATTATATCAAACCAAGTCGTCTTGGGGCGATCCTGACATGTGAAGTAAACTGAGATGAACAAATATGTATTACTGTTCTTGATCTGTCCAGTGTATTGTATGTTATGCATAACATAGGATGTCGTTAGGTTGATCCCCTTTCTATATCCACTGTAAAAGGTTCTAAGTCGAAAGACAAAGAACAGTTCAAGGTCTAACCACCACTCAGTCTTGCTATGTTAAAACATTTGTAAATATCAATTGTTATTCCATGAGTCCTTACAATCCTTATCAGTGTGACTTCACTTATATGTTATGTGTTTAAGACTTGCTGAGCATTTTAGCTCACCCTTGCATATAAACCTAATGTGCAGACAAACCCGAGAGCTCCGGCTCGAAGAAGAAAGGAAAGAAGAAATGCGTAGACTAGTTTACTACTTTCCTTAACTGTTCTTAACTGTAGTAATAATGACATTTTGTAATAAGAACAAGTTCAACACATGTAACCGAATATTATATAAATATTATCAAGTTTTATCACATTCTCTTGTTACGTCTTTACTTTGATTAAACTTAGAATTGTTAAAACTTAACATAGTATTAATAATGATCTATTTATCTGGATGAGGATCGGTAAATAACTTGTGAGTGTTGTACATCCGAGACAGAACTAAGCGATGTTGACTAGTCAAATCCATCGTTAAGGTTCCTCGGACCCAGGTATAACTCGTTATTACTATTCTGAATGTCGGATAAGTAGGATTATTAATATGAAGAGATATCACTATAAACAAATATGTTTCGAATGAGGGTTTTAACTATTTGGGTAATGTTCTGTACGGAAAGAGAATTTTGCACCGGACAAAGATACAACCATTTGTCACGGATAAAGATGCAAACATTTATCACGGGTGAAGATGCAAACATTCACCGCGAGATTCTCTGTTCCCAAGAGCCATCCTAATGATTTAATACCGTGGATGTTGAAACATGTAAAGTTATAGAATATCTAAATATTAAGGATAAAAAGGTTATGTTTGAGTATTAAGTCTCTTGTATCAATTATAAGGACTTGATATAAAATAATGAAAGATCTTTGAGAATTAGGATGAGAACTTTGTTTGAGAATAGAGGAAATCATCTATAAACCTATTGATTTAGCATTTGTAGTGAGCACCAAGTCATCTATAGTAAGTATAGTGATTTGGGGGCGTCACATTGTTGCTATTAAACTCTATAACCAGATTTCAAGATTGACTCAAAAAGGAGTGCTTTGTAGTTCATTGGCAACTCACTGGTTTAAATATCATAGAAACTCAGGGCTAGACACAATTGCACTTGACAAAATTTTTGAAATCTTAATTGGATGGTTATTGGAGTCACTGGAGCAGGGGGGTTGTCTGTTTGATATGATGGCTTTACTGAAAAATGGGTTTTCAATATATTGTGAATTAGAGAAAATTTTAATGCAGTTTCATGATGATGAGGCATTCGTTCTTTATGATAAGTTGTTCTCATATGCATATCCCAAGTATATTGCTCTGTTTGCTTTAAGGACGATTCTGATGACATACAAGCACAAAATACATGTTGATTCGGATGGAAATGTCATATCCACAATGAAATTGGGTACTTCTTTCTTATTGGATTACTGGTTCTGGACTGGAAATTTATTGGCAAGTTCCGGATGCGAAGTAATAATTAATAATAGTGGACAGATAATCATTGGAACATCCTTTACAAAGCATATGCCATTAAGTTGGTTGCAACAGTATGTTGGCTCTAATTGCTTAATGAGATGTGACTGTGAACAAATTGCAGCCTATAAATTTTTAGGCTTTAGTTTTGATCCAGGAGGAATAACTTTGCTCACTATTGTTGGAAAGTGTAGAGACTATCTTCAATTCCACCGTGAGGACAAGGTGGTTGTCAACAGATGGGGTAATGGTACAGAATTAATTGAGACCAAGTTGGTGGTTGTCGTTATGGAGAATAACAATTTACTTGGTGCAACAATTACTCAATGTGGTAGTACTGAAAATAAGCTCAACATTGGCAACTACATGAATTCAGCGTATCTGACAGATGCAATATCAAGGAGTTTCTGCACCCAATCACTCACTAATATACAATCTGCAACTGCTGAAAACTCCAAAAAACAAAGGGTAATTACTGGGGGTAGTGGAGTCTTAGCAGCATGCAAAGAAGCTATAATGCTTAAGGTTGTTCATCTGAATAAAGTCATGGTCAAGCCGAAACCGGAAGTTATTATTGTGATTAGTCTGAAAAATGAAGAGGTCAAGAAGGTAGAGGATGAGAACCTGATTTTCAACTCAATACTTGCTGCACAAAAGGGAATGACTAAAGCTAAGGAAACAAGGGAATGTAATTCAAATGTGCAGAGAACTATTCTGGTGATGTAGGCTATTATTGGGGACCCTGTTGATCTAAAATTTGGAACGGCTAGATGTGCAAATGTAGGGGACATTGTGATAGACAAGTCAACTGATGTTATGGATGCAATTGCAAGGTACCTTCATTTTTATCCACCTTGAGGACAAGGTGAATTTTGAGGGGATGGTATTGTTACGAACCATTTTCTGTTTTTAGTCAAGGACCTTATAGTCTTTTCCCATTTAGCAATTCACATGTTTTGTAAGGATGCACATGTCTCCACGTGCTCTCCCCTTTTCCCTTTCCCTTTCTACGTTCGGTTGTTAGCTTATATATCTGGGTATTGTAATCTGAGTAGGATATGAATGAACAAAATGAATGAAAACCTCTCCTTCAATCTATCTTCTTCTATATCTTCTTCCCTGCAATTCTATCCAAAGTCTACCCGAGACTATAAATCGATAACATAGTGGAGGATGATGGAATTTCGGCATTGGTAGAGGCGATCGAGGATGGATCAATGAAAGGGAAGGAGTAGAATCGGAGGCTGTGGAAATTGGGTTGTAATGTTTTTGTGAAAAAGAGGAAGGAAAGGGAAAGAGAAATTAAGAGATGTGGGGATTTGGGGGAAGATGTTCTCTATACTGAGTTTTTGTCATTGTTAAATGTTAATGATTCATTGCATTTGTTGTCCTTTCGTACACAGCCGTGAAAAGTCTGGGGAGGTTCACGCAAAGCTCTGGTGGGAACAAATACAGGGAGAGAATATAAGCTCAATACCTGTAACTATACATAGTGTATGTCTTACAAAGTAGATTGTTGGCACTTTAAATGGGGTGTAGAACAGGATTTTGGAAATTTCCATGGAAGTAGTTCATGGAATGAAACCATCACCAAACCGGATCGACCACCACTCCAAATGGTATCATGTTTGTAAAAAAGTTATTTATGGTGATGATTCTAATTAATTTACTATGTTCTTGGTGGTGGAATTGTTATGATTGGATTGAATTGTGAAGTAAGATCCATTCTCTAATGTGAAGTCATGTCCTTTCTAGGTCTTTTTCTTTATAATTTAAATTCAAATTTGTTGTTCTTTTTCTTTTTATTTTGATGATTTGGACGATGGGTTTTGTTGAAATTTTGGTATAAAGTCTCGCTTTTTATCTGAATTTTGGTAAATTGGATGGAGGATAAGAACATGAGGTTTTGAGGATCTTGATTGGTAATTCTTATGATTGGATTGAATTGTTTGGGTTTGATGCTGGTGCGTTTATTTAGTTTTGTCATTGTGAGTTGAACGTATTGCATAGTTTGGTGGTAACCTGTATATATATATATAGAAAGAGAATTTTAGATATAGTTTCATTTCACCTATAATATGAAATATCATTCGGACTTTATCAAACTGGTAATACACAGTTTTGGTGGTGGTTAACAGAGTCTGATTTGTGTTTCAAATGCTAATGACATTTAAGTGATAATTCCCTCAACAATGAGAAGGTACCAATAATTATTTTCTTTACAGTATCTTACAATCCAGAAACAAAATTTATTCAAGGAAGAAGGAAGAAGGAAGGTGGGGTATTGCTGATTAGGCATTTGCAGTTCAGCATGTTGCTAGTCTCTCTTTCTTTCATTCCAGGGACAATGGTCATACACCATGTTCCACCTGTAAAACACGGGTGCATAATAGATGTCCTACTTGTAGACAATAGCTCGGAGATATCAGGTGCTTGCAATGGCGAAGTCAGACTTCCAACTCAGTGGGGTCAAAAAATTTGTGTGGTTATAAATAATTTTATAGAGGTTCGGGAACAGCGTTTTTTGAATAATTTTATATTTTCAAGTTATATATATATAACATATATTTGATTACAATGATAATATAATGATTATTAACTCTATATATATTTATATGTATGTATATATATATCCTATTGACTCCTAATAGATTTTTCTAAAGACAAACTGTTTATAAATAATTAATTCTTTCACAAAATAATATAAAATTAATTACTAATTAGTTTAAGAAGATTATATGAATATTCATATATGATATATAGAGGAGATAAGAATGATATGAGATTGAGATTTAAGTAAGAAAATTATAAAATTTTAATTTGACCCCATATATTAGAAATTTTACAAAATTACAGTAAGGTCAATTTGTATATAATATATAAAAATTTTAAATTTTGTCATATATTATAAAACAAAAACAAAATCAGTGGGGTCAATTGACCCCACAACCTCTAACGTGGCTTCGCCACTGGGTGCTTAGCATTAGAGAAGGTAGCAGAATCACTTGAACTCCATGCAAATATTATTCGTTGGGATGTTTGGAGATGTATTTCCATATTACACCAAGCTTAAACACGAGACATTGCTTGACGAAGACATGGCTCCTATATTCACATAAACATGAGGCTTTTTAACAAACACTTTGTGTGCAACTTTTAAATTGAATAACAACAACAAATTTATGAAAATAAAGTAAAGTTAAAGAAGAAATTAGTTGATTTACATACCTTATTTGTGAATATGATGAATTAATATCCTTGAACAAAACTAAAGAGAAAGTAGAAATTTCCTAAATGAAAAAAAATAATTGATTTGGGTGAACAAAGGTAAGGAAATGAGAGTTTTATACCCAATGTAGATGGCGGGGGCAAATTGGACAATTTTCAGTCTCATTTGATTGTTAAAACCAAGATTCACGCTCTTTAAGGGAGTGACCTACACACACAGTTAGTTTGAAAAGAAAATATAACTTTTTCACTTCAGTTCAAAAACTCAGGCGTTTAAATGTAGGTTTCTAGATAACAAGTGGTCAAGTGAGAATTTAGTCAAACCTCAGGTAATCATTTAAAATCTACCCTATATATGAATTGACTCATAACCTAATGAGTTAAATTTTTGGATCAAATTGAGTTTTAAATCTATGTTAATGCCTACTCTCTCTAGTTGTTGAATTTTCAATAGATTTAGTCGAGACTTAGTTACGATAATAGTTGTTCACTTGAAAAAATAATGAAATAGTAAAATACTAATACATATAAATGAGGTGAAGATCTATTGATTTAAACTTTTAGGTTTAGTTTATGCAACGTGCAGGCACCCTAGTTTTCTATCAACACTATTCCTATTGTCAAATTCCCAAAAGTAATAATAAATAATTTTAAAAATAATGGGCATTCTTATTCGAAGAAATAATGAACTAGTGAGAACTAATATATATAAATAAGCTTAAGATTTAACTGACTTAAACTTTTAAATCTAATGTATGTCACGTTCCCAGCTTTCCACTGACATTATTCCCAACATAAAATTTCCAAAAATAATAATAAACTTTTAAAAAAAACTCATTCACTAGAGTTACTCGGCAAGGATGATGAGATGATCAATCACTAGAGTTACGCAGAGATGATTATGTATTAAGATTCAATAGTTAGGCACTAGATCAATAATCATTGACTAATAATCTGTAGGCCCAACAGTAGAAACCAAGTTATTACAAAGCCTAAGGTTTGGGATTTATATTAGCAGGCCTAAATTCTAGAGAGGTGGACTTATTTGATATTTGAACTTGGACTTTGGAAATTATAATTTTTGATAAAATATTTTTCAAGAAACTTGAAATATTTTTTTATTATACCTTTTAAAAATATTTTTGTATAAAAAAAAGTATAAATAAGTGTGAGGTATAAAAAGGAAATATCATACTACAAAAAGAAAAACTAAAGATACATTCTTTCCAAAAAAAGAGATCTATTTAGCAACTTTTATTATCTCAAACAACAAATCTTTTTCTTAGTATAAAATTGAACGATATCTTTTTGTTTATAATTACGATTTTTTATCATGACATCACTATTAAATTAAATATTTAATAAATTTATTCTTAAGATTTATAAATTTTACAATTAAGCTTTTTCAACCTTAAAAAAATTGTAAAAACAAACTTCAAGAAAAGAAAAAAATAAAAAAAAAGATCTGAATCAAGTATCCCCAACGAGCCCATCAAAGATAAGTAGGCCCATTACGAGTGGTCAATATGATGTACGCTAATTCGGTAAGGTCAAACGCTTTCCACGTGAAATGTCATACCTTTTGTAAGAAAGGGTCACGTGCTGGCCTTTTGATGTCCTATGTATTAGCATATTAGATCATCTTTAATGAATTATCTTATAAATTATATTTAATTCACATGATATCAGTAAATATTTTTTAATCTTTAATCTATCTAGTAGATGGACTATTCCATGAACTATCTCGTGAATTATAATATAAAAAGATTAAAATAATCAATAAATTCTTGTTTCACCAATTATCCTTCCACCCTCTAATTTAAATATATTTAAAATTATAGTCCACCAAATTCTTATTTCTTAATATAGTCTTTTTACTTCGTCAAAAAAAACTCATGGACTAAATTTAGTCTGATTGCTTGAGTGAAATATGAATCCTAGACTATATTTATGTTGCGTTTGTTGGAATTCTGAAATAGTATTAACAATAGAAACCCAAAGCAAAAAATTGGAACAACTTATCTAATAATTGAATGAAGTCGAGGCATAGCAAGCTACTGTCCTAAAAAGTGATTTCGCCCCCACTGATTGTTCACCTTGGGTACAGATGGGCTCCAGCGTTCACCCTCCAGGATTCAACGGCAAAACCTCCGATTGTGTGTACTCACAGAAAAGAGGTTATGGACTTGTCTGTGTGGCTGCCCAGTAGAAAGATAAATAGCAGTACCGTAAAACATATAACAGAAGGTGAAAGCAGTGTGTCTCATATACGAATATGAGGTTTCCATTTTATAGAGAAAAATAATGACATTAGAAACAAAGTGGTTGCAGGAAATCCACACAGTGGAATGAACGAAAACGCGTAGAAGAAGAAGTAGTGCGGCAGATTTTGGGGAAATAATTTGACCTAATAAACAGAGTTGTTAAAAATGAATTTAGCAAAACAGTGACAGCGGTTGTGCACATACGTGAGGCCCAATGGACCGTATTTGCACCTCCCCTGCGCACATTAAGGTTTTCTGGCTGAAAGTCCAAGATCCAAGCTTGGCCCAACACAATTACTTAGCCAACCTCATGTGCGCGAGCCCAATCCTTTTTTCCTTAACCATGTTACCAAGTCCACCAAAGAAATGTACTAATATACTCAAAGAAGTTTTATAATATGAGTAATATGGGATTTAACAAAGAAAACAGTATGAGTAATTTTGAAGCACAACTAACAATCCCCCGCATGATTTAAAATTTCAAAATGGAAGTAAAATGGGCAATGAATTGTAGATACATAATATCGATACCTTGTGGGTTTGAATCAACACAAGGTGAAACAAGCTCATGATTACAGATTGTAGGTGAATGATATTCTTGAACCCATTATCTTTTATACAATCAGTTGAACTTGCACACATATCAAAAATCCTAAATCCACACAAGTCCGCGGTTTGGGCGCGTTCTAGGCTATGCGTCATTTCCCAAATTTTCATAAAGGTTCTAGAGAGTTTGCCAACAACTCTCATAGGAAGCGACCATTACCTCCACCTTTATATAGGTGAACCCATAAAGTGTAAACTGACATATACCACCCTTTAGGGCTATGAGTTTCATTAAGAATCTGAATAATTCAACCTATCACAATTTGTCAGTAAGCACCACATACACACATGGAGAGACATAAATTATTGTTGTGCCATAATGAAGTAATTTCGTGACTTGTTGTTACCCATTGAACCCAATTCATGGGATCTCTAATCACATGGGTTGGGTTTCCATCACGTATCACTTACTCAAGATATTGGCAACAGTCATATCCCTCTCGATGCCTCTTGGACGACCTTTCTAGTCAATCATTTTGTGAGCGGATCCGCTAAATTCCTTTCAGATCTCACGAATTCCATGGAAATAACACCGTTGCTGATCAGCCCTCGAACTATATTATGTCTCAAGCGAATATGTCTTTGTTTCCCATTATAAACATGGTCCATTGCTCGACCAATAGCTGCTTGAGAATCACAATGTAAAAAGATGGAAAGAATTGGTTTTGACCATAATAGTATGTCCACTAATAAATTCCTCAACCACTTTGCTTCTGTACCTGCCAATTCTAAAGCAATAAATTCAAACTTCATAGTAGATCTAGTAGTACAAGTTTATTTAGCAGACCTCTAAGAGATAGCTCCCCCGCCTAAAGTAAACACATATCCACTAGTGGAGTTTGTCTCATCATTATCAGATACCCAATTAGCATCACAATATCCTTCTAAAATATTAGGATGACCAGTAAAATGTACACCTACATTAACTATTCCTTTTAAATACCTTATTAGTCGTGACAATGCATTCCAATGATCTTGAGAAAGATTATGTGTATATCTGCTAAGTCTACTAATGACATATGCAATATCTGTAAGACCCCGAATTTTATGAAATACAAAATTTAATTTTTCTTCATATATATATTTTTTTTAAAACAGTAAGTGGTTAAATTAACAAAATTGAAAGTTAAGGATGTTATGTGCAAATTTTATTTTGTCGGACAATATTCGCTTTGTCGGGGAATATTCGTTTGGTCGGGGAATATTCGTTTGGTCCGACGGCGCCGAAATAACAAATTATTGGTGGACCCCACAACGGAATATTTGTCGGATATAGAAAACGACAGAAATAACCTTTTTAAATAAAAATAGTCAACGGAACTGTTAAAATACCGGTGATAAAAGAATAGTAGCATACGGTAGTTATTGGTATTTTCTGTAGCACTCGGTACTCTACAGTAACACACGGTATTGCATAGTGTCTCATATTTTTGGTCTGATAATTGACACCGTAACTGTTACGCATCATTTCATCGATAATTGTCACTGCATAATATTTTATATTATCAATTCAATAATTGTTGTTACACAGTATTTTGCATTATTGATTTAATAATTGTCATTACACTGTATTTTATATCATTGAGTCAATAATTGTTGTTGCACTGTTTTTAAAATTATTGAACCTAATAATTGTCACAGTAACATATGCACAGTAATTCACATTATTGAATCAATAATTGTCATTACACAGTAACGTATGCTTTATTTTACATTATTGTTATCTCTATTATGATGTTATTTAAACAGTTGTATTTCATTAATTTATTGACTTGATATCTAAGAGCTAACTGTACTGTATTTATAACAATTAGTCATAATAATTGAATTGATAAAGTTATTTGTTTATAATATAAAGTTAGGTGATTATTAGGTGATATGAAATGAATGGTGTAGATTAAAGTGTGAATTATTGTTGAATAATTGAATTGATTTGTTTATAATATAAAGTTAGGTGATTATTAGGTGATATGAAATGAATGGTGTAGATTAAAGTGTGAATTATTGTTGAATAATTAAATTGATTTGTTTATAATATAAAGTTAGGTGATTATTAGGTGATATGAAATGAATGGTGTAGATTAAAGATAATATAATATTTGAAATGGATGGTGTAGATTAAAAGATGATCTTTAAATGAATGGTTTAGATTAAATGAATGATAAGATTTTTGGCTATAAATAGAAGCCTTAACTTAAGGATTTTTCATAAACTTCCTTACTTGTTCTTTCTTTCTCTCTCTAAATACTTCTTGTGAAAGTTCTCTCTAAGTGTGCTTAAGTCATCTTGAGTATTTGTGAAGATCTATAAGTATACGTGTACTGTTCAAGTTAATCAACCTCATTTAAATCAATATCCAGTCACGTGTTGAGGTAAGGGATACCATCTTTTTCATCTTCCATTATTCAAACGTACTACGGTAAGGGATACCATCTTTTTCATCTTCCATTATTCAAACGTACTATGGTAAGGGATTATCATTATTTGATTCTCGATAATAATATTGTTTCTTCCTTACTCATAAGACGTGCCTTTTATTTCCATGTATTAAATTGTGGGAATAACCTTACGGAGCGGATTGCCGCCTGTTGGTGAATAACCTTTCGTATTCATTCATTATTAATCTCTGAGAATAACCTTACGGAGCGGATTGCCGCCTGTTTGGTGAATAACTCTTTGTACTCAAATTCTATTAAATTGTGGGGATAACCTTACGGAGCGGATTGCCGCCTGTTGGTGAATAACCCTTTGTATTAATTTCATTCACCTTTTGTTAATCAAACCTGCTACGGTAAGGGATATTATTTTCTTTCATACTCCTAAATCGAAATTTATTATGGAACTATTGCTTCTATAATTCCTGAAAATATTATCTGTTCCATAATAGTTGAACTTCATTATTTCAACTGAACCTTCCTATTTACGTGAACCTTTCTATTGAATTGTAACCGTTATTCTGAACTGTGGATCTTGAATATCATTTTTAAATTTCACTCCACATCATGTTGACAATTTGGACATTATTTGAATCTGTACAAAGTAAACTTCCGATACTTATTGTTATCCTATTTCTTCTGTTCATCATTTATATCATTCTAATCATCCAAAAATCAAGCTGTTGTGAATATCTGTGGCCGGGGGCACAGATGTGATATATTTGTTGAACAGATGATAGGTTAAAGGCGATATAATAGGTTAAAGGCGATACATCTGTTCGGTGTCTTTTATGGCACGTGGTGAATGTTCTCTTTGGCCCGTAGTGCAAAGATGAACTGTTGTTTGGTATGATTATGACCAAAGGCTGAATCTGGTATAATCATGACCGTTGGTGCTATATTGAATATCTTTGGCCCGTAGTACAAAGATGAACTGTTGATGTGCATGATTATGATCAGGAACTGTGAATTTGTATTATCTTGACTAATGATATTTCAGATGATAAAAGTTGATGATGTTTTTCCTAAAAAGAGAACCGAGTGGACATTATAGTCTGCATTATTCTTCTAATAGATTACTCATTCCGCTGCTATTATTGATCTGAACGTTGTTTAAGAATTTAACTGCAGTTTTTGATATAAACCTTGTAGTCTATTGTATTCTATCAAGAACTCAACTGTTGAAGACTAATGATAATTTATTCGTCATTATCTTAGTCATGATATTCTTTACTGGGCTATTTGAGCTCACCCTTTCTTTTGTTCCATTGTTTTTCAGCAGGAGATGAAAACATAACAGGGTCTAGCCGGGGAATGGAGTGAGGGTCCGAGGAATAGTTATCATAGTCTTCACGTTTTGTAAAATAGTGTGGCAATAATAGTGAAGACTTAGTTGTGTATTATTATACACTGTATTGTTGTACGTTGTGCTTTGTTGTAATAATTTTGTTGTAGTATTTTGACGACTCAAGTTTGGGCTGTGTGGGCCCAGATTTGGGGGCATCACAGTTGGCATCAGAGCTTAGGGATATGGTCTTTAATGGAGATCTGGGGTAGAACTAGGAGGGAGAGACGAATAGAATCAATCACTAGTGTGTCCTACCTAAATTAGATGTTTTTTATCTAATGAATCGATTTGAATGTAGGAACATGAAGTGATGAGTCAGTTTATTTGAACTAACATTTATTTTGTGACCACAGTTAAGTATGGCATCTGGAAATCAGGAGGTTAACTATGAAATTACCGAAACAAAAGTAGCTGCAAAACAAGAGGCGACGAATAATCTTCTTACAAACTCAAAGTTGAATCATTTGCCTAAGGCAAAAATTATGCGTGTTCTATCTAGTAAGGATGAAGGTGAAAGCTCTGCTACAGTCGTTCCAGATCCATTCTTAGAAGAAATTAAAGGAAGTAATGAACTTGCGGAAATTATTGCCTTTAATTTACTCACTAATTGGGAGAGTCATATCACCTGGTTATGCTCTATAACAAAGGATCAGAATATATGGACTTTTCATATTAGTCTTTGGGATTTATGGTGTTCTAGCTATGAGTTTCAAGATTATTTAAAAATGATGTTTCTATACTTTTGGGCGTTACAATTTAAAGGAATTCAGGTTAAGTTAGTCACTATCATGGAAACTGCAGTCTATCGAAAATACTATTTGTCGACGCCGGGATTTCGCCGTCTCGTTTTTTATTATTAAAATGCCCTTTCCAATTTTAGCCTTTTAGATTAAATGTGATTTTGAAAAGGGTCGGCTTAATGTCGACGGGTTTTTAAATGTCGATTTCTTTATGAGCCAATTGACCAGAGTCGCCAGTTGGTATATTTGAAATGGATGTACCAACTCATCCGAATTTATTTTCGTAATTGCTGGCTCATATGTGACTCCGATTAATTGGTCTGCAAACCGAGATTCATAGAGCTCGGGGGCTTGCTTAAGCGAGGGGAAGGTGTTAGGCACCCCCCGACTTCCGTGAAACACGGTTACCGCAATCTCGATGTTTTCCTATCCTTTTAAATCCTAAAATGTGTGTGTGTGTGTGTGTGTGTGTGTGTGTGTATGTGTGTGCCTAAATGGACGTTTGTGGTGCGTTTTGCATAAAAAAGTTTGCTTTTATTTTATATGGCAAAAGTATTTATCTGGAAAGTGTTTTGGACGTTCTTTGACCCAAATGACGAGGCTTCGCTTTTTATAAGAAAGATTGATTTTAATTTCGAAAGCGTTGAGGTTTTTTATTTAGATGTCATTTTAGAAAACAATAGTTTTAAACTTTTGTCAAATAGGAATCGAGACTATACATTGCCTTCTAACAGTTAATATAAATAAAACGAGGGCAACTTCTAGAACTCTTTAACCCTATGCACAAAGTTTAATGAAAACATTGATTTATTTGCAAAAGCGTTTCTTATGACCTTTTAAAACCAAATGGAGTCTTTTTGCCAAACACGGGTTAAAGTTCGCCCAAGACTCTTAATTTTAAACCTCGTGAATCTAATATCCTAATTTGCTTGATTTTATAAAAAACCTTTATCATTTCATTCCAAAATCGTTTTCTCGTGTCAAAAGGAAAATCAAGCATTAAAAATAGCGTTGCGGTTATTCACGGGCATGTAAGCCATCCAAATAACCCCAAACGCCTACAATCACATGTTTCACTATTACGGGGCCTTAAACCCGATTTTCGGTATCGATATCGCTTTAAGGCCCAAAAATTACATATTTACAACACAAGTGCATCGCCATTGCTACATACGTAAAAACTATAAAATAACCTTAAAAGGATATCATCGGGAGGTTAGGAGGAGATTCTATCCGCCACAAATCCTCTCTAACCATCCCTAATCCATAGATCCAAACATATATCGACTACATCGGATCTAACTTCAACATATACAAAATCAAACTATATTAAATAGCAATGCACCAAATATTTTCGGATCTAACAGTAGATCCACCCAACCAATGCACAAATATTAGATCTATAACAACTTAGACAATAAGATAAAATGAGAACTAGATCTAACTATATAGAACCACAAATGCTATGAACTTGGATTTCTTTACATTTCAAATGATGAAAGATACGCTTTAACACTTGAAAATCGAAATAGGATACAATACCTAGTAAAAATTGAACACAAGATGAAGAAATCTCACAATGTTTCTCTCTTTTCTATCTTTTTCTCTCTTCTCCCGCGCCTCTCTCTCTCTCTAAAAATCTATTTTTCTTTCCTTTTTTTCCTTCTCTTCTTTTCTTCTCGGGTGGAAAATGGCCGCATATAGGCTTCAGCAGGCAGCCGCAGATGCATCTGCGGCTGGCCGCAGATGCATCTGCGGCTGCCTGCTGTGGCCGCCTGGCCGCCGCCTCGGCTGTCGTGTGCCGTTCTCGAGCCTCGTGCCTGTCACGTCTGTCGGTGGCAGCGGTTGCATTCGAGGCCGTCCGGCTTGTTTTTTCGATTTTCGTGCCACGCGGTCTTAATTCGCCAATTTCTGCGGTATTATTTTGGAAAGCTGTATTTTTGCAGTCCGGAAATCCCCGAAAAACGTGCCATATTATTCTGGGAGGCTAGTTCGGAGGGATGCGACTTGATATGGAATTTGATAATTGTGCTTGGCTTTCAGGGGGCGCTGCCCCCTACCCCCCCCGCCAGCTCATCGGCGAGCTGGGCAGCCGCTCGCTCACCGGGGAGCGAGACCCCCGAACATCGTAAGCGTAGTGGCCATTTGTCGTCTTTGGTGATCCGAACAGGTTCTTCGGGATTAGCTTTTTGCCTTGCCTGATGCTCGTTGTTTGCTGTGGCGGCTTTGACCGTAAGTTGTTGGGGTGGCTTCGTGTTGGGGTCCACCTTCCTTTTCGCTCGTCGGGTCAAATGACGGTTTTGCCCTCCTGCCAGGGTTAGTACAAAAGTGCAAAATTTGGGTGTCTACAGCTGCCCCTCTTTATCATGTTTATGGAATGGTAAGTGAAATGAACATGATAAAGAAGTAGGCACCCAATGCATGATGATGACAGTACATATTTTAATGATGCAACATATATATCATTGATGCAACATATATACGTTAATGACGCAACACTAATATTACCGGTTACTGCCTCAACTGGACTCACATCGCATATTCGCCAAAATTATTTTCTCTTGCTTATCGCATATCGCATATTAAATATCAAATCGCATATCATACTAAATCAAAAACGCGTTACATCGCATATGAAGTCGTATATCGCATCGCATTGCACATTGCATCGCATTGTTTTGGTCATCGTCGGATCTTTTCCCAACGGTTCGTTTTTGGACGGTCAGGAATTTGCACTGACGGGTCATTTTTGGACGGTCAGTTCTTGTATCTGACGGGTCATGTTTGGACGGTCAGGGATTTTCACTGACGGGTCATGTTTGGACGGTCAGTTCTTGTATCTGACTGGTCATGTTTGGACGGTCAGAGATTTTCACTGACGGGTCATGTTTGGACGGTCAGTTCTTGTATCTGACTGGTCATGTTTGGACGGTCAGTTTCCTTTGACTGACGGGTCACGTTTGGACGGTCAGTTTCCTTTGACTGACGGGTCATGTTTGGACGGTCAGTTTCCTTTGACTGACGGGTCATGTTTGGGCGGTCAGTTCTTTTGACTGACGGGTCATGTTTGGACGGTCAGTTCTTTTGACTGACGGGTCATGTTGGACGGTCAGGGATTTTCACTGACTGGTCATGTTTGGACGGTCAGGGATTTTCACTGACTGGTCATTTTGGACGGCCAGTTCTTTTGACTGACGGGTCATGTTGGATGGTCAGGGATTTTCACTGACTGGTCATTTTGGACGGCCAGTTCTTTTGACTGACGGGTCATGTTTGGACGGTCAGTTCTTTTGACTGACGGGTCATGTTTGGACGGTCAGTCCTTTTGACTGACGGGTCATGTTTGGACGGTCAGTTCTCTTGACTGACGGGTCATGTTGGACGGTCAGGGATTTTCACTGACTGGTCATTTTGGACGGCCAGTTCTTTTGACTGGCGGGTCATGTTGGACGGTCAGGGATTTTCACTGACTGGTCATTTTGGACGGCCAGTTCTTTTAACTGGCGGGTCATTTTTGAGTTGGTCAGGTATCGTATCTGACTGGTCATTTTTGGCTTGGTCAGGTATCGTTTCTGACTGGTCGCTTTTGGTTTGGTCAGGTATTGTATATGACTGGTCATTTTTTGGTTTGGTCAGGTTTTCACTGTCGGGTCATTATTGTAATTGCCAGGTCTCGTCTCTGGAATCGCTGTGTACTATCTTAAATGGACTCGCATCGTATTGTACATCATAAAAATGCAATAACTCTAGAGGAAATTCAAAAGGAAAGCGTACCTGATTAGTTTGTGGGGCCTCCCTAGGATTCGTCCTCGTAAATCGCTTTTGCCAGCCACTTCTTTTGGTTTGACTTGTCATTCTTGGGGTTCGTCCTCGTAGATCGCTCTTGACAGCCATCGCTTTTGAGTTGTTATCCTTGTTGATTAGCTGAGGGTGTTTCGGACAGTCATTTTGCAATTTCCTTGATGTTTCATAGATTCTGGGCGCATCAGATCGTGGAAGTTTTCCGCTGTCATGTTCCTCTGATAAATGGCACCGGTATTCGTGACGCTGACAGTCTCGTACCTGTGATTTTTCTTTCATGTATATTTTATTTTTATATATACATGGATGCGCAGATGTTATGCATGGATCAATAGTTATGCTTGGAAGGAAATGACCCCTGTTTAGTCAAATGATACAATTTTCCACGTGTCGTTCTTTTTGACCACTCAGTTGTGTCATTCCTTATTTGGGGGGACAGTTTTCTGGACTTCAAGGTTGGTCCGTTGAATCGCATGCCCCTGATCGTTTCTCTGTTGGGGAATTGTATTTGTCGTTTTCGAATGCCCAATTGACTTATCCCGGGCTCCTCATCCTGCTGGTCCTCAAATCGTCATGTCTTTGAATTTGGGACGCTGGGACTTCCTCTTATGCCAAGACTCTTGGTTGATATCTAGGTGATCCTCTTGTCATTTGATCGTATGCATTGATAGCACTTGACTCTCATCCGATTGGGGCAGTTCATTTGGCTTTTTGCTATGATCGATGACCATGTTGCCCTTCCCCGCCTTTTAATCGATCAGTCCTGACGTCCGAGATTATATCGCTCTTGTATATGCTCGCTTGAATATCGAGGTAATGTCAGCGTGCATCAGACTGAGTTCGTCAAAATCCATTGATGGTCGTGGAGGAAGGTTCGTTGATGAGGAGTCTGATATAGACCTGTGCCCCTTTCATTTCCATGATCTTTAAGATGCCCCAGCCTTTACTCATGTTTTTGTCGAGGATTCGTTTGGGAAGTCATTTCGTTTGTCATGCCGAGTTACGCACACCGATTCATATCCTGCACAAGTAACAAACGCTAAATGCTCGACCGTTCGGGTCGGCGGGGTTAACTCCGATATTACTAAACATCTCAACAGTAGAGCACAAAAATGGAATGTTCGTGATTATGCAATTTAGCTCATGTCTGTGATGTTTTCGTCTTATCGTAAACTTAGCATCTAGATGGATCTCTTTTTTCGTGAATCGTGAGTGGATTAACTTGATATTGAATGAATTGTGAATGCGTTAAGTCACTCTTGATTTCAATTTTTTTTTCTCTCTTTTTTCTCTTTTTTTTTTTTTTTTTTTTTTTTTTTCATTTGACGAGTTATGAAATCGTAATAAAACTTTTAAGCATTCATGGTCAATATACGTGAGTATGATTAAATTCAATAACTACCTTCCTTTATCAAAGGTACTCCCTCTTCATTCTTGATATCGTTCTTCGCAGGATTTACGTCATATGGCAAGTGCACTGTACGATGCATCCTTCATTTAGGGGCCTCTTTTCCGTGACTTTAGATGAGCTTCCTTCTTTTCTCTGGTCGAAAATTTTTTCTTTTCCTCTTTTTCAACTCCGCATTTCCCTTTTCGTGTCCACTTAACTTCTCTCGTTTTCTTAGGCTATTCAGAGTTACCCATTTAACGAGCTTTGGACCAATGACTCCCAAACCAGACGGCTTTAGGGCATTAGGTGTAAAGACACCCCTTCGGGTTTACTTGCTCGAGTAACAGAGGCCACGCTTTGATACAAGTTAGGTGGTTTACCACATTCATTCCTCGTCTGACTCTTCGCAAGATTCGTTTTCTTAGGCTTGAGTTACCCATGTAGCGAGCGTTGGGCCGGTGACTCCCAAATCGGACGACTTTAGGGCACCAGGTGTAGAGACACCTTTCAGGCTTAATTACTCGAATAACCCATGCCACGATTCGAATCTGCTCAGGTCTCTACAGTCGTAATGCTCGTTTTCTTAGGCTCTAAGTTACCCATGTAACGAGTGTTGGGCCGGCGACTCCCAAATCAGATGACTTTAGGGCGCCAGGTGTGAAGACACCCCTCAGGCTTATTTACTCGAATAACTCAGGCCACGATTCGAGGCATTTGATTCATTTTTATTTACTTTTCGACTCCGCATCAATCGTCATCATTATCGTCATAGCTTTATACCCCACATCTGAAAGTCGGCGCAACCGCAAAGTGCAGACTTGCCTATGAGGTTGATTCTGCTTCGAACAACACTTCGAAATCAGCTGTTTGTGCAGTTTTAATAGGTTGATCAGTTTTAATCGTCTAATCATACTCACGAGTCCGCTCCACGGATGCTCCTTAGGATTAATTCGATTCCTATCAAGTCAAATAAAAATTTCTCTTTCCAAAAGTAATGTTAGCGTTAAACTATGTACAATCTTGATATATGTACAGGGAGACAGGAAAGAAATAAATAGATGAAATGAGTTGTATCTTACCTGTGGGTCCTCGTATCCTGAAAGAGCTCTGACTGGAAAGGACCAATTGACAGTACATCTCTGATGATGTTATTGTACGCTGACGAGATCGTATCATAGATGTTGAATCGTGCACTACCTTTCCACGGATGGCTGATGAATGCCCCAGTGTCGAGTCGTCATCGATTTTGAAACTGCCCCAGTCCTGATTGTTGTCAAGGTCATTGCTTCGTGGTGTCTTTGACAGGTGGGCTGATGAGATGCTGGGAACCCAATAATCATTTGCCGTTGATCAGGTTGGAAGTGTACTCCGATGGGTTGACAGGAGAACAGGTCATCTGAGTCGTTGATCGTTAATTGCAAAACTATCGAAGGGTTATATACATTTTTACAAGGATTAGACCGCGCCAAAGTGGCTGCCTACGTACTCCTATAGGAAGAGGAGATCAGGTCTTTCGTAGTTCAGGCCTTTCATTGCACACCAGATTGCTTTTTTTTTTTTTTTTTTTTTTTTTTTTAAGAAAACATAACATAATAATGCATAGAAAATAAAACGAGGCATAATATTAAGCAGCCAATAACATCCCCACCCCTTTTTTGGGACTCGCAATCGTATCATTTAAGTTCACCATTTCATAGTTCGCGGAGGCTCGTCAATCCATTCGTCGGTGTTCGGGTTCCCCATTGCGGTGATCTCAATATCGTTTGCCATTTTTAGCTCTCCTCTTTCGATAAGATTTTGGATCTTGTGCCGCAACGCCCAACACTCTTCAGTATCATGCCCTGGTGAGTTGGAATGATAGAGGCATATTCTCGTAGGATCGTATCTTTTAGAGTTGGGGTCGGTTTGTGGCAGCAACTCCCTAATCTTTCCCCGGCTGATCAGAAGATGCAATATTTCCGCTTTTGATTTGCTCAAAGGGGTGAACTTTCGATCTCTGGAGAATGCTGCTTGATCTTTCCCTTTCGAGGGTTCACCTCTATCCGAGCGGTTATCAAGGCTCCACTGGTGGGATCGTCTGACATCTTTATTATGTTCACTTCCCTGTCCTTTCAATCTGTTTTGATCTTCTTGAGCCAGCTGGTTTTCGTGGGAGGGATCCTGGTTTGAAACTTGTTTGTCCTCTTCTCCCGTCTGGTCTCTCAGTAATTGGGTGAAGAGTTGCCTCGTCAGATTATGTTGGTGTACCACCAGGTCTGCTAATTGCTTCATTTGATGCCTGACCAACTTCATTTCTTGCCTAATGACCTTAACCTCCTCCAGACATTCCCTTTCAAGGACATTTGTTTCGCTCATTGGGGGGTATTCTTCGACCTTTCGGATGTATTTGCGATTAGGATCCACCACGATATTTCCTGACCCAATCATGCTTACCTCATTTGTTCCGTATTGTGGCAGATGGTTGGCGTTGACATCTGGTCGCTGAACTACAATGTCCCCCCTATCGATCAAGTTCTGTATCTTATGTTTCAACGCCCAGCATTCCTGAGTGTCATGCCCCGGGGACCCGGAATGATAGGCACATTTCTTGCTTGGGTCATACTTCTTCCCCTTTGGGTCAGTCGGTGGTGCCAGCTCCGTAATCTTCTTTTGGGTGATTAACACGGCCAAAATTTGCTCTAATGGATCTCCCAACGGGGTGAATTCCCTATCTCGGGCATTTTCAAATCTCCTTCGCCCCTCATACCTTTGATCGTTGAAATTTGACTGACGCGGGGGCTCATTCCTTTGCATGCGGACAGGAGGGCTGGTCATTGCTTTCCCAGATAGCCCTTGCAAGACCAGGGACACATCTTCCTCTTTGCTCTCATGTGGTCTCCAGGAAGTACTACCATAGTTTCCGCTTTGTATTTGTTCAGCAACAGCTTCAAGAGCAGTGAGGTCTCGGATCTTTCCTGACTTCAAACCCATCTCAGCCATTTCCCCATGCTTGATCATCTCCGCAAAAGGTTTTCCTATTCCCGCCATTACTCTTTCATAATAGGGAGCCTCCTGGATATCAATGAAAGTCATGACCATTTCTGCCTCACTCATGGGTGGGTTCACTTGGGCTGTCATCCTCCTCCACCGTTGAGCATAGTCTCTGAAGGATTCACTGGTCTGTTTTCTGATCTTTGTCATCTGGTATCGGTCTGGAGCCATTTGGGATTGAAAGCTGTATTGCGTCAGAAAGGCGTGGGCCAGCTCCTCCCAATTGTGAATCTTAGCATTATCCAGCCTCGCATACCAGGTCCTAGCCTCCCCTGCCAGGCTTTTCTGGAATAACTGCATTCTCAACGACTCGTCCTCAGCATATGCCCCAAGTTCTCCGATGAATACTTTCAGATGCGTGTATGGATCCCCCGACCCGTTGTACTTTTCAAATTCAGGGAGCTTGAACTTCTCGGGGTATCTGGTTCCCGGAAAGATGCACAGGTCGGAATAGTTAACACTGCCATATGACCCGATCCCCTTCATCGTTTTGATGGCTTCCTCCATCTGCTTTATCTTCTTACTAACCCCACTGGCCACCTCGTCTTCAGGGATGATAATGACTTGCTTTGGTAGCTCTACTTTTGGAGTTTCTGGGGTCAGTGCGTTTCCTTGGGATGATGGCCCCGCCGGGTCCTCGAGCTGTGGCCCTGATTTTAGTTTGAAATGCTCCTTGAGCAACATGGTCAGCTCGGTCATTTGGTTTTTCACAGCATTGAACTCTTCCCGAGATACGGGAGCCAGGTCAGGATTAGGGTTCTTAGCCATCTCGACTGTTGATTCTCTGGCTTTCTTAGATCGGAGACGGGTTTGGGGAGCAATCCTGCAATTAAAATACGCCAAGGTTCAGTTCCGGGAAATGACATTGGTGGATGCATGCTAAAGCACATATTTTTGTGTTTTTTTTTTTTTGAGTTTTATAATCTTTTTCTGCAAAACAGGGTCAGTATCCCTTTATTTAAACCAAAGTAATGACATTGTGCAATTTATGATGCTTGGAGCTGTCCCTGTAAAACAGAGGTTAGTACTTTTTATTTTGACAAAATTTGGTTGGTACAAAAGGATTGACTACAGTATGACTTTTATTTTGACAAAAATTGGTTGGTGCAAAATGATTGACTACAGTATGATATCATGCACGTAAAGCGTAAAAGGGCATGAAGAGACTTTCCATGCGTTGGGTTTATCTGAGGCTGACCTACCCTAAGTTATTCTCGCGGGCTTTTCGGCATGAAGGTTCCCAGATCTTCGCAACATACTCGAAGGGAATAAATCCGATCTTTCAATTGGATTGGATCTGAGTGGATGCTTTTCCTGAGCCTCGCCGGGGAGCACCCCTTTGAGTCCAGTAATCCACATCCGACGGGTTTGCCTCAGGAGGAGGAACTGCTCAACATACATTCATCATACATTCATCGTACCTCACCGTATGCATATGATGATATTAAAATAAAGCATTCGCAAAGCAATCACAAAACTCGCACATTCATTCATACGCACACAAAAGGTAAATCGACGTAAATAAAGCACACACATTTTTGAATTTTTAAAGGATAGTAAAACATCGAGATTTAAAATGCGGCTTAAGCCCTCTAATGTCCCCAGCGGAGTCGCCAGCTGTCGACGCCGGGATTTCGCCGTCTCGTTTTTTATTATTAAAATGCCCTTTCCAATTTTAGCCTTTTAGATTAAATGTGATTTTGAAAAGGGTCGGCTTAATGTCGACGGGTTTTTAAATGTCGATTTCTTTATGAGCCAATTGACCAGAGTCGCCAGTTGGTATATTTGAAATGGATGTACCAACTCATCCGAATTTATTTTCGTAATTGCTGGCTCATATGTGACTCCGATTAATTGGTCTGCAAACCGAGATTCATAGAGCTCGGGGGCTTGCTTAAGCGAGGGGAAGGTGTTAGGCACCCCCCGACTTCCGTGAAACACGGTTACCGCAATCTCGATGTTTTCCTATCCTTTTAAATCCTAAAATGTGTGTGTGTGTGTGTGTGTGTGTGTGTGTGTGTGTGTGTGTGCCTAAATGGACGTTTGTGGTGCGTTTTGCATAAAAAAGTTTGCTTTTATTTTATATGGCAAAAGTATTTATCTGGAAAGTGTTTTGGACGTTCTTTGACCCAAATGACGAGGCTTCGCTTTTTATAAGAAAGATTGATTTTAATTTCGAAAGCGTTGAGGTTTTTTATTTAGATGTCATTTTAGAAAACAATAGTTTTAAACTTTTGTCAAATAGGAATCGAGACTATACATTGCCTTCTAACAGTTAATATAAATAAAACGAGGGCAACTTCTAGAACTCTTTAACCCTATGCACAAAGTTTAATGAAAACATTGATTTATTTGCAAAAGCGTTTCTTATGACCTTTTAAAACCAAATGGAGTCTTTTTGCCAAACACGGGTTAAAGTTTGCCCAAGACTCTTAATTTTAAACCTCGTGAATCTAATATCCTAATTTGCTTGATTTTATAAAAAACCTTTATCATTTCATTCCAAAATCGTTTTCTCGTGTCAAAAGGAAAATCAAGCATTAAAAATAGCGTTGCGGTTATTCACGGGCATGTAAGCCATCCAAATAACCTCAAACGCCTACAATCACATGTTTCACTATTACGGGGCCTTAAACCCGATTTTCGGTATCGATATCGCTTTAAGGCCCAAAAATTACATATTTACAACACAAGTGCATCGCCATTGCTACATACGTAAAAACTATAAAATAACCTTAAAAGGATATCATCGGGAGGTTAGGAGGAGATTCTATCCGCCACAAATCCTCTCTAACCATCCCTAATCCATAGATCCAAACATATATCGACTACATCGGATCTAACTTCAACATATACAAAATCAAACTATATTAAATAGCAATGCACCAAATATTTTCGGATCTAACAGTAGATCCACCCAACCAATGCACAAATATTAGATCTATAACAACTTAGACAATAAGATAAAATGAGAACTAGATCTAACTATATAGAACCACAAATGCTATGAACTTGGATTTCTTTACATTTCAAATGATGAAAGATACGCTTTAACACTTGAAAATCGAAATAGGATACAATACCTAGTAAAAATTGAACACAAGATGAAGAAATCTCACAATGTTTCTCTCTTTTCTATCTTTTTCTCTCTTCTCCCGCGCCTCTCTCTCTCTCTAAAAATCTATTTTTCTTTCCTTTTTTTCCTTCTCTTCTTTTCTTCTCGGGTGGAAAATGGCCGCATATAGGCTTCAGCAGGCAGCCGCAGATGCATCTGCGGCTGGCCGCAGATGCATCTGCGGCTGCCTGCTGTGGCCGCCTGGCCGCCGCCTCGGCTGTCGTGTGCCGTTCTCGAGCCTCGTGCCTGTCACGTCTGTCGGTGGCAGCGGTTGCATTCGCGGTCGTCCGGCTTGTTTTTTCGATTTTCGTGCCACGCGGTCTTAATTCGCCAATTTCTGCGGTATTATTTTGGAAAGCTGTATTTTTGCAGTCCGGAAATCCCCGAAAAACGTGCCATATTATTCTGGGAGGCTAGTTCGGAGGGATGCGACTTGATATGGAATTTGATAATTGTGCTTGGCTTTCAGGGGGCGCTGCCCCCTACCCCCCCGCCAGCTCATCGGCGAGCTGGGCAGCCGCTCGCTCACCGGGGAGCGAGACCCCCGAACATCGTAAGCGTAGTGGCCATTTATCGTCTTTGGTGATCCGAACAGGTTCTTCGGGATTAGCTTTTTGCCTTGCCTGATGCTCGTTGTTTGCTGTGGCGGCTTTGACCGTAAGTTGTTGGGGTGGCTTCGTGTTGGGGTCCACCTTCCTTTTCGCTCGTCGGGTCAAATGACGGTTTTGCCCTCCTGCCAGGGTTAGTACAAAAGTGCAAAATTTGGGTGTCTACACTATTCTTTTGGAAATCATTGGTACGTTACTACTGATGAAGTTGATGAATCCGAGAAACAGTTTGTTAGAAAATTATTTAGCGGTATTCCCATGGTTGAAATATGTGAAGATCCGGATGAAGTATACGGGACTCGATTTGATGATGACAGCCTTGATGATCAAGAAATCGAATGAGGTGATGACCGGTAAGCTATTCATAAATTCTCGTGAAGTCTACGCTTTGTTAGATACTGGCTCTACCCATTCTTTTATCTCACCTGCATGTGCTCAGCGTTTAAACTTAACTCCTGAAAACTTGGATTTTGACTTATCAGTTGAAACCCCATTAGGAGAAATGACCATTACATCTACTGTCTATAAATCTTGCCTAGTTCAAATCAACAACCTCACATTATCTGTTGACCTTATTTCTTTGGAGATGCGTGAATTTGATGTGATTTTAGGAATTGATTGGTTGACTACCCATCATGCTAAAATTGATTGTTTTCATAAGATTATTAGTTTTCATATTCCTAATCAACCTGTCATGCAAATTCAAGCAACTAAACCATTGAAATCTATAACTGTTATTTCTAGCCATAAAGCCATTCGTTTATTGAAAAACGGATGTCAAGCCTTTTTAGCTCATGTCACTGATTTGAACAAAAATACATCAAACTTGAATGATATTCCCATTGTTAATGAGTTTCCTGACGTTTTTCCTGAAGAACTTCCTGGCTTACCCCCAAACCGTGAAATTGATTTTTATATTGATCTTGAACCCGGTACCAAGCCCATTTCCAAAGCTCCCTACCGAATGGCTCCCATTGAACTTCAAGAGTTAAAAGTCCAACTACAGGAATTGTTGGATACCGGTTTCATTCGTCCGAGTGCATCACCTTGGGGTGCTCCTGTTCTATTTGTGAAGAAGAAAGACGGGAGTATGAGATTGTGCATTGACTACCGAGAATTGAACCATGTCACCATCAAGAACAGGTACCCGTTACCTCGGATTGATAACATGTTTGATCAATTGCAAGGCACTCAACATTTCTCAAAGATTGATCTCCGTTCTGGATATCATCAGTTAAAGGTTAAAGCTGAGGACATTCCAAAGACTGCTTTCAGAACTCGTTATGGGCATTATGAGTTCTTAGTCATGCCTTTTGGACTAACTAATGCTCCTGCAGCTTTCATGGACATGATGAACCGGATATTCAAGGAACATTTGGATCATTTTCTGGTTGTCTTTATTGATGACATCCTCATATACTCCAAGAGTCGCGAGGATCATGAACAACACCTGAGATTGATACTACAAAAGCTCCGTGAAAACAAATTATATGCCAAGTTGAAGAAATGTGAGTTCTGGTTTGAGGAGGTCGCGTTTCTTGGGCATGTGATTTCTAGTCAAGGAATATCAGTCGATCCTGCGAAGATTGAAACGGTACTAAATTGGGAACAACCCAAAACAGTAACCGAAGTCCGAAGTTTTCTGGGTCTAGCTGGTTATTATCGGAGATTCGTAGAAGGATTTTCTCGAATCGCCACTCCATTAATGCAACTTACTCGGAAAAGCACAAAATTCATATGGAGCAAGGAATGCGAGAAAAGTTTCCAAGAACTCAAGAAGAGACTGGTTTCAGCTCCTGTTCTGACCATACCATCAGGATCAGGAGAATTTGTTATCTACAGCGATGCTTCTGGCAAAGGTCTAGGCTGTGTCCTTATGCAACATGGAAAGGTTATAGCCTACGCCTCTCGACAACTCAAAGATTATGAGAAAAATTATCCTACTCATGATCTAGAGTTGGCAGCAGTCGTTTTCGCGTTGAAGATCTGGAGACACTACTTGTACGGAGAAAAAGTGGATATCTATACGGATCATAAAAGTCTGAAGTATTTCTTCACCCAGAAGGAACTCAACATGCGACAACGACGTTGGCTTGAGCTGTTAAAGGATTATGACCACACAATCCAGTATCACCCGGGAAAGGCGAACGTTGTAGCTGACGCTTTGAGCAGAAAATCTTATGCAAGTACAAGTGCACTGCTGACAACACAAAAGTGTATTTTGTACGACTTGCAAAAGATGGAGATAGAGCTAAAGACACCAGGGACCCACTCGAAGATTGCTCACGTGCGAGTAGAACCAACTTTAATCGATAAAATTAAAGCTGCTCAAGCTACCGATCCGGAACTGATAAACATGATAAAGAAAGTACAAGAAGGTGCCATTCCCGAAGCAAGAATCGACGAGAAAGGAATACTTCGAGTCAACTCTCGACTCTGTATTCCTAACGATCCTGAATTAAAGCATAAAATCATGATGGAGGCACACAACACGCCGTTTGCAATCCACCCAGGAGGTACCAAGATGTATCGAGATCTTCGACATACATTTTGGTGGAACAATATGAAAAGAGAGATTGCGGAGTTTATCTCAAGGTGCCTAACTTGTCAACGTGTCAAGGCAGAGCATCAAGTTCCTAAAGGTCCATTACAATCACTTGAAGTTCCCGAATGGAAGTGGGAACACATCAATATGGACTTCGTGACGGGTCTTCCAAAAGTTTCTCAAGGCTTAGATGCAATTTGGGTGATCGTAGATAGATTGACCAAATCTGCTCATTTCTTGCCTATACGAGAAAACTTTTCACTTGAACGTCTTGTCGGTATGTACATAAATGAGATCGTGAGATTGCATGGCATGCCAGTTTCCATAGTTTCTGATCGAGATCCTAGATTCACTTCACGCTTTTGGATCAGTCTACAAAAAGCTATGGGCACTGAACTACGTTTTAGTTCTGCATACCATCCTCAAACGGACGGACAATCGGAAAGGACGATCCAGACCCTCAAAGATCTTTTAAGACTTTGTGTATTAGACTTCAAAGGAAGTTGGGATAAGTACTTGCCATTGGTGGAATTTTCTTACAACAACAGTTACCAAGCAAGCATAGGCATGGCTCCATTCGAGGCTTTGTATGGAAGGAAGTGTCGCTCTCCAATATGTTGGAATGAGGTAGGAGAAGCAAAATTGTTGGGACCCGAGTTGGTACGCTTGACGACCGAAAAGATCCAAATGATCCGACAACGAATACAGACCGCACAAGAACGACAAAAGAGTTATGCTGATCTTCATCGGAGAGAACAAAGTTTCAACGTCGGAGATCATGTATTCTTACGTGTTTCTCCATGGAAAGGGGTTACGAGATTCGGAAAGAGAGGAAAGCTCAACCCTCGATTTATTGGCCCATTTGAAATCCTCGATCGAATAGGAACCGTAGCCTACAGACTAGCTCTACCACCAAGTATGTCTCGCATCCATAACGTTTTTCACATATCTATGTTACGTAAATATGTGAAGGACCCAAACCACGTCATTAAGTTAGAACCAGACGTTATAGCAGAGGATTTAACATACGAGGAGGTACCTGTTAAGATCCTGGATAAGAAGGAGCAGATCCTACGCTCAAAGGTTATACCTCAAGTTAAGGTTTTATGGAGGAACCAAGATACTGAGGAAATGACCTGGGAGCTAGAATCTGAGATGAAATCTAAGTATCCTTACCTCTTCGATATGTCAGGTACGTCAATTTCGGGGACGAAATTTCATAAGGAGGGGAGGTTGTAAGACCCCGAATTTTATGAAATACAAAATTTAATTTTTCTTCATATATATATTTTTTTTAAAACAGTAAGTGGTTAAATTAACAAAATTGAAAGTTAAGGATGTTATGTGCAAATTTTATTTTGTCGGACAATATTCGCTTTGTCGGGGAATATTCGTTTGGTCGGGGAATATTCGTTTGGTCCGACGGCGCCGAAATAACAAATTATTGGTGGACCCCACAACGGAATATTTGTCGGATATAGAAAACGACAGAAATAACCTTTTTAAATAAAAATAGTCAACGGAACTGTTAAAATACCGGTGATAAAAGAATAGTAGCATACGGTAGTTATTGGTATTTTCTGTAGCACTCGGTACTCTACAGTAACACACGGTATTGCATAGTGTCTCATATTTTTGGTCTGATAATTGACACCGTAACTGTTACGCATCATTTCATCGATAATTGTCACTGCATAATATTTTATATTATCAATTCAATAATTGTTGTTACACAGTATTTTGCATTATTGATTTAATAATTGTCATTACACTGTATTTTATATCATTGAGTCAATAATTGTTGTTGCACTGTTTTTAAAATTATTGAACCTAATAATTGTCACAGTAACATATGCACAGTAATTCACATTATTGAATCAATAATTGTCATTACACAGTAACGTATGCTTTATTTTACATTATTGTTATCTCTATTATGATGTTATTTAAACAGTTGTATTTCATTAATTTATTGACTTGATATCTAAGAGCTAACTGTACTGTATTTATAACAATTAGTCATAATAATTGAATTGATAAAGTTATTTGTTTATAATATAAAGTTAGGTGATTATTAGGTGATATGAAATGAATGGTGTAGATTAAAGTGTGAATTATTGTTGAATAATTGAATTGATTTGTTTATAATATAAAGTTAGGTGATTATTAGGTGATATGAAATGAATGGTGTAGATTATAGTGTGAATTATTGTTGAATAATTAAATTGATTTGTTTATAATATAAAGTTAGGTGATTATTAGGTGATATGAAATGAATGGTGTAGATTAAAGATAATATAATATTTGAAATGGATGGTGTAGATTAAAAGATGATCTTTAAATGAATGGTTTAGATTAAATGAATGATAAGATTTTTGGCTATAAATAGAAGCCTTAACTTAAGGATTTTTCATAAACTTCCTTACTTGTTCTTTCTTTCTCTCTCTAAATACTTCTTGTGAAAGTTCTCTCTAAGTGTGCTTAAGTCATCTTGAGTATTTGTGAAGATCTATAAGTATACGTGTACTGTTCAAGTTAATCAACCTCATTTAAATCAATATCCAGTCACGTGTTGAGGTAAGGGATACCATCTTTTTCATCTTCCATTATTCAAACGTACTACGGTAAGGGATACCATCTTTTTCATCTTCCATTATTCAAACGTACTATGGTAAGGGATTATCATTATTTGATTCTCGATAATAATATTGTTTCTTCCTTACTCATAAGACGTGCCTTTTATTTCCATGTATTAAATTGTGGGAATAACCTTACGGAGCGGATTGCCGCCTGTTGGTGAATAACCTTTCGTATTCATTCATTATTAATCTCTGAGAATAACCTTACGGAGCGGATTGCCGCCTGTTTGGTGAATAACTCTTTGTACTCAAATTCTATTAAATTGTGGGGATAACCTTACGGAGCGGATTGCCGCCTGTTGGTGAATAACCCTTTGTATTAATTTCATTCACCTTTTGTTAATCAAACCTGCTACGGTAAGGGATATTATTTTCTTTCATACTCCTAAATCGAAATTTATTATGGAACTATTGCTTCTATAATTCCTGAAAATATTATATGTTCCATAATAGTTGAACTTCATTATTTCAACTGAACCTTCCTATTTACGTGAACCTTTCTATTGAATTGTAACCGTTATTCTGAACTGTGGATCTTGAATTTCACTCCACATCATGTTGACAATTTGGACATTATTTGAATCTGTACAAAGTAAACTTCCGATACTTATTGTTATCCTATTTCTTCTGTTCATCATTTATATCATTCTAATCATCCAAAAATCAAGCTGTTGTGAATATCTGTGGCCGGGGGCACAGATGTGATATATTTGTTGAACAGATGATAGGTTAAAGGCGATATAATAGGTTAAAGGCGATACATCTGTTCGGTGCTTTTATGGCACGTGGTGAATGTTCTCTTTGGCCCGTAGTGCAAAGATGAACTGTTGTTTGGTATGATTATGACCAAAGGCTGAATGTAAGACCCCGAATTTATGAAATACAAAATTTAATTTTTCTTCATATATATTTTTCCTGAAACAGTAAATGGTTAAATTGACAAAATTGAAAGTTAAGGATGTTATGTGCAAATTTTATTTTGTCGGACAATATTCTTTTTGTCGGGGAATATTCGTTTTGTCGGGGAATATTCGGGTCGTACGACGGCGCCGAAATAACAAATTATTTGTGGACCCCACAACGGAATATTTGTCGGATATAGAAAACGACAGAAGTAACCTTTTTAAATAAAAATAGTCAACGGTGTTAACTGTTAAAATACCGGTGATAAAAGAATAGTAGCATACGGTAATTTATGGTATTTTCTGTAGCACACGGTACTCTACAGTAGCACACGGTACTCTACAGTAGCACACGGTATTGCACAGTGTCTCATATTATTGGTCTGATAATTGATACCGTAATTGTTACGCATCATTTCATCAATAATTGTCACTGCATAATATTTTATATTATCAATTCAATTATTGTTGCTACATAGTATTTTGCATTATTGATTCAATAATTGTCATTACACTGTATTTCATATCAGCGAGTCAATAATTGTTGGTGCACTGTAGTTTAAAATTATTGAATCTAATAATTGTCACAGTAGCAAATATACTGTAATTTATATTATTAAATTAATAATAATCTGTAACGTGTTTATTACATTATTGTTGAATTATTGTTGTAGCATATTTTATTATATATGTTGGACTCACAGGAAGAGTAAATAAATAAATAATAATAAAAAAAAAAAGAATAATATAATAAATTACTATTTGAAATAGTAACGTGAATAGTGATGTGAATAGTAACGTGAATAGTAACATGTGGACCCTATGTGGGGGCCACATGAAAAATAAACATGCAAAACATTTGCTGGGAAAGCTTGGAATTTGGCAGCCGACTGCGCTGCCAATTTAGAAAATGTACGCAGGCGCCTGTTGCCACCTACCATGCACAGTACTTCCTTTTCTCCTATAAATAGCTTGCTCAGCTGAATAGAAAAATCACACCTAAAACATAAAAATTTTCTATAAGAATTTTATGAGTTTTCTTTGAGAATAGTAAGGTTATTTTGAGTGTTTAAAAGCCAAAAGGAGTGCAGAAATTTTTCAAGTAAGTCTTTTATTAAAGAGTAGTAATTTCATAAATTCTTATATTTCACGGTATTCACAAATCTTCCTTTAGAAGACTCTTCTATTAGAAGATTCATTTTTAAAAGCTTTCTTTGGAAGATTTATTTTGGAATATTATTTTTAAAACTATTTAAAAGTAGTTATATTATACTACAAAAATTATGTTAAATATTTATAATTTTGATAATTCATATTATACGAGTTATCATACACTTTGAAATTTATATGTGGAAATTACTAATTTTATTATAAAAATATAGGTTGATCAACCTCATTTAAATCAATATCCAGTCACGTGTTAAGGTAAGGGGTATCATTCTTTTCATCATCATAAATGGATATTATTTTCTTTCTTACTTGAAGGGATTATCATTCTTTGATTCTCGAAAATAATATCGTTTCTTTCTTGTGCCATTTACTTCCATGTATTAAATTGTGGGAATAACCTTACGGCGCGGTTTACCGCCTGTTGGTGAATAACCTTTTGTATTCATTCCTTATTAATCTTTGAGAATAACCTTACGGTGCGGATTATCGTCTGTTTGGTGAATAACTCTTCGTATTCAAATTGATGGGAATAACCTTACGGCGCGGATTATCGCCTGTTTGGTGAATAACTATTCGTATTCAAATTGATGGGAATAATCTTACGGTGCGGATTATCGCCTGTTGGTGAATAACCCTTTTTATTTGTCTCGTGTGGAAATAATTTGTCTACACGAATTATCACATGACACTTTTATTCCATATTCGTAAGTGATATCATTTTCCTTTATACTCATAAGGGATACCATCTTTTTCATATTCCATTATTCAAACTTACTATGGTAAGGGATATTAATTCCCTTCACCTTTTGTTAATCAAACCTGCTACGGTAAGGGATATTATTTTCTTTCATACTCCTAAATCGAAACTTATTATGGAACTATTGCTTCTATAATTCCTGAAAATATTATATGTTCCATAATAGTTGAACTTCATTATTTCAACTGAACCTTCCTATTTACGTGAACCTTTCTATTGAACTGTAACCGTTATTCTGAACTGTGGATCTTGAATATCATTTTTAAATTTCACTCCACATCATGTTGACAATTTGGACATTATTTGAATCTGCACAAAGTAAATTTCTGATACTTATTGTTTATCCTGTTCTTCTGTTCATCATTTGTATCACTGTTATTTGTATTAATCATCAAGAATCAAGCTGTTGTGAATATCTGTGGCCGGGGGCACAGATGTGATATAATTGTTGAACAGATGATAGGTTAAAGGCGATATACTAGGTTAAAGGCGATACATCTGTTCGGTGTCTTTTATGGCACGTGGTTAATGTTCTCTTTGGCCCGTAGTGCAAAGATGAACTGTTGATTGGTATGATTATGACCAAAGGCTGAATCTGGTATAATCATGACCGTTGGTGTTATATTGAATGTCTTTGGCCCGTAGTGCAAAGATGAACTGTTGATCTGCATGATTATGACCAGGAACTGTGAAGTTGTATTATTTTGACTTATGGTATTTCAGATGATAAAAGTTGATGATATTTTTACTAAAAAGAGAAGCGAGTGGACATTATAGTCTGCATTATTCTTCTAATAGATTGCTCATTCCGCTGCTATTATTGATCTGAACGTTGTTTAAGAATTTAACTGCAGTTTTTGATATAAACCTTGTAGTCTATTGTATTCTATCAAGAACTCAACTGTTGAAGGCTAATGATAAATTATTCGTCATTATCTTAGTCATGATATTTCTTACTGGGCTATTTGAGCTCACCCTTTCTTTTCGTTCCATTGTTTTTCAACAGGAGATGAGAACGTAACGGGGTCTAGCCGGGGAATGGAGTGAGAGTGCGGGGATAGCTATCATAGTCTTCACGTGTTATAAAATAGTGTGGCAATAATAATGAAGACTTAGTTGTGTTGTATTATCCACTGTATTATTGTACGTTGTATGTCATTGTAATAATTTTGTTGTAGTCTTTTGACGACTCAAGTTTGGGCTGTGTGGGCCTAGATTTGGGGGCGTCACACTGAATCTGGTATAATCATGACCGTTGGTGCTATATTGAATATCTTTGGCCCGTAGTACAAAGATGAACTGTTGATGTGCATGATTATGATCAGGAACTGTGAATTTGTATTATCTTGACTAATGATATTTCAGATGATAAAAGTTGATGATGTTTTTCCTAAAAAGAGAACCGAGTGGACATTATAGTCTGCATTATTCTTCTAATAGATTACTCATTCCGCTGCTATTATTGATCTGAACGTTGTTTAAGAATTTAACTGCAGTTTTTGATATAAACCTTGTAGTCTATTGTATTCTATCAAGAACTCAACTGTTGAAGACTAATGATAATTTATTCGTCATTATCTTAGTCATGATATTCTTTACTGGGCTATTTGAGCTCACCCTTTCTTTTGTTCCATTGTTTTTCAACAGAAGATAAAAACATAACAGGGTCTAGCCGGGGAATGAAGTGAGGGTCCGAGGAATAGTTATCATAGTCTTCACGTTTTGTAAAATAGTGTGGCAATAATAGTGAAGACTTAGTTGTGTATTATTATACACTGTATTGTTGTACGTTGTGCTTTGTTGTAATAATTTTGTTGTAGTATTTTGACGACTCAAGTTTGGGCTGTGTGGGCCCAGATTTGGGGGCGTCACAATATCAGATCGAGTACAATTCATTAAATACATTACACTATCAATTATTTTGGCATATTCAATTTATGCAATACCATTCTCTTTATTTTTCCTTGAATGCACACTAGAGTCATAAGGTGTTCCTAATAGCTCTTCATTAAAGAAATTAAATTTCTTAGGAATATTTTCCATATAATGAGACTGAGATAAAACCAAACCAAATGCAGTTTTATTAATTTTCATGCTAAGAATCAAATCCGCTTCTCCTAAATCTTTCATGTCAAATTTAGAAGATAAAAAACTTTTAGTAATTTTCACAACATTCTCATCAGTCTCAAATATAAGCAAGTCATCCACATATAAACAAACAATCACACCGCAATTTCCATTGAATCTACTATAGTCACAACTATTAGATTCATTTGTCACAAAACCATTAGATAAGAGAGTTTTATTAAATTTTTCATTCCATTGTTTTGGAGCTTATTTTAAACCTTACAAGAATTTTACCAGTCGACACACTTTTTGTTTTTCTCCTAGAACTTCAATCCCTTCTGGTTGACACATATATATCTCTTCATTTAACTCTCAATTCAAAAAAGCAGTTTTAACATCCATTTGGTGAATTATTAATTTATGAATAAATGCCAAAGCAATTAAAATTCTTATGGTTGCAATTTTAGTCACTAATGAATAAGTGTCAAAATAGTCAAACCCTTCCTTTTGAGTAAACCATTTGGCCACAAGTCCTGCTTTAAATTTATTAATAGACCCATCAACCTTTAACTTCTTTTTAAACACCCATTTATAACCAATAGGTTTGCATCCTCTAGGCAAATTAACTAGTTCCTATGTATGATTAGACATAATGGATTCTAGTTCACTATTAATAGCATCTTTCCAAAAGGTTGCATCAATTGACTTCATTGCTTTTTCATAAGTTTTAGGGTCATCTTCAGTTATAAAAGCAGTTATAAAATATGTGCCAAAAATTTTCTTAAAACGTTGTCTTTTACTTCTATTAGATGCAGGTTCAGGTTCTTTATCTTTCCTTTTAAGTCGTTCATTTGAAGATGAACAGTCCACATCTCTTATTCTCATAGAAAGTATATTTTCAAAAAATTCTGCATCTTTAGTTTCCAAAATAGAATTATTTTGATAATTATTAGTCTCATCTTTAATTACCAAAAATCTTTACGCAGCACTGTTTGAAGCAAATTTAATAAAAATACAATCCATTGTTTTAGGTCCGATTTTATTTCTTTTAAATACTGGTATAACTACTTTAGCTAGACACCCCCACACTTTAAGATACCTCAAGTTAGTGGCATGATTCTTCTATAATTGATATGGTGTAGAATCTATCTTTTTATGTGGAACTCTATTTAAAATATGGTTTGCAGAAAGGCAAGCTTCCCCCCACATATTAGAAAGTAAACCAGAGCTAATTAACATAGCATTCATCATATCTTTAAGTGTTTTATTTTTCCTTTCCGCAACTCCATTGGACTGTGGAGAATAAGGTGGAGAAGTTTCATGTTTAATTCCATTTAGTTCACAAAAATTTCTAAGACTTCCAGAATCATATTCACCTCCACGATCAGATCTAAGTCTTTTAATTTTTCTATCAAACTGATTTTCAACCTCAGCTTTAAATTTAATAAACATTTCTTCTACCTCATCTTTAGAGGTAAGGAGATATATCTGAGTATATCTCGAAAGATCATCCACAAAGGAAATAATATTTATTTCCACCTCTACTCGAAGTATTTTTAAAATCAGCCAGATCACTGTAAATTAATTCAAGAAGTTCAGTTTGTCTTTCAACACTTTTAAAAGGTTTCTTAACATGTTTTGCTTCCACACAAATTTCACATTTATTAAACTCGGTATTTACAAGATTAGGTATAAGCTCAAGTTGCCTCAATTTTTTAATAGATGCCACATTCACATGTCCTAATTTAGCATGCCACATATCCAAAGACTCAACAATATAAGCAAAGTAAACATTCTTATTATTCAATTCAGTAGAAGTATCAAGTACAAATAACCCCCCATTACAAAAGCTCTTCCTAACAAATTCCCCATTACGAGTAAGTACAAGTTTATCAGATTCAAACACAAATTTAATACCAATTTTGTTCAACAATGATCTAGACACAAGATTTTTACGAATATCAAGCACATGAAGCTCATTTTGCAAAGCAATAGTTTTTTCCGAAGTTAATTTCAGTAAAACTTTCCCTTTTTCTGCAACTTTGGTGGCAGTAAAACATATGGAAGCACTGTAGCTGATTTTGCAGAAAATATTGGAGTACATAAAAAGCAACTGTGCATTTGATAAAGAGCTTGCATGAATGAAGTCAAATACTTTAGCTGCCTGCCTCTATTTCATTCGTATCCAATGTGTCCTGTTTGACTTTGACTCATAAGAGTTCAAAATTCAAAACCACCTAAAAAAATAATCTTTTTACTTTTGGGTAACCTCCGACACCAAGAACAGATTTTTAACTCCAAGGAACTGAAAGATAATAAAAACTGACATGGAATCCTATGTTCCTAGGCACTGATTTTTTCCAAAAACGATTTTCACCAAACAAGGAGAAAGTTAGAAGCCACTTGATCTTAAAAGTCTAAATAATTAAAATAACTACAATATAGATATACACGCGCACACATATATACCACCCTAGTATTGATACTAGTTGTCAGCAATACACGGGGGATGTTTGGACTACCACATCTATGGTGCCAAACTGCCAACAATGTGTCGATTCAAAGAATTGTTCTCATACCTGGTTTGGAACTCTTTTGTAATAGATTGTACTCCCCTGTTGGTATAAAAAGAGTCCTAATTTTGCTGAGGGTGATACTGGGCAAGGGAATATGTTAACAAGTAAACTTTCAAGGTGATGTTTATGCAATGAATTTTTACACGTTCCACCCAAAAAGGAAAAACCCAATATTACCTGGGGACCATTAGGATTTGACTTTACATGTTGCAGTAATGAAATAAAGGTAAGCATAACTCGCTGCATCTATAGCCAGACTTAGAAAGGCAAAAGGAACATTTAAAAAAAGTTTGCAAAAAGCAAATGATAAATCCCCAGGGCAAGCTACTTTGCACCCCCTCCTGGAGCACTAGCCCCTTCTGCAGATAGTCATATTTGTTTCCTTCTCAACTTTCTTTCAGATTTACAGACCCATTAACCAAAAGCAGCAAAAAGATTTCTTCTCATGTGACAAATGTAATGAAATATATAATGACCGTAGTTTTTAAAGAAAACAAGATTTCCCACGTAAGAGTATGTTATGTGGCCTTCAAAATTCTCTACTTGTGCTCAGCATCACAAGGTGGTTTGGAGTGGATTATAACCCGAGCTCCCGAAGCAAGCCTGTTGGAATAAAATCAAACAGAACCTCAACCAACATGAACAAAAAACTAACACGCTGTTAGTCACCTGAATGCCCACTAGGGGAATGGGGAAGAGTCAATAACTTAACTTTCTTCAATTTTGATCACATTTTCCTTTTCTTTTCTGAATGAGTCTAGTCTCTTTGAATGTTTCGTCCCTGGGGATGGCTCTGTGATTCTTTTACTGCCAGCATTGGATATGCAAGGCGATGTGATTCGTGAACTGTGGAATCCATCTGATGATACTCTTGGCCCCTCAGAAACAGGGGACCTCACTGGTTCACTTTTTGGATGCTTACCCAGTGAAGCTTTGATTTTTAGTGGTATGCACTTTGTACTGGCTGAGGTCGTCTCCTCTTTGTCAGCAACTGAATCTAACTGCTTACTGGTCCTGCATTCCCAAATATTCACCTAATTTCAGTACTAAGGATGGTAAGGAGAAACAATTCAGTTGAGGATTGTTTACAAGAGTTTTTAGTTGAAAGTAGCACTAAATTGTTTCATCAAAACTAATCAGGATTTATCAATAAAAGTAAACCATCACTAAAAGATTGCCAAGTCCATCTAAAATTTATATTTTTCCACAATGAAAATATTGTTCTCACTCATCAAAGATGTGCAGAAAGATAACTACGTAAAGGAATAGTAATTTTCTTCACTTGATGAAATCAAGACTCGACCAAATTCTTCACCGCATAATAATTCTGAAGTTTATCCATATCATCTAACATCAAGCAAAAACACGAGAATCCAATAAGGATTACAAAGCCTAGAAAGCAAAACTCTATTGGGTGGTGCATTTAGTGTCAACTACTTCGTCTACCACAGTTTTGAGGTTTAGATATATTATGGTACCTATCACATGTGAAGGATTCATGGCTAGACAGGGTATCAATAATCAAATATTCACTTAGTTTAAAAAAAAGAATACCATTTCCTTGGTGAAATACAAGAATGAAGTACTCTTTTTTTTAGGATGGAGGTAATATGGTTTATGATCATGTCTTCCTTATCGACTCTACGACGCTATTATTCGACATTCAACCACCAAACCTATAACTATTCTTATAGTGAATAACTCCATAATCCACCAGATTTGTTCCCCCTATTTTTTATTAGTAAAACTAGTTACTTAGTGCAGGGAAGAGCCAGTAACATGATTTGTCCAGGGATTAGAGTTCATAATCCCCCAGGATATCGTCTAAAGCTACTCGACTGATCCACAATATTCCATTGGACATCCACAACGCGCATAACTCAACAGCTAATCTTACTAGATTAAGACTGAAAGTGTAACATGTTCTAGACGGAAAGAAATATTAAAAGCACAAATAGATGCCACCAGACTAGTTAGTAAGTAATTTATCTGACAACAATGCTGTAGGTGACACGTAGCTATCATAACATGCAGTCTGTTACTGCAAACCATAAATACAACAGAAAAAATATAGCTTAAAAATCTTAGGAAATGTGTTTGACACCTGATTTGGAAACGAACCATTCACAACTAAATTAAATCTGCTTCTAATACACAATAGAAAATCAGGCATATCATAAATGTCAAACAAACAACGTGATATAACGTAACCAATAGGTTCTTCTGCCGTAGTTTTCTGCCCATGAACAGCTTAAAGTATGTTTTTCATTTAGGTATCCTTAGGCATAGAATTAGGTTCATAATTCAAGTTTAATCAGACAACTTTTTATGCTTGCTCATATTAAGTGTGAAGGGCATCCAAAAAAGTTACACTGATTCTACAAGATAATAAAGGTTGGAAACAAACTAACCTGTCAGCATTGTAGGAGGAAGATCGTTTTAGAGCAGGAACTCCTTCCTTGAGCATACTCGACTCTACCAAGCTTCCACTGAAGTATTCCTTATCTTCCAACCTCAGACCCACGAGCCTTGGATTCTCTGACAAGCAATCAAGCTCTCCAAACATTACTGATGTCGAGAATAGTGGAGAGGGAAATTTTGAATGTGAAAAGCCTGGTCTGTAATTTGGGATGAGGCCAAAGTTGTGATCTTTCACCGAGATTGACCCACAGGAGATCAGTTGCATCAGCATATTGGAAGCCTTGAGCTTTGTATGGGATGGATTCCGAAATTCATCTTCTTCGAGTATCCTAAAGCTGTTCAGTTTACTAGCATCAGCTCTAATCAGAGATTCCAAGGTGTCAGTCTTACCACTCGATGAAGATGCACTGGATGAACATGTAGGCGGGGAAATGGAATCTCTGCAAATCTCAGAAGTCCCTTTCACTCGTGGAACCTGGTCTTGATGAGTTCCATTGTTCTCATGTTCTAATGAACCATCGTCAGTTGAAACACCCCTTGTACAAGTTTCTCGAGGTTTATTAGCCCTGCTTGCATTTTCTTCAGTCTGAGTTGATGCATTAGCCAAGCCATCACTCTTGTATATCTTGTACTCTGTCAGACTTAGAGCTCCACTGGAAGAGGAACTTTTCCCAGCTTTTGACTCTGGTGATGCCACAGATGAACCCATACATTGAACTGGAGGAGAGACCTCATCATCATGAGAATGTCTCCTCTCTCTCTCAATCATGCTTCCAGATGACGGAGATTCTTCTTGGCTTCTGGAAAATGCTTGTTCTGGTAATTGTTTCAGATTCCGTGATCTTAAATTTTCAGCAGGACTGAAACAACCTGATAATAAGGAGTCCACTTAACTTTGCCAAAACATGTTTCATTGCCGAGAATTGAGAAATTAAAAAAAACATAATCAAACTAAATTAAAAATCTGGAACCCGTGTTGTCCAAGTTTTTGACATCTCATTTTTTTACACCCAACTACTCCAAAACACACACAAAATTTTGAACCTTTTAGCATGCAATCCTCAGTTTATATTTTATGAAACTGAATGGAAAAAAGAAACTCTGAAGTTTTTGAAACTAGTAGATTTTGGAAAACTATAGTTTGTCTTGCAACAGAATCGGTTCAACAGCCAATTACGAAATATCTCAAAAAGGAGAGACAAATTGCTGAAGATACTAGCAAACAAGACCTAGTTATCTATGGTTTAAGTTTACAAAATCCAAAATTTCACCTCACCTGAGTGGAACAGGTAATATTAGGTTAGTTGGTTTTGATAATGAATTAAAGTATTCATATTCATACAATCCTTATGTTGAGCTTTATATGCACACGTGTGTGTGTGTGTGTGTGTGAGTGTTGAACAAGTAGATTGCTTACCATAATTAGATTCATCAAATAGTTCAGAGCCCTTCAGAACATATTCATTTCCATGAGCTGGCAAAATTAGGTCATCTTCACAAAGATCATGCCACACAAACCCACTCTTATAGCTTCTGTAATAGGTAATAAAATCAAAATCAAAATCCAGAAGAAACAAAACCTATTTTGAAGAAATACCATAATATAATTTTAAACTAAATGCATCCAGACCAAGAGATTCACCTCTTACAAGACCACGAGTACATTGAAGCCATGCCTCTCCCTCTCAAAACATTAAGCCTATCAATCACATCTACACAACAGCAAAAATTTCTTAAAACACAACAGGCAACAGTAAATTAATCAGATAAACAGAGCTCTAAGAGCATTGAGATTTGAGCCTATCAATCACATCTGCACAGCACAGAGATTGTAGACCGACAAAAACAAGCCTGAGAGCAAATTTTACACACAATAAAATATAATGAAGCACTACTTGCTAACAGATATCCTCCAATGACAATACAAATGCCTCTGGACATAATATTTTGCGAAAAAAATGCATTTATTTGTTATATATGTTGAATGTACCTCTTAAGTAGAGACCATCAGGAGAAGTGAGAGAAACTTCAATAAAATGAGGATGTTCGAGCTGCCGATTTCTGCACAGATAGTAAACTACGGCAACTTTACGGCTCGGCTGCTGCTGCTGATACTTCGGCGACTTCTCTGTCCACACTTTGGCTCTCTCCGGGCTCACTTGCCGGTACTTCTTCACTCGTCCTTCCATTTCACCACCTCAAAACCCTAGCCACACTGATCTCCACACAGAACACCGCTACTTTCTTCTAGCTCTATTCTTCACGAAGGCACTAAACAATCATTCGTGTTAGAAATCTCAAACAAAAGTTCCTACAGTATTTTGAATTCCACTAAAAATAGTGGAAAATTATGCGTGCTAGATCTGCAAATTTGCTGAAAGTGCTCCAAATCTCACAGAAACAATGGTGCGGAATCCAGAGAGAACAACTGTACCGAACAGTGTATAAAGTGAAATGTATACATACACGCGACAATACTATATATATACAACATCATGTTAAAAAACTAAACACTGTATCTTTTGTAATCGTTAAAAAATACTGTTCAACACGAATTTTTATATGAGGTTTTATTTTTTAATAATTAAAATATATTTTATTATTAATTTTATCATCCCATTGACCTTTTTCATATATATATATATATATATATATCTATATATATAGAAACACTAAATTGACGTGAAGGAAGAAAAAAAAGATATCAGGAAAGGTGAAAAAGAGTGACAGTGACATTGAAATGCACAAGAGAGGTGTGTGGTTTAGGTGCTGTTTGGGGAGGTTTTAAAATTTAAAATGATTTATAAAATTGTAATTTATAAGTTATTTTAAATGATGATTTATAAATAAAAATATTTAATATTATTTTAATTTATAAATTAAAATAAAATATAAAAATATTTAGCTAAAATGATTTATAAATAAAAATAAAATATAAATATTATTAAAATAAGAAAAAAAAAGTGTTTATATTTGACCAAACTTACTCATTTTAAAATAACTTATAAGTTAGTTTTCAAAAGTCTATAATTTGTTACTTCAAAAAAAATAATTTATAAATTAAAACATAAGTTAACTTTAAAGATTTTATAATAAAAAAATATTTTATAAATTAATTTAATCAACTTATAACACGAAAAAAATAAATAAAATTAAGCAAAGGGGAGAAGCTTCCCACATTTAATGCGGAGGACAGAGAATAGAGACTACAAGTTGATGGGTTAGGTTAGGTGGATAGGGTTTGGCGAAAGTGGAGAAGAAGGGTGAAGACAGACAGATGGGTATGATGGAAAGGGACCGATGAGATACGAAGAAGCAGAAGAAATGGAAACCCACCTCTTACGTCTCAAATTGCTTGTAATTTTCCTTTTTGCGGGATATGTTTGATTTTTGAAAGGGTAAGCCTATATTTACGATTTTTAAATATTATTTATTTATTTTATTAAAAAAATATATTTTATATTAAAATTTGTACCGTACATACTTCTTGAATGATAATATTTAGAAGTTATAAATATAAATCTAGAATTTTCTTAGAATGTGCCCTAAGAACATAATAATATTTATTTATGTATTTGTACTTAATTTAATGCATAAAAAAATAATATACTAGTGAATCTCATATATTGAATTTCGTGTAAATACATAAACAAATAAAATTTACCCTTATTTTTCGTACTTAACATGTGCCCTAAGAACACATGCTAAAAGGATCCGGAAGTAGACAAGAAATCATAAAATGAGCTAAGATGGTACGTACTCCTTACATATATACCGGAGAAGATGGTGTTGATCAATTTATATTCTTAAGACTATATTTTTTCGGATGCATTAATCGGAATTAATACATCATTATAAAGAAACTAATATCTATTATTTCCTTGAAAAATTGTCCCATTTTAACTTTCGAGGAGTCAATTTATAAAATTTTAAAATTAATTTTTATTCGTTTAAATTTTATAATTATTAATAATTGTTAAATAATTTATAATATTCAATAATTAACTAACTAAAAGCATATTAATTTTAAAATTTGTAATTTCATAAATTAACTCCTGAGACTGACAATACACATTCTCTGTACAAAATGATTGTCCAGTTACCAAGGATACATCCCGTGAATGAGGGACCTATACTATATTCCAATTTCCGAATAGACCTAGCATGTTTCAACTCTGACCACAAATTTGAAAAAATATTATATGTTATTGAGATATGACGTGGTATTTCATATCAAATATATATATTATTATTTTAATATTTAAAATAAAATAATTTATTTTAAATATTAAAATAATAATATAAAATATTACGTGACAAATGTCCTAAAATCACTAAATAATTATTTCACAAAATTGATGATACTGCTACGCGGGTTGAGGATGGGCTTGTGCAGTATTATTCTAATAAATTAATTGGCCCGCAAGAAGCACGACATTTAATATCATATAATTCCCCTCGTATAAAAAAATATATACGAAAACTGACCCAAAAACCTCTACTATTATATGTTTTGGAGTTTTAATTTGGGACCCTTAGAGGTATTACCTACACTCTAATTTAAATTAAAAAAAAATTATTTTTATTTCTAGTTTTTGTCAACAAAAAAAAAAATTATTACATCAGTTTACAATTTTGAACCCGCCTCTTCCCCGCTACTTATTATTAGCATATGTTCACTACGTTCAAAATTATGTGATTACTATTGAATTTTAAAAGTTAATTTAAGATATTTTTAAATTTAAAATTGAGATCAATTATGTAACAATAAAATTTATAATAAATAATATTTTTTAAATAATTTATAATATTCATTATTGTGTTTATTAAAATCAAAAGAATCTATATCAATTTTAAATTTTAAAATAACTTGTATTGATTTTTAAAAATTAAAAATATTTAAATAATATAAAACATGTAATGTCCTAGAATTTCCACGTCTTTATTAATTAAATTATTAATTTAATTTCCAACGAGTTAGTTTTACGAGATTATTTAAATCTTTTTATGTGATTAATTAATTATGTGATTAAATAATTATGTAATTAATTACTAGAATTAATTAAAGGAGGTTACTAATATGTTATTAAATTAGTAAACAAACCCTAAAGTTTTAATATCAAAATAATTGATAAGTTTCCTATTAATTAAATATTTAATTAAATTGAATATAATGAGTTAATTAAATATAATAAATTAATTAATATGATTATTAATTAATGTAAATAATGTGAAATATTAATAATAATATTTATTAGTCCATTTAGTAATTTAATACTTATGGGTTAGAATATTTAATTATTTATTCAATCTAATTATTTATTTAATCATGGATTGAATAATTAATGTGTAATTTATTAAATTAGCCCAACATGAGTCAATTAGTAGCCCAAGTGGAGAATAATAAAATTTGACAAATTAGTAGCTCAAACAATTTAATAGAAGCCCAATTGATATTTTAAATTAAAACCCAATGATTGGCCCACTTGAAAAATACTTAATTTAAACTATTATTTATTTAAAAAGAGAGCTTGTGACTATTATTTTGGGACATAAGTGATGTTGGCGGTAATAAGGAGAAGAGAGAGTGTATTATTTTTTTTTATTATTATTATTATTTGATTTTTCATTTATTTAATAAAGGGTTGCTTGTTTTATTTTTGTAGTACATGAAACCATGCCTCTTTTCACCAACTAAGTCATAGCTAGCTTTCTTGTGTAAGTATCCATATAGGTGCATGATGGTCTAGATTATTAGATACATTATGTGTATCTATTAATTTTTCAAGTATACTTGAAATGGTAGATACACTTCATTTTATTTTTCAAGCAAAAGAGAGCTAGAGAGAGTTGAGAAAAAACTTTAAGTGAGAGCATAATATTTGAGAGATCAAGGAAGAAGAAGAAATCCTAAGTTAGTTCATGTCATTCTCCTTCACAACATATTTTGGAAAGAAGAGGAGAATAGCTATCAAAACAAGGTAGTTATTTTTTAAGCCTAATCTTGTTTTTCTTTCAAGTTATGCTATAAATATTAGTGTAATAATTTTTATGGTTAATATCATGCTATGTATGTTTATATAGTTGATCATGTGTTTAACTTATGTGTTATGAGTTTTAATGAATGAAAAACATGTATTTGGTGGTGTGAAAATAAATCTCAAAATAATGATTAAAGATAATTTTTGATAATATTTAGATTTAATGTTCTAATATTATAGAACATTAAATCATGAGAAAAACAAAGTTTAAATCACTTAAAATGGAGTTATACACAAAAAGTTATGATTTGTGGTAGTTTATGTGATGTAAAATTTTTTATAAAAAAATAATGATATTAAATCATGAAAAATTAATTTTTCATGTTATAAATTAATATAAGGTGATTGGTAAATTTTTTGAATTTTTATTGAGAATTTAAAGTTTACTTGATGGTATATTTTTATTTAAAATGGGTATTGCCGGAACACTGTTCACATTCTGCGAAGAAAAAAAAAATTTAAGGGTTTCCGCGCAATGCGCGCAGCCACTGTTCACCGAAAACGTGGAGCCAAACGACGTCGTTTTGCATAAGAAAAAAAAATTACTCCGCGCATTCGCGCGGAGGCCAGCAGACGCGACTTCAAAACGGTACCGTTTTGGGTCGTTCATTTTATTACGCGCCATGCGCGGAAGAAAATTTCGGGGAAATTACAAGTTTGCCCCTCCGTGTTTTTTTCGGCGAAATTACTATTTTGCCCTCGGATCAGTTTTCAACTTATTTACGGAAATGCCATTCGGGTTAATTTTAATTAATTTAAATATTTGAAAATTAATTTAAAATTATAACAAAAATAATAATAATACAAAAATAATATTGGGGAGGATATTTTTCATTAAGTTTAATGTTTAAATATTTTAAATATTAATCTAGTTAGCTAAATCATGGTTAAGTTAAATAAATTTATTATTTATTTATTATTTTAAATGTTAATAATAAATAAAGGTGATAAATTAGCAATTATTATTTAATTCCTATTAAATAATAATTAAAGAGAGATAAAATTTATAAATTAATTATTTATTATTTAAATATTATTAAATAATAAATAAGGATAATTAAGTAATTAATTATTATTTAATTAGCATTAAATAACGATTAATGGAAATTAAGAATGAATTGATTATTATTTAACCTTAAATAATAATTAAAATTAATTAAATAATTAATTATTATTTGATTGACATTAAATAATAATTAAAGAGGATTAAAATTAGCAAAATATTATTTAATTTCCTTAAATTAAATAATAAGTAAAGTTAATTACTTAGTTAATTATTGGTTGATTAATATTAAATTAAAGAAGGTTAAAATTAAGTCAATAATTATTTATTAAGTAATTATTATTAAATAATAAGTAAGTACAATTAGTTATTATTTATTTTAAATAATAACTAGAGTTAATTAATTAATTTCTATTTAACCAAGATTAAATAGTAATTAAATAGAGATTGAGTTAATAAAATAAATTAAATTTAATTATGCTTTAAGTAAACAATTGTAATAAGTTGTTTAAGGGTTTAATAAGTGTACAACACTTAAGAAAAATATTTTCTAATTTATTAAATTATTAACCTAAAATGATTAAGGGTCTATAAGGTTAATAATATTGTTTTGACTAATGTAAATTATGTGTTAGTACTTATGTGTGGTAAATAAGTTCATTATTAAGCGTATAGTTATACAAATACGTCGTACTAATTATTAAACCGACTTTATTAATGTTAGGTCTTTCAAAGCAAGTTAGTTAAAGTTAGATATTTATTGTAGCTGAGCAGAAAGACAAGTTCTCTAACCCTACTCATTTATTGTTGAACAAGTTTCTATACTTGTATTTATTGTCAAAGCTTGAAGTGGTTTAATTATTTAAAATTATCCCACATCCATATTGTTTATAAAATCGCACTTAGTGCACTTGAAGCTTATTAGTTCTTGATTCATGAACTGTATTAAAAATGTCAAAAGTTAATAGTTCAGCTAGACATTACGTTTATAAATTCAATACTTGAATACTTTTAAAAGCTTATCCAAACCATTATTGGGTGCGGATTTCTTATATTAAGTCTGAGAATTGAACCCTAAATTAGGGGATTTTGTGTCGGAAAACCGACTTTGGGTGCCAGTGATTAAATGTAATGCATATATAGTGGGTTGAATAGGTTGATCATCTTGAAAACCAAACAACTCAAAGGGTCAGAGGAAACTCTATTATACCCTCGTTAGTTCAGGGTCCTTAGTGACCACTCAGCATTTTAAGATTCAAATATTCTGTTTATTAAAATTTGAATCCTGTTTCATTCACAATTGTTATATCTATTGTTGAACTATTGATGACATTCCCCATTCATTCATGATATATTAAATCTCTATGATTGTTCTAAACTTGCTGAGCAAACTAGTTGCTCATTCTTGCTATATCATGAACTATTTTTCAGATTTACTTGATTGCTCAAAGAAGGATAAGGGAAAAGGAAAAGTCAGAGCTTAAGTTAGTTTATGCATGCTAATTAGATCTTTAATTATGTATTTACGGTTGTTAAACCTTTTGTAATTCCTTATGATAGGAACTGTTTTTATGTTAAGGTTGATAGACCCTGGTATTGTAACCTTTTGAAGGGAACCAATGTGTATTATTCCGCGATATTTAAATGCAATGTATGTATTTAATTATTAGTAATGTGTTGAATAGTGAGAACCAAACTCGAGATTATGGAACCCGGATTTGGGGTCGTCACAAAACAAGTTATGACTTTGTTACGAGAGTGACAAGTTTTTAAGTAAAAAAATGAACCGGGTAATTTTAAGAAAAAGTGTATTAGAAATAACCGGTAAAATTATTTTGCCATTGAAAATAACAATAATTTCTAACAACTAAAACTTTGATGGATAAATATATACATTCCTACAACTTATCTAAATGACTATATTTTACACAAAAGAGTACATGAGTAGTTGTGTTGGATTAAAATAATTTAATGTTTTTTGACAATTTTTTATCTTTTGTGCAAAATATAATCGTTATTTGTCCAACTTTAATAAGATATGCACATATTCGTTAAATAGTGAAAAATAAATAATTTATTCTCAAATTTGATAAATAATATAATTTGATAAAAAGAATTAAATAATAAGTGTGAATTCTAATTATATTAATATTTAATATATAAATATATATAAAGGAATAAGAAAATGAAAACACAAGAAACTTACTAAACTCACCCATAACTTTTGCTAGTTCCACGAACCTTAGCAGCCTTGTTTAGGAGTGAGCAAATAGCATTAATAAAATTACATCAACGGTTCTGACGTATATGACGATTTTAGAAGGGTAAAAAAAACGCATTTATGGTTTAGTTTTGATTTTTGTGGTCTACCGCACGACATAAACCACATCGTACCAATATTGAAAAAAAATAACGTCGTTTTGGTTTGTTTGTTTGTTTTTAAATTACATGGTGTTTATTATACTTAGTGTGACGACCCCAAATCCGGGTTCCTTGAACCTCGGATCCGGTTCAACACGAGTACTGCATTTTCCTTATTGTTCATGAATTACAACAATATAATAATTGGTAAATAACCATTTATTTACAATTTCACAACATCTCTTTCTATTCCAGAATCGTAATCTTTATACATTCCTAGTATGTCTCAATATCATACATGATACGATATTCTATTACAATCAATTTGAGTATTTAACACTCATATAATATACCAACCAATTCTTATACTGCACAATCATTTACCTGTCCAATTCGGACTGATATCTACAATGGTCGTGCTAGACCTTCAGTGAATGTAATATGCATTCTTGTTTCTTGATCCTTATCAAGACTTCAAATACTTGTACTATCTGAAAATGTTAGTTTAAGCAAGAGTGAGCACGACAGCTCAGCAAGTTTAACAGTTACACATAACACATTGCATGCTTCACATTTTAAACATACTATGCATTTTATACTTACATCATGCTCCTCAGGCATTTCATACAATAACCAACTAGCATTTAGCAAATTCTGCTTTATTCTTGTACATATTTTTCATGTAATCATACTTCATGCATTTCACATATCACAAAATCATCATTAGATTATCTTATCAGCAATTAAATATCACATGGCAGCATGTTAATATACATAGGAGCAAGTTCTGAAAAACTTGCCTGACAGCTTCTACCATTTACGCCTATTTGCGTCATTTGCTCAACCTACAATTTATATAACAAATTGACATAATCATTAGCTACCAGGACCATTAATTAGTCTTAACTTAAGACCTTAACTTCAAATTACTAACTCTTAAGATGTTCGACAATCGAACCCTTAAGTTCTGAACAAAAACCCTAGCCCAATTCTAGTTGGACATGTCGGGTACACTTTAACCATTTATGTATTCCTTACACGTTCTTCGTACGATATACTTTTTAATAAGTTGTCTAAATTAGTCACAAATGGACTATTTATATTTGTTTACTTCGATTAAACTTTCCTCTTTTACATAACTTAATGATTTGGACATTTAATAATGTACCGAATACTTCAAAATATTATCTACCTTTGATAATATACAACTATGTTCAAATATTATTAATCATTTAATAATATTTTATCCACTTATTAATATTATTAATTTAATCTCTCATTAATATTATTAACCATTTAATAATATTTTAATCACATATTAATATTATTAACCATTTAATAATATTTTAATCACTTATTAATATTATTAACCATTTAATAATATTTTAATCACATATTAATATTATTATCCATTTAATAATATTTTAATCACATATTAATATTATTATCCATTTAATAATAATTTAATCACTTATTAATATCATTAATTATTTAATAACATATTCATCATGTAGTAATGTTATTACCCATTTGATAACCTTTTAATCATTTACTAATGTTATTAATCATTTAATAACCTTTTAGTCATATACTAATATTATTGATCATTTAATAATATTTTAATCATCTACAAATAATACCAATAGTTAACTTTTTAATGGTGTTAACTTTAGTCTTTATTTTATACATTTAGATACCAATTAATTATTAATAAACTTCATATATTGGTTTAGAATTCAAACTTATTCCTTTTACACTTATTTCAACTTAAATTTTAATAAAAAACTCGACCCGGACCGACCCGACCCGGACACTTCAACATTCTGCTTTGGGCGCTGGGGCGCTCAACCCAGGCCAAATCTGGGCGCCGGGGCGCTCAACACAAAAACTGCCCGACCCTCCGACGCTCCGACAGCCATAACTTCTTCATTTTAAAACATTTTGAGGTGATTCTTGAGTCCATTCTTATCAGAATTTCCCCCTCTACAACTTATCTTTAGATCACAAATCCAAATTCCAAACGAAAGGGTACTAAAAACTGCTCACAAGGACAAAGTGAAAACTAAAATCACAAATCCTTGGTTTTAATGGTTTGAACTTGAATAAAATAAACTCTACACATCCAAATGACACCAACTTAGTGTTGTTGTCTTCCTAACTTCTTGTTTTACAACATTTCATGGTTCAATCATATTTTTGAAAATGTTTGACACGAAATTTAAATATCAAACCACTTAGGGTTTTACCAGTAAATCGTTATATGGATTTTCCTTCTAATTATTTGCATACCACACATACCAATACTTGTTTTAAACATACTAAACCATGAATCTACCTATATATCATAGATTTAGACTTCTAGAGCATTAAAATAACTTTTGATCGGTTAAAAATATATTTTGACCGATTAAAACTTATATAGACTATAAAAATGAACTTAAGGAAAGTTTAGAACACTTTTTAACCTCTTGGATATGGATGCTCTTCTTCTTCTCCTTCCAACGTATGCTATGAAGCTATGTGTCATCCACCAAGCTCCTCCTCTAGCAATCTCCTTCAACTCACAAGTGTTTTCTTGTTTTTCTCTCCAAGAGCTCTCTTTTCTCTCTAGAAATTCTAGACAAATGACTAACAAACATAGTCAATGTGTGGAGCACTATATTTATAGCACACCCTTAATCATCATTAACTCTTACTAATCAACTAACATTGGTCAATTTATGGGCTAATTGTAATTACTATTGGAGTGATTGACCTTGTGAATGACAAGGTGATTGACTTACATCAAGATAACTTCCAAGCAACCAATGGAGTAAAGAAAAAACAATCATTCTCCAACACTTAACTAATGTGTGGTTAAAGCTCTTATTTTTGTAACCTAGGTTAACTTAACTATCAACCATGGTCTCAATTGATCATCCACACATCTTTCAACAATTAACCACAATGTGGTTAACTTACTAACACATCAAGTGACTAGGGTTGATCTACTAAATTCAACTTTAGTTAAAGCTTCTCATCCTTCAACAATTAACCAATGCTTGGTTAACTCTCACCAAATATGTATACATATTTTATATGTCTACACATTCTTTCTACACAACTTAACCCAAAGAAGGTTAATTCATTTAACCAACATTGGTTAACTCTTTACCAATTCATATACTTTCAACACATATATCTCTACATATTCACTAATAACCTTTTATTTAAATTACATCATAGCTTGAATTGACCAATTTAAATTGAATACAAACAACATACATTTTTCCATCACTTAACCAACATATGGTTAAATCTTTATATTATACATATATAGTATATATGTATATACTTTGACTAATTAATTGCTTCTATGACATGAATTTTAGCTAGAGTGTGGTTATTACATTGAGTAACTTAGAAGCAACTACTTGGCAATATTCTCCCATCTTTTAACTCATGTATAGTTAACCTACTAACATAACATGTGACCTAGGGTTGACATTATGACCCACCTTGGTCAATTATCTACATTATGTATATATATTAATACATTTCCCAACATCTAACTTAAGTGGAGTTAACTCTCTACAATCATGTAACCCATGGTTACTAATTCCTATCTTGGTGAATTATATACATACATAATTGTATTTATAATATTCTTCCTACAACTAACCCATGCATAGTTAAATCTTTAATTTATTTACTACCTAGGGTTACTTAATTAACTCTTCCATAGTTAATTCTCATCATCACATTCATTCACCTAGCAATTAACCAATGTTTGGTTAATGCTCTCTCTTGTCTACCAACTAGGGTTATTCAATTAACCCTACATTAGTTAATTCTCTACACTTAACCATACTTGAATTTATTCTCCCAACATATTGACCAACATTTGACTTTTAAATTTGGATTCAATATTTGGGCTACTAGTTTATTTCGCATTAGGCTCCCTTATTTAATTATTTGGGCTACCCAACACAACCCACATATCTTTATAACTTGGACTAGGTAATTAATTTAATTGGACTACCACCACATTATATACAATATTTGTCAACATAATTTAATTGGACTTATATTAATTACCTCTTGGACTATTAATCAACATAACATTTGAGCTTATTATTTAATTACCCACTTCATACCAATATTCCCATATTGGCTAACATCTATAACCATTTTGGGCTAGTCCACTAGTAGTAATTAAATTACTTGGACTCTATACCACAAATTAATAATTAAGTTAATTACTTAATTAATTAACTTCTTAATATTGTCATTCTAGACAACTTTCTAGTTTTTATATAACTTTAACTCATAACTAATATAATTAACTTAACTAATTATATTTCATGACTTTCCTTCTTACTCCATTTTTAAACTAATTAATTTATTAGTTTAATTGAGTACTTAATTTACTTCACACATCATTTTGTTTGACTAACAACTCAACTCTAGCTATATATATAAATGTTAATATAATCACCTTCACTTCTCAATTGAATTAATTTCCTTAATAAATTCTCTACATGCATCAATATAATATTCTCACATTTAATTTCTAACAAATAAATTATGTTAAAAAAAAAATATTCACCCATTTTCTACATATCTTACTTCTCAAATTCTAGGTTTTAAACCTTAACCTTTAATAAAATCAATTAAGATATTATTTAAAATCTTGAAAATATCTGGGATATTACACTTAGCATATCATTAACTTCTACAGTTGTCTCTTGTATGATTATTAATTATACTTTTAAAAAAAATTAATTGTGAATTATACTTAACTAATCAAGTTTTCTTATTGTTTGATTGTCATAACATTTTTGCAATTACAGAGTTTAATTATAATGTGAATGAAGATTAATAAATTCAATAATGATAATTTTATTATATAAATAATACACTGTCTATTTTTAAATTATAAATAACTGTTCGTCATAGTTTTACTTTATTTTTTCGTAAGTAGCTGCTCTAATATATTTTACACATATTTGTTTTTTTTGGTGTGTATTATTTCAATCATAATTTTTTATATATATTCAGTTAATTTTAAAACATAAATCACATTTCAATACCGCATTGCACCAATCAGAAATGATTCCATATGCGGTTTGAGACCATCCTCACCTAGGGCTAACCATTATTTTCGATTTTTTGATTAATCAGACCGATCGGTTTAATATAAAATGGATCGATTCAATATAAGTTCGATACCAATTCACTATTTTGGTATTCGATATATACCGATTTTATTATTTTATTATTATTATTAATAATAAAAAAAAATAATAATAATTTTCAATAAAATCAAAATTGAATCGATTTATTAATATATTAAACCGGTCCAACATTCCAATTTCAATATAAAATTTTTAATAAATTTGATACGGATTCAATTCAATCCGATTCGAACCCAATGAACACTCCTGCCTCACCCTACTCCTTTAACTGCAGTTTTTTGTGCACTTATGAAAAGCTACTCCACTCCTGCCAATTCTCTCTCCTCACCATCCTGCTTTCTTTCTCTCTTTAAAACCACACTATAAACAAGTACCTCGGCTGATGTTCACGCTCCGAGCATGCTGTTGTTACTCCGTCTCTCACAGCAGAATTAATTTTCTCTCTCATCGTCTCCCTCTGTCTCTGAGACTCATTCTTTCACCACTTCATTTCTCTCTCAAATCCCTCTCTTCTTCGAACCCTAACCCTAGAATCATGGCCTCTCGCCCCTCAGCCTTCGATGCTCTCATGTCAAAAGCCCGAGCAGCCGGAAAGAAAAAACTCCAATCTCAATCTTCTCCAGCCAAGAAACGCAAAACCCAAGAACCCAACACCTCTGATCAAAACCCCAAAATTTCCCCAAACACTAAATTTCCCCAAAAACCCAATTCAGACGAGATTCAGCTCTCTAATGAACCCAAACAGGAACAAATTGAGAATTCAAGCCAGGTTCAAGATAATCAAGTCCAAAATGAGTCTAAGCTGGATAAGCCAAACCCTGGTTTGGATGACAAATTGGTGGTCAAGAAACCTCGTTTGATTAGCGCAGATGATAGCATTATGCATTTGACGAAGAAGGCGGCCAATTTTGATCCGAAAGTAGCTGCATTCTGGGGGAATGGCGAGAAAGTGCCGTTTCTGTTTCTGGCTAGGGTGTTTGATGCCATTTTGAAGGAGTCGGGTCGGATTGCGATTACAGAGATTGTGTGCAATATGTTGAGGACTGTGATGCAGACGTCGCCTGATGATTTGGTTCCTGTTGTGTATCTTTTGGCGAATAGGATTGCGCCTGCCCACGAAGGGTTAGAGCTTGGAATTGGGGATGCTTCTATTATTAAAGCACTAGCAGAAGCTTGTGGACGCAAAGAAGCACAGATTAAAAAACAATACAAAGTAATGAGAAAAATAATTCTTCTTTGACTTGTGTCTGTTTTGTCTGTTCTATGCACTTGATTGTTCAGCTTCGGTGATCATTTTTCTCCAAAGAAGTTCTGTGTTTTGATCACTATATCAAACCAAAAAAATGACCACTATAATCATGTTACAACATAAAATCATTGTATTCCATTTTGACACAGGGCTAAGTAATCCTATATAATGGATGGTATATATATATATATATATATATTTTTTTATTTTTTTTCCCCTGGGAATCTTTCTTTTTCCTTTTCTATTTGCAGACTTAACATTATGAAGTTTCTTTATGCATGTTTATTCTTTTGACCTCTGAAGTGATGCGACTGCTTCATGATTGTGTTATTATTTGCTGTGATATGTGGCTGAAATATACATTTATGTTCTTGTTGAGCCTTCATTTTTGGTTTCCTATTGACTATTTTTCTATTTCCTATATTTATTATGTGTTATTAATGGTATTATGTGTTATTAATGGTAGGAATTGGGAGACTTGGGTCTTGTTGCAAAAGCAAGCCGTTCCTCCCAATCTTTGATGCGTAAACCTGAAGCTTTGACTGTCACTAAGGTTTTTAATACATTTCAGCTCATTGCCAAGGTACGATGAATTCAAAATTTGTTCTCAGCTTAAGAGAATATTTTTGTTTTGACTTTGATGTGCTTTATGCGACTTATAGTTAGAAATTTTACAGTGCTGTGGTTTTTAATGATAACAGTTTAGGGAAATTGAGTTTGATTTGGTTTAAACATTTTTAGTTGAATGAAGTGTAGCTTAAACGATTAATTAAGATTTGGTTTAACCATCCTTAGTTGAATGAAGCGTAGCTCAAACCGTGTACTCGGGTTTGCCCCTGTTTGGCACATCTTTAGTAAAATTTATTTATTAAAAAAGAATATATTAATTTTTGTTTTTGCTTAATAAAATAAGTAAAATAAACGAGATAATCATAATTTTTGACATGGGTGGTTCTATTTGCCCCACCACCCTGGTGGGTACTCTCTCTTTTGCTTGTACACTTTTTGTTTCCATTTGGTGGGTTTCTATGAGGGATGGAGAGATGATATCAGTACAAAGGCCAGATTGAAAATTGAAACTGTTTGGGGCAGTAAAGGGTTGTTTTTAAATTCTAATTTTAGGCATGTAAATCCCATAGCATTAGTTACGTGAATATACATAATTTATTGGTTCTGTTTTCTATTTAAACCTTAGGTGGATCAAAATAAGTCAAATAATTACTTCTTTAGTGTTTATCATAAAATTGAGGCCAAAACAACTTCAAATGATTCTTATAACCGTTAACATATTTGTAATACAAAAAAGTATATCAAGGTGAAGAGTTCATAAAAACAGACATTGCAATGACATTTTATATGATGCCTATATAACTGTAATGTGGGAATGTTCAAAGAAAAAGAAATTTAGGGAGACAGTGCTTGAATCCCAACCCCCTCCGGCAAGTAGAAAAGTTTCAAGTGTCATTTCTGCTTTTTTTTGTTGCTGAGAATGCTTATATACACGCACCCCCATCCTCAGATGCACACATTATATATATAGATATATCATCCATTACCTGTTTTTGGATGCATTTGCCCGAAAATACATATTAGATTGATTTTCTAGCCTTTTTGATTTTGAGACACTGCATTTTGTTGAGAATTCATTTATATGTGTGAGGGCAAAAAATACTTCAGTATGTACCTGAATAAGACAAGAATGACCTATTGCTTGAGTGGACTGCATTCGCTTTTATATTGGTAGGAATCTGGCAAGGACAGTCAAGAGAAAAAAAAGAACCATATTAAGGCGCTTCTTGTTGCTGCCACTGATTGTGAACCTCAATATTTGATCCGGCTACTTCAGGTTAGCCATGGAAGCTTTTTGAGGTTCCTGTGTTGGCACCATTCTCCTATGATAAACTTGCTTTGAATTCATATTTGCAGACAAAATTAAGGATTGGTTTGGCAGAACAAACTCTATTAGCGGCCCTGGGGCATGCTGCTCATTATACTGAAAAACATTCCTCACCTCTTGCACGTATAGATTCTTCTCTAGAAGAGGTAACTTTATGTATTCTTGTGCCTTATGATTATCCAATACCCAATAGTTTGTCAGTCTATAACATTTATTAGGTCTAGCTCATTATTATAATTCTATTTCAGTGTTAGCTGTTCTATTAGCAGCATTACAAGCATAGATTTTGCGTCATATTATGACATGCTTGATGTGCAGTGTTACATCTCTCTTGACTTACAGTGATTTTCATGGTGGCACCAGTTATGTGATGCATGCAGCAAGCTCCAATCACAAGTTAGAATATAGTTAATTTTACAACATATCTGATGGACACAAACTATATGGAGTCTCATTCATTTGTGGAAAAGGACGACTCTTGATTCAGTAGAGTAGGTCTATTTTGACGTCTTTACTATAGGAATGTCTTTTATTTTAGAAATTCACTAGCTATGATTCTGAAAAATAAGACTTCAGCCAATTGATGATGAATTGAGCTTTTTGTGTATACGCAAGATTTCAAAGCTAATTTAAAGTTTGAGAAAGAGTTCTTTCAACAGATATATGTAGATATTTTCATTGGTCGCACCCACATACACACATATAAACTGGATATAGGAATGGGCTTGAATCCCAAGGGAATGTTGAAGCAGGTGAACTCTTCTTAATGGTTTCAGCATGGTTTTATCATCTCAAACTTATCATTTACTTGATTATATGTGTGAGAATAAATTCCTTCATGTGGTTTTTTAGTTTCTGTGTTGAATTTAGTTTAAGGTTCTGAGGCATCAAACTGTACAACACTATAACTTAATATCTGTCGCTTGCATATCTTATTTTCTTGGTTCCAGCGTAAATTGTGAATGTTGAAAATACTTTTGAGTTATATTGTGACTTTTCATTAGACCAGCTGAGCTCTTAACTTTTGAGTTCTTGAGATGGTGTTTTTTGGGAGAATTTATTGATCTACAACTGGAAATCATCGTATAAACTGTTATTTTCTGTCAATCTACACTTTCTTGGAATACCAATAAGACCTGTAAATTGCATAAGTATTATAATTTTCTGGGAGTACCTAGGCATAATTGCTTTTTACTTATTTAAAAAATGGTCTCTAATTTCATTTAAATTGGTATTCAGTTGCATGTTCTGCTCACATACTCTGTTTTTTTGTTGTTGTTCAGGCTGCGAAGATTGTTAAACAAGTTTACTCTGTGATTCCTGTCTATGATAAAATAATTCCTGCTATCCTTACTAGTGGTGTATGGAATCTGCCAAAGATATGCAACTTTTCTCCCGGTGTTCCAGTTGGACCTATGCTAGCAAAACCAACTAAAGGGGTGTCTGAGATTGTAGATAAATTTCATGATATGGAATTCACCTGTGAATACAAGTATGATGGAGAACGTGCTCAGGTAATAGAACGTAGTTTTAGTGAACTTTTCTTTTCTTTTCTTATCTGTTTGTTTGTACTTATATTTGTGTCTTAAATAGATCCATTACATGGAGGATGGCTCAGTTGAGATATATAGTCGAAATGCTGAAAGAAATACTGGAAAGTTTCCTGATGTGGTTGCTGCAATTTCGAGGTAAGCTCACCCCTTCTGGTGAATACTGTTAGCATACTTTCTTTAGTCTGTTCATAATCTTAGTTTTAAATTTAGCACATAGTTCAGAAATGTAAAGTACAACACATAAATAATTTAATATGGTTACGCATTTCTACTTACCAAAAACACATAAAATATGGACTACGCATTTCTTGATATGCCAATTGGTAACTGGACAGGTATATGTAACTAGGTAATTGATAGTTTTCAGTTGAATCTCTCTGGCTGTTAAACTGTGGTGTTTTTCCTTTTCTTTTCTCTCTAGTCTTTCAGCAAATTACCTTTTCCATGGTTTATGCGATGCATGGGCATGGAAGTGTGAACAGTAGTTGGTTCTCAGGTGAAAGTTATTTTCAGGCGATTATCTAAACTAGTTTGGTATGTTCTATAAATATGATATTGTAATAGTCTGTAAGACTCTGTATGTTAACAAGAGAAGCGTGGTGTATATACGTGTGTGTGTGTGTGCCTATATATATATATATATACATATTGCACTGAACACCTTTTATTTTGGGCCAATCTGGGGATATTTGATGTCGTTTATTGTTATTACTACTTTCATTTACAATTTTTTTTGTTTTGTTGAGGGTGGTGGTGATTGTAGTTTATTTATTATAAATAGTTTATTTATGATATTTTTACCATTTAATATGGGCTTTGGGCATGGACACTTTTAGGGGGATATCTATTTCTGATTTGCTAAAGGATTTGTGGGCCGTTCTACTTTAGGATTTTCTTTTCTTGAGATGTTATAATTTGGAGGATTTCTCTTTCTCCTCAACTATTGGTTTTCAAAAAGAAAAGTGTTTGTTGTGTCTTGATTTTTCCCTTTCACCCCTATAGTGTTTTTTAAACGTAGAATAAATATTATATTACCAGGCTGTGATATCGTTATAAGAGTTTTACCCACCCCTCCACTCGTACTATCTGTTTTCTCACCTACTTGATTTTGACTGCCTGAAAGTACATTTTGCATCATTATAGTCATCAGTAACTTCCCTAATTAAATTGCAGATTAAAGAAATCATCTATTTCATCATTTGTTCTGGATTGCGAACTTGTTGCTTATGATCGTGAGAAACGGAAAATCTTACCTTTCCAGGTAATGTTATTTCTGATCAAATTCTGGTGTATATTTAACTGTTTATGAATATCAATGAATGACAGGTTAGCTGCAACACCAAAATTGTTTCTACTATATCATTTCTTGTGTTTGTTGTTTTACTGGTTTGCAAATAGGTCTATTATTTGCAAATCCAAAATGTGGCCATGTACTTAAGAGGGTAATGGTCGTAAGGAATTTGGTTCTCTACTCATTCTGCTCCTTTTGGATCCCAAAAAGTTGTAGATGGTTATTTTTCCTGTTCAGATTGCTTTTCGCAATATGTATGGTGTCAGAAACACCTTGAGCAGTTTCAGGTTCTCAATCTTTTCATCTCAAGGTTGGTTTGGGATAGGGATCTCCTGGATTTCAGTAGTCAATGCAGAATGAACTGCAGCTAGAGTGAGATGGTATAATAATAGTTTTCATTATTGATTGTGATGCACATTGGGTGGAAATCTAACCCTTGTGGAATCATCCTGGCCTCTTTTCTTTGAGTTTATTCCAATGCATAGACTTTTTCTAATACCCCCCCCCCCCCCCCCCCCCCCCCCCGGAAATCTGTGTTTTATTTTTTTATTCCTCGTTAATGGTAGCCTTTTACAAAGGCTACAACTGGTCCTGAGATGACAACTTTTAGGCTCCATTTTCAGGAGAATTGCTTATGGAGCCATGCTAGCATAATTAAGGGTATATAAATAGGCATTTATTGTTGCTGAATTTGGCAGAGTTATCACAGATAAGGGCCATCAGTATCTTTGGCTAGTTACTGTGCTAGCTGCATTTGCTATTGCTTATCGCTATATTTGGTAGACCTATTTATTTCTTATTACATGTCACAAAGTACTTGCTTTTGGTCTAATTTTCCATAGTTAATGACTGTTTATGGCAGGTTCTCAGCACACGGGCTCGTAAAAATGTTGTGATAAGTGACATCAAGGTTCAAGTTTGCGTATTTGCATTTGATATATTGTATCTGAATGGCCAGACGCTTTTACAGGAGCAACTAAATGTTCGGAGGGAGGTAATTCTATCTTTATTGCTCCGTAGTTTTTATGTTGTTTCCCCTTTTCCTTTTATAATATTTCATTTATAGTCCTTCTATGGCATGCTTTCATGATATCTAGAATAAAATCAGTACATTGACTTGGTTAAAAAGAGGTGTACGTTAACCATGTGGTACAGGATAGCATGAGAGAGGGGGTTTATCTTGTATATAATGTAATAAGATCACTTTGTTTTAGGTAATGAGAAATATATGAAAACTGAGCTTGGCTCATCTTCTTCCCTATTTCAGTTTTTCTGCACCATTCTCTCTCCCCCTACTCTATTTCAGTCTGGCTTAGGCCCATTATTTCAGTTAGTTCAAGCCTTGAGGGGCTTGACACCGTGCCTTAATTATTTACCCTTTAACCTGATATTCTACACGTTTAAATTATCTTATATATTAATCTTTCTTATTTAATTTTACCTTTGTATTGAGAATATATTTTCAATTCATTTTCTAGGACTTATTGTTTGCAGCGTCTTTACAAGTCATTTGAGGAAGAATGTGGATATTTTCAGTTTGCAACAGCAATAACATCAAATGATCTTGAGGAAATACAAAAATTTCTTGAAAATTCTGTTGATGCGAGGTAACTTTCTGTTTTATTTGCTCTTTGAGCGGGTATGCCATAAACTGGATAAATTATTCTTTTTTAACTAATGATAGATCGTATATCATCTCAAACTGAATCACTTGAAAGATAAAACTAGGTAAAATATAACATCACAATTGAATAGATCGAGCAAGTTCAAATTGATGTAACATGAAACCTATTAGTTCGAAAGCACCATGGAGAGCAACAAAAGTCCATAGACTGCCTAATTGACACCGAGTAAAATCACCTTGTGCTTTAGGACGTTGATTTGATTCGTTCGATAGATCACGAGACTCAGATTGCATATATATATATATATATAGTATTTGGTAGGTAGGCGGAGTGATTGATAGTCTGAATACATGATAAGAAACTTTTTATATTTGCACGCTACTGAACTAATTATCCTCCATTGCCATTAAGACTTTATAATGTTGTATGCTTTATTAGTTTATACCTAAAGTCATCACCTCACTTTTTCAGTGCCCACATTATAAATGCTTTAAGATAGGGTGTACTGATTATTGTTTCTTCTTTTTCTCACCATGTGGATAAAGCTGTATAGAAGGGATATCATATATATTAGGTGCCTCTATGGGGAAAGATTTAAGGGTCACAAACTTTCTTGGGAAACCCCTGCCAAAGAGAGAGATAGAAACAAAGCAATTTTCATGGACAAAGCATCATGAATTTTTTATTTGTTAGTTTTCATTAGAAGCTTATCACCACTACTTTCGTGCTTGTACAATTCTCTTTGCCTTGCTCACCCACCATGCTTGAGGTTCAGTAAAATTATGGACTTGTGACGGTTCCTGAAGAGGGGCCGGGATAGTGATCCCAGAACCAAATATGACTTATATCCATCCAAACAAAAGGGCAAAGAAACCATCACGGAACTGTATCCATGAAATCAACGTTCAACAAAGAGAGAGGATTTGGTTATTGGGGTGAAGCATAAGGCTAGGGTTAGATTACCTTTCAAAGGTAAAAAAATATATAAATCATGGCTAGGGTTAGAGTGTGATGAATATGAGGAGGTAGCTGTAAGAATTACACAGCTTGTATGTGTAGTTGCTCAAGGCTAGTTTATATGCAACACATTATCTATGCAGCAAGGAAAATGATACATAAAATTGTGCGAATTTCTTTTGTTTTTTGGATTTGTTTAGGAATCATGACAAAACGACCATAAGCTTTAGTCGGCCATTTTAGAGGCCATTGTAATTTGTGCCTTGCACAATAATATTATGCTGAAGACCTGTTTTATTCCCCAAAAAAAAATAAAGTATGGGGACAGTGAAATTTTTTTCAAGCTTTCAGAATAAAACTTCCCTTTCTAAATTACTGTAGCAGTTATTTCAAATTATTTCTGGAAACTGTTATGATGTTACCATTATTTATTCGTATTTTGCAGTTGTGAGGGTTTGATAATCAAAACATTAGATAGAGATGCTACATATGAACCTTCAAAGAGGTCAAATAACTGGCTAAAACTGAAGAAGGATTACATGGAGAGGTTAGTGGTATACAAATTTCTTTGTGTTTGTATTGCTTTTTGACTGTTTAATGATCTGATACAGTGTTACTGATTCTGCTATATAGTATTGGAGACTCGCTAGATTTAGTACCAATTGCTGCTTTTCATGGTCGGGGGAAACGTACTGGTAATTCCACCTAAAAGCAATTTTTGTTTGAATCAATTAGATACAGGGATGTCAGTTATATTAAGATATTTTGGACCACCTACTGAATATTTTTGTTCAGATATTGACTTATGGATTCCCTTATATTACTTTACTACGTGTATGCACTGTATGGTTAATGCAGTCCTTACATATAACCCCTCAGGCTTGAATTATGTTGATGGGGGTTCCTTGGTTTGGGTAAAGATTAATACTACTTCATCATTAAACTGACTACAATTTATATTTAATTGTTTTTCTGTAGGTGTATATGGCGCCTTTCTCCTTGCTTGTTATGATAGCACTAATGAAGAATTTCAAACCATTTGTAAAATTGGTAAGGGATTTTAATTCTCTTTCAACAGTTTAATGGTGATGTTCACCCCAACTCTTTTTTGAGCCCATGGATGCAATTTGTAAATATTTTGAGACCTTTGATAGGCACCGGATTTTCTGAAGCAATGCTTGAACAGTGCTCTACCAGTCTCCGTTCTAAAGTGATTCCAAAGCCAAAGGTTGGCTTCATTTCTCTTTCATTCTGTTAGAATCACTGAAGCATTATTCATGTTTGGGCTGTTTTTACATACTAATTCTAAGTTCGAACATACTGTTTTTCCAGTCCTACTACCGGTATGCTGATTCAGTTGATCCAGATGTATGGTTTGAACCAACTGAGGTAATTATTTTAGTTTTCTTTGACAAATACCTTCTTTCTCCCTCTCTCTGTACTCTATATATGTAGGCTTGTCAATGAGTTAGATTAGAGCAAATCATGCTGTGATCCGATATGATTCATTAAGTACGATAATGGATCAATGATTTGATTCATCATGTAATAGATCAATGATCTGTCCCATGATCCACTTGATCTAACAATATGGATCATGATTCAAATCGATCTATTTAAAAATTAAATAATTTTTTTTTTAATTATATTAATTTATAAAATGCTTTTATTTATAAAATTATATTATGTTATGAACGAATTTATGTCAATTTTACATTTAAAAATGTTTGAAATTGACTTTTAAAAAGTCGTAACCTTTTCGTAGCGTAGTAGCATGAAGGCTACGCTCCATCGTTCTCTTTTCTATTAGCCTAGCCTCTTCGCTAACTCGCTCGCCTACTATACAATACATTAAGTAGGGTAGGCTAACTTAGCCACTTCTACTAATATAGGGCTAAGTAGCACCTTTTCCTTTTTGAATAACCCGTTCTCATTATCTTTCATAAGTCAAGTAGGCGAACCTATAGGTCCTTAGTAATATTAGTCTTGTAATTTGGAACTGAGAAAATATTAAGAGCTTATTCTGCCACAGCTTATAAGTTGGTTGAAGCAACTTATAAGTTATTTTTTACTATTAAAGTGTTTGGCTGTGACTTATTTTTTAGTATATAAATTGACTTATAAGTACTTTTTGATAAGTAACAATTTGTTACTTCTCAAAAAATGGCGTACAAGTTATTTTAAAATAAGTAGGGTTGACTAAATATAAAGATTCTTTTGCCTTTATTTTAGTCTTTACATTTTATTTTAACTTACAAGTCATTTTAGCCAAACACCTTCACATTATATTTAAACTTAATTTCGGACTTATAAGTAAAAATGGTGCCAAACACTTTTATTTATAAAATCACCACTTAAAATGACTTATAACTCCTTTTAAATTTTAACTTATAAGTTATTTTAAAATAAGTCATGTCCGAACAGGCACATTTTAGTTATGTAACTTTCATTATATCAAGCGTACCTGCAAACCTACTGAGAATTCTATTGATACATCATTACAGAAAACTAACACTAAAATAACACAAGTAATAACATTGTTGCAGTTGATCGTTTGACACCCAGTTATAAAAATCAAGAAACAAACACATATCAATGAACTATGTATGATCAAATATAATTTTTATTTTTGGGAAAATTGAATTTAATATCTTAAAGATAATAAGCTTTTTGAATCTCTTCTTCAGAAGAGCAGGGTTAACACCTAAAACATTATAATACTCTGTTTCTTTTGCCATTTTGCTAGTCAAAACTCAACCCAAATCCCAAAAAATTGTAGTAATCTGACTGATGAATAGAAAAGTAGAATCTAGAGAGAGAAAGGGAAAAAAGTTTAATAGAGAAAAGAAACCGAAGAGACTAAGTTTGCTGTTTCATCAAGTAAATCGGAACTCGGTAATTTTTTTTGTTTTGGTATTTGACCCATTTAAAATATTGATTCAATGGATCAAATTATCACAAATCAGTGAATAAATGAGCTGGAGCTTTGATCCAGTAAATTATGTTGGAGCAAATCAAATCAGGGTCAAGAGTTGGGTCGTTCTCAATAGCTATATGATATATTTATATTTAACTGCACCCGTTCATATTATGCGTTTCTTTTTGGTTCTATTAATTTTTCCTCATTTAGCATTTCTATTCTGAGATATGTAAACTCTTAAATTTGAATTTGTCTAATCTGCATATTTTCTTTCTTATTTATAAATCTTATAAAAAGGTGGCAGCTTGTAATTGAATATAAAATGTGTAAGTAGAACAATCCTCATTGAAATAGCTAATAATTTCATAAAACTGTGACACCTGTTGTTTTCTGACCTTGTGAATGTGACTTATATGTTACCAATACCCTGTTTCTATCTTTTCCCAGTCTTGGTGTGTGGTGAGGTCACTATCTGTTGTACTTGCAGCATAGTGCCAATTTGGGGGCCACGCTGAACCTAAATTTACAGAAATAGACATGCCCCTTCAATCACGGAAGCTTCTTCTCATGAGCTGCAGCACATGAATAATTCTCAAGGGCAAACAACCCCTCACAAAAAGGGGCATGTTAAGGTCAAATGACCAAAGAACGAATGAACTTATACTCAAGCAACATTTTTAGTTACGCTTTTGCAAACCTACTTTAGACAGACACTAGAGAACATAAAGGAGGCATCGATGTGGATTTTTTTTGTGGGTAATATGACCTTTTATTTTTAATTTTTTGCTCATGTGAATTATCAGATTCCAGATAGTGCATATAGGTAAAAAGAAAAACTACTTCCTTGGTTCCATCCTACATTTTATAACAAGTGTCGTGTTTAGTTTCGTGTTTTTGGAACTGCTTTGAGACTTGTCGAAAACACTTGATATTTTTCATTATAGCTGAAAAATATAACTTAAATAGAAAAAAGAAGACAATATGAACCGACCACAGTTGAATTTTTAAATAGTTCAGTTAATCAATTAGTAGTTTTTCCTGTTTTCATAAGATTGTTAGTCCTCGCCACCACCTACTCGCAATATATTCATCATATTTTGATATATCTTTCAGGTGTGGGAGGTCAAAGCTGCAGACTTGACTGTCAGTCCTGTTTATCGTGCTGCCATTGGTGTTGTGGATTCCAACAAGGTTGGTTATTTTCATTTTGTTTTTGGAAGTGAGAATCATTTCAGAACTTGCAGGGTGATATTTCAGTTTGTGCATAACTGAAACTAAAGAAATTTTTAATCCTTATCACTCGGAGTTTGCTTCTTGTAATCTAATTCGCTTACCAGTCACTTTCTACCTACTTGTCTGTATATGTGGGCCTGCTTTTCTGTTCCTTTGCCTATTTCTGCTTCCATAAGCATTCATTGTTTGTACATTGGAAGTCAATAGCAAACTTTTCTTTATGTTCAGAATGCATGATTATAGTGATTTTCCCTTCATCTCATATTTTTTTTTTGGAAAAGGGAATTTCTCTCCGATTTCCTCGACTGGTTCGTGTCCGAGAAGACAAGACTCCTGAGCAAGCCTCATCATCTGAAATGGTGAGAAGCTATGTATTCAATTATTATTTTCTTCCGGTTGGTTGATTAGATTTTATGTATATGACATTATCTTCTCCTCTATCCCTTGCTTTTTAGGTAGCTGAGATGTATAATGCTCAGAAGCACACTCAAAGGAACAATCAAGATGATAATGAAGATGATTGAAGAAGCAAAGGTTCCCTGGTGTTTCTCTGAAGAGTTTGTTGCATCAACAGCATCATTAACATGTCAGTTGGTCTTTCTGGCTTTTTAAAATTTGTCTCAACTATTAGCATGAGTTCCTTGCATATTGTGACTAGAAAATACTTCATGGCCAATTGACATAATTTGACGGGAACCATGAATTTACGTAGGACCACAAGTTTATGTAGGAAACTTCCATTAATTAGTTGTCCTATGTATTTTTTTTTTTTATCAACATACCTAATCTCAGTTGGTATTGAGCATTAATCGTTTTGTACTTTTCTGGGAGCACTCAAAAATTATAGTATCCTTTGATAAGCTATGTATTATCATGTGGAGATTTTATGTTGACCGTTTAACCATCAAATTTAATATTTCCTTGTTAATCTTTCTATGAAGCATGGAAGGGATACAAATACGAAAAGGAAAAGGCGCACGACAAATCCTCAAAAAGTAACAGAACCATAAGGCGAGGACATGACGAAAGGAAATATATTTTTGTAGTATGAATATATGATAAGTAAATCTGATACTATATGGTTGCAATGTGAAATCTATGACATATAAGTGATACTCCATCAGTTCCAAAACAAGGAGTCCTAAAATTCGAAATTGATGTCAGTTTGCGAAATCCCTAAAAGTTAAAATTGATGTCAGTTTGCGAAATCCCTAAAAGTTAAAATTGATGTGAATGAGTTCAAATTCTGAAAACTACAAGTTTTATAATTACTAAATTTTTTAAATAGTTTACAATATTTATTTTTTTGTTGACTAAAATAAAATTATATATCAATTTTGAAAATGTCGCAAATTTACTTAAACAAGTCAAAATTGGACTCTTTTTGTGAAGGGAGGTAGTATAAATCCATAATTACCCTTGTTACATTGACAGATGCATTGCAAAGAATTTGTATGCATCCATGTGGTATATCAAAACATAATTATTTATGCATCTTTTCTGTCTAAAATTCTGTACAATATTAAGATGACTTTGTATCTTACTTATGGTAGCTCTGTTGGATTAAATTCATATATTTCCCTCTCGTGTCTTGTTTTTATCACGATAATTTTTTTATTTGATTTCCAACTAACAATAGTATTATTTTTTTAATGTTTTAATTTTTTTGTGAATGCTAAGAAAGCCTTTCATGTGTACATACTACAGTACCTATTTGTTTTGTCTTAGCAAAATGTCTACCGAAGCTTACATCTCTTGTCCAAAACTATGAATGTTATTTTAAAGTTATAAATTTGTAAAGAAACTTAAGAAAGTTCAGATTATGGGCATCTTGTCTTGAAGAGTCTATTTGCATAGCTATCTTCTGCAAGCATCATTGTAAAAATAAGCTAACAATGGCTTTACATTGTTCTGATTTTTGTTTCAGAACATGGTTCACAATGGTCCAGCCAACTCTTGCGTACCTAAATTTGTCCACAGAGACGTGTTGAAGCTGCATTCAGCTTGATGTTGATACCCATCATCGATCAGGTAATGCCATGGAAAGACTTGTACCAGGTCAGGGACAATTATCCCATGAGCTGTATTTGAGAAAATGTTTACTGATATTTCCATCTTATGTCTTAGAAACTGTTGCAACCACTCAAAAGTTATCCGGTTGCTTACAAGCCTATAGCTGACTATTTCACACATTATTATTGTATTTGTACTTGTTTTGCACTTCCTGATATCCTACAGTGATTGTTTCTTAGCTTCCTTTGTGAAATGATTACATACAGAGCATTTAGTCAATGTGTAAAAGATAAAGAGTTAGGGGGATCATCACCATCTTTTAACCCAACAGCACATGTGCATTAGCGCATAATAGGTGGTGAATTCTCAACTATCTATAGTGAGCGGGACGCATGTGCTGCCATTCTGGAAACGTCCTTGAAGTCTATGAAAGTCCATGGAGTCCCTGTCCAGTTTTGTGATTCCTCCGGTGACTGCTGACTTGAATCATGTTAGCATAAAGGTATATGGGTTGTTTCTATAAATATTGGTGTGTATATGCGACTTGAGTCAAGCCAATGTGATCCAGGCATAGAAAATCCTTGCAAGACTATGAGTTGGCCCTGCCGTGTGGACCAATCTCACAAAATGCCGTTCTTAAAAAGTCAGTAATTGGTTACAGCATGAAAGGTCAGATGTCATTCGTTTGGTTCTCTTCATCATAAGCTTATAGTTTCTATTCCTTGACGCGTGAAGAGGACTTCATTCCTTGTGCCTTTTCGAAACCGGAAATGCTGTGCCCACCTAATTTCGTCCTAAATAAGAACTGAAAGCAACATTTTGTACCGAATGAGGTTGACGGATTAAATGTTGTCAATAACAAGGTGCTAGTTGATGTGTTAAAATATGAGTCTAATTAAATGACAAATGTAACTTATTTCTATCGACATGGTTGCATTTCTATATAAAAATAAATAAATAGGTGTATTGTTTTACGTGTTCCCTGTCCGGATGTCTCCCCCAATTTATTCTGGTGATTTTCTTACCTAAAGTATAAAATTTAGGAAACTGATATTTTTACATTTGATATTTTCACATGATTTTCTCTTACACGAGTATAAAGTGGGATTTATCTTCATGTGAGAGAGAAGTAGAGAATCATGTGAAAATATTAAAAATACATATGAAAATAATACTCCCCTCAAATTATTGTACGTTTTATTAGCTTATGAGTGTTGCCAATTGAAATCTAAAAAAAATTGAAGCGTTGGTAAGTTTTGCGTCTGGAATATGGCTTTAATCAAAAGATGTAATGGCGAAGAAGATAGATAGATATAGGATCACCGCAATAGAAGCTTATGGATGGAGCAAAATTTGCATAGATTTTCCGTGTAACCCACAACGGGCAATTGGGGCGTTTAAAGTAATTTATAATAATAATAGAGAAAATTTCAAACTTTTGATTTTTAGTACACTGTCAGTCAGTCAAATGACTTGTATTTTTTTAAAGATTAAATTGAATAAACGATTTTAAAATTTAAATGATGTTGTAAGAGTCATCTTTGTTATTTAAAAATTAAAATTGTGCTTGTCACTATAATAATTATAATAATATTGTTAATTTTTATTCGGACAATATTAACGGAGCTAAAACAAAATTACCTCGTGCTGTTCGATAACATGAACACCACTACCACCAAACCGTGTCAAGTGTTTTTGTTTGGATCAGTTTATCGTCTTCGCTCAGCCCCTAACTTTAACGATGATTATTTCCCTTTTGTGAGAAAAAGAATGTGCATACAAAAGCAAGAGTCCAACTGAGTGTGGAGCAAAGAGAAAAGGAAAGCTAAAGGGAAAAATAGAAATGATTTGAGAAACATCAGATCACATTATAATAGGGAAAACATCACCATTATAGTAGAGAGTAGTAGATCCTGATTCTGATTTGTGGGCTCACTTCACCCGACAGTGAGGCTCCTAGACCTTCTGGTTGTTGGCCATACTCCCACCTTCCCAATCTCAACGAATACACCACACTCCATCTTAAGCCTTGATCTTTCTTCTTTCTCGGATTAGTATCCCTCCCTCTGTTACCCTTTTTGCATAATATATATATATTTTTAATACATATTTAACGAAAAAAATAATATTTTTAACAACATCAGAGACAATCATTAAGAACGACTAATGTTTACCAAGTCTAATTTTGTCATAAAAATATAATGGAAGGGATCTCGGTCTATTTCTCTCTTGCACAAACCACACAGTTCCCACATGCATACACCAATAATATCAAGAAAATCAAACCCCTTTCCACATCAAAGCAAATATGAAAAAATAAAGAGAGAAAATATGACGTGTGAACAAAAATAGGAAAAATTTCCTACCAATAGTATACGTAAAAAAGAAGAACAAGCTGCGCTTTTTCTCTTCAATACTCCACCTAACTTCGTAACTATGGGACCTTTTCCCCTTTCTAAATCAAACCTTTGTACAAAATATGATATACTAGATCAGCTCCCCCTCATTCTCATCAATTAACCTAAAGTGTAAATGGTAATGCTCTACTACATTAAAAGCTACTGAATTACCAGGATTATCCTCCAACACCAACAGTGTCAGTTAATTGAGGACAACCCTTTGATACTTGGCATCTGTTGAAGAATCAGAGCCTTCACAAAAACCCCTTTTCCTATTCAGTCTACCACAATTGTTGTTAAAAGCACCAACATTCAAGAAAGGATCTTGTTGGAGGAGTTGGGGTGGTGGTGATGGGACGGCCACCGGCGGTGGCGGGATCTGATGGGTGTCAAGCGGCGGCGGTGGGTGGCGCCACTGAGGAAGAGGTCCAGCCAGAAGGAGGGTCTGAAGTAATGGCCCTGCTTTCATCACTGCTTGCAAAAATTTCCCCTTTTCCGGCAATGGCTTCTCTGGCACTAGAAGGAATTCTTGATCTTTTGTTAATGGTGGAATTGGGTCGATAATTGGGGAAGAAACAATGCTTTCTTCACAATCAGATGAAGATAAGCCATTGTTGGAATCAAGCCCTCTAATTTTGGGATCATCTTCAATGCTTGAAACTCCAGAGTGTGGAGCTGTTTGAAGGTATTGTTGTTGGAGCAAGATTTTTTCAAGAAAGAGTTTTTGGAAATTGTCTTGTGCTTCATTTCTTTCTGTAATGGCTTTATTGAGCAAATCTTTGAGTTGGGTCAATTGGTCATCTCTCATTTTCAACTCCTCTTGAGCTCGAACCCTTGTTGTTTCTAGCTCCAGAGTAGTGACCAAAAGAGACTGTGTTAGCTCCTCTGTGCTCTGCAAACCAAATAGAAAATGGAAATCCGTGTTTAATTAGCTCAAATTTCAAGAAAATGGAAATCCGTGATTAATTAGCTCAAATTTACAGAAAACGGAAGAAACCATGCTCAATTATCTCAAAATTTAAAGAAAATGGAAACCCATGATCAATTCTCTCTCTAATTTAAGGAAAATGGAAAACTCATGGTCAATTAGCTTTCAAATTTAAGGAAAATGGAAACCCATTTTACATAACTGATCACAAAATCAAAAACCACATTTTTCATGAAGAAAAAAGAGAGAAAAAAAGAAGGTAAAGAGGTAAAATTTTAAATTCTGACCTTTCCTTGGAAGAAGTAAGGCCAATTGAGAAGCGGGCTGTGTTGACTGTCCATGTTCTGCGATGGATGGCAAGAGAGGAGAGAGAGGATTGAGAACTTTGAGTAGTAGGAGTATTTGGTTATGGTTATGGTTATGGTTATGGGGTTTATAAAGAGTTGTTTATGGAGTAATATGAACTGTAGTCTCGAGTGCTTAATTTCTTCTTGTTAGGGGTGGGACTTGGAAGTATTTGGTTGGACAAAAGCAGAAAAGGCCAAAAGCCCTAATGGTGCTAATATCCCTACTAAGACTATTCGTCTTGTCGTGGCTGTAGATGTAGGTGCCAGTCTCTTGGGGTTTTACACTGACAAATAAATCACCAGTCTCCTCTTTTTGGGGCACACTTAACTGATAGATGGATGGATAGATTGGCCTCTCTTATACAGAAAAAGATAGAGAGGGATGCTGATTTGAAGAGGTTCAAATGAACAGTTTATTTGGGGGCAGTATGCGAAAACTTTAGGAGGTTTTAAACACACTGAGCACAACTAAGAATTTTAATAGTTTATAAATATCTTATTTCAAACGTAATTTATTTAATTCATAATTATTATAACGTTAAAAAATTAATACGGTGCGTTTAAATTTTTAAAGACACCAAATGTTACGATTACAAACGTTCCAAACGTCATTAATTGAACAAATCCTAAATTGTCTAACTATACTGTCACTTTGTAAGGAATTCACATTGAAAGGGAGAGGAAGAGAGAGGGAGAGATCGGCGACAAACGCGGGAGTGAAGACAACTTTGAGGAGTCATAGTTACTGACTTTCTTAGTGTCTGTTTGGCAACCTGGAAATTATTTCTACTGATCTTGCCAGATAATGTATTTTAAATCAAGCGTACACCAAGTCATGAAAGTTTCAACTAGTCATTATTGGGCTTGGGTAGAATCCTTGGTTTTTTATATTTTTTTTCGGCTTTCTTTTTTGAAAAATTCTAGACTTATCTTCAAAATTTACCCGCTAGCTCTACCCGTAAAAAAGACGAAAGAGTATGGTCCTACTTTATTTGTATTTTATAAATAAAATAGGACCATATTTCTTTGTCTTATATGAGAGTAAGACTTATGTGTCAAATTTGAGAGTAAGTGTAGAACCACTTTTTTTTTTTGTTGCTAAAACTTTTATTTTTTTGTCCCCCCTCTTCTTCTTGATAGTTTATTTATTTATTGATAAGCCCTTAGTTATTTCTGTTAGCATTATGTCCATTGTTACTGTTAGTACTATTTTGGTTGTACTCTTTAGATTTTCTTTTCGTTTTATTAAATATAACCGTTTATTTGAATAGTTCTATACAAATAAGTTCTATTATATAAATTATATTTAAAATTGTATAATATTTGAATAACAAACAGGGACGGAGGCAACTAGGGCTTAGGGGCTCGGGGTACGTTACAAATTTGAAAAATAAAATTTAAGCCTATAAAATTTTGGACATTTTTATTTTATGCCCCAAGATTTATCAAAAATATAAAGTATATATAATAATTTTTGAAAAAAATAAAAATAAAAAATACTTCCACTATTTCATATATAAGAATAATTTTAATTCTCTTGTAAATTGGAATAAGATAAATTCATAAATATCATTCTTTCTATTTTTTAAGTATCTTATACAAATATCAAATTTTATGCTCTCTTTTACTCCATTTGCGTACAATTTTATTCCACTAAATTTTTTTATCTTTACCGTATTATATTTCGCTTTCAAGAAAAAAAAATTCTACTTTCGTCCCTAATAACAAAGGTCACTTGAAATGTTATTCACCTATAATTCTATATCAATATCACTCGTTTTTATTTATAGATTACGTACATAGACTATCTATTTAAATCGTCTAAAATCAACATAACATAACAGGCAAAAATTAAGCATGGCCTAAGCACTACGAAAGTGCGTAGAAAAGGTTGATGGGGAGCTAAGGTGCTGTTTGTTTGTGTCTTAATGGCTCTTAATGGACAGCCTCTTAATCGCTAAGAGGAATAAAGTTGTTTGTTTTTTTTTTTTTGTTACATCTGAATGCCTCTAAATGGTTGAGATACAAAATCAAATCTAAACCATTAAGAGGAGCATCTTAATGAACTTGGACAAAAATATCCTTTTCAATATTAACAAATTCCTTTTATATCCAACACTCAAACCCTTATTATTATTATTATTATTATTATTATTATTATTATTATTATTATTATTATTATTATCATAATTTTTATTATAATAATAATAATAATAATAATTATTATTATTAGTATTATTAGTACTATTATTAATATTATTATTATTATTTTTATAATAATAATAATTATTAATTATAATTATTATTAGTATAATTATTATTATAATAATTATTATTTTTATTAATATTATAATTATAATTATAATTATTTTTATAATAATAATAATAATAATTATTATTATTATAATTATTATAATTATGATTATTATTATTATAATTATGATTATTATTATTATAAATATTATTATTATTATTATTATTATTATTAGTATTATTAGTACTATTATTAATATAATTATTATTATTTTTATAATAATTATTATTATTAATTATAATTATTATTAGTATAATTATTATTATAATAATTATTATTATAATAATTATTATTTTTATTAATATTATAATTATTATTATTATTATTATTATAATAATAATTATTATTATTATTATAATAATTATAATTATGATGATTATTATTATTATAATAATTATTATCATAATTTTTATTATAATTAGTATTATTATTAGTATTATTATTAGCTCTATTATTAATATTATAATTATTATTTTTATAATAATTATCATTATTTTTATAATAATTATTATTATTATAATTAATATTATTATTATTATAATTATTATTATTAATTATAATTATTATTAGTATAATAATAATAATTATTATTATTATTATGTTCAACTGTTCATAGGGTTAAAATGGTAAAATACTGTTATTCAGACATCTGAAAAAATTGATTATCAAACAACATTTTTTCATTCAGATACAATTCTATTCAGATGCTCTATATTATTCAGATGTCTAAATTATTCAGATCTTAATAGAGAATTTTATCAAACACCACCTAACTCTATTGTCCGAACACAAGGCCAGAGACGAGGGTATACTTGAGTCTCACCAAGTACACAATGAAGGAAACCTTCTAAGATAAATAGACAATTTCTTTTCCTTTTATCCTATGAATGCCATTTATTGTTTTTAACCCTTCTATGCATATTTAACAGGTAACGGTATTTTTGACATCGATACGAAAGACATGCATTACACAGTTGTATATATCGTGAAATATATTGTATCTTATATTGAAAATAATATTTTCGAGGCTTAAAATATTATTTTAAAAAATTCTTGTTGTAGACAAGCTTACGACACATCTTACAGTACAAATTACTATAATAATAGCAAATAATAAATTTAGCTAATTAAGATAAACGTTCAATTGGGATTAGGTTAGATCCCATGACTTTTTGCTTGGGAAAATGCTAAAATTCTTGTTTTTGGTTTCATTCTCTTTTTTCCGTCCATGTGTTTTTGTTTTCACTTGAACCATAAGGTGTACAAAAGTATTCGTACACAATGTTTGGTTCTCCAATGCGACAACCTATGCTAAAAATTGAGAAAATGGGTGCTAAACATTTCCAAGCCAAAAATAATACTAGTAATAATAATTAAAAAAAAAAAAACAGGAATTTTATACTTTAAATAAAATTATAAAATAGAGCTAACAATATTTTTTAGCTCAGCGACTGTTGAGCTACGACGAACTAACACTATTAAAGACTAATACTATTTATAATTTTAATTAATTAAAAATTGGTGAGACATCTTACCATATAGACCATTCCCAAACTAACACTATTAAAGACATGGTGAACTTTTTTCCACTCGAGGAAATTCTACAATTCACATCATAATATAGTATATATACATAATATAGTATATATATATATATATATATATAGTGTAGAAAATGAAAACAATAAATCTCACACTTTTCAACTCCACAGCATAACAGTACTAGTTGAAAAGAGTCAATAATTTTCTAGTGAGAAGGGTCAGGTAAGGAGCTAGTGAACCAAATTTTCACTCCAGTATTTGGTAAAATAAATGTAATGGGCCTCCCTTAACTACCAAACTACTGTATTTGGCTTACTTTTGACAACTTTTCAATGCTTAGTCTTTAAGGAAGATTATTTCTATTTCATATTCAACTGTGTATTCGTCAAAATTGAAATGAATTATTTCACCGCATCATCTTATTTATTTTTTAATTTTATTTTTTTAATTCAAACGCAAATGTTAATTAATTACATGCGTTCAAAGAACCATGCATTCTTTTAATTAGCGTTAATTGATTATTGATAATGAATTAACCATGCATTCTTTTAATTAGCGTTAATTGATTATTGATAATGAATTAACCATGCATTCTTTAGTGTTAATTAATTGTTTATTGATGTTCAAAGAACCTATGATTCATTGGATTCTTTAACCAAGTGATTAGAATGTTTGAATTCTAATGTGCCTGGTTAGTGATGCACAATTTTAGTGGACAATTTATAATATATGTTGTACATTGAAAATCAGGTGAGGATGAACTCTGCCCCTATAAAATTTTAAAAACCTAAAGGAGGCTGCTGCCCGCTGGGGGTGACTTTGGAGGAAACTGGCTCCAATGTCCAACTCAGTCCCTTCGTCAAAAAATGTTAGTAAAGAGGGTTTTAAGAAAATAATACTCGATCTCTTCCTCCTACAAAAGACTTATTGCAATTGTCATAAAATTGAAGTAAAAATAATACCCTCTTCCTCCTACAAAAGATTTTTATTTGCAATAATATTCGATATTTTGATACACCAGTTTGTGATCGGAGAGAAAAAATCAAAGAATTCACGTGTCATGTACGCGTATATAAAGTACTAACATACACGTTTAAAATTCACCTTTACACAAAATGTTAAATTATTATTAAGTTTTGAACTCATATATGTATATAATTGCTAATAAAATTCAATAAAAAGAGTAGAAAAATATGTGAGTTAAATATCAATCATAACAAATGGTGCATAGTGGCATGATTTGTTGTTCATTCATCAATCTTTTCACACTTTTAAAAAAGAAAGTTACGTATACTCGTTTCTCCACTAATTTTTTAGTCGTCTAAGCAGAAATAATTGAATACATGAAAAATAACATATATATTTACAAATTCAAATTTGTGACAGAAATTGACTCAGAGATTTCACTTCAACCGATGGTTCGAATTTCACTTGGTCAAAGTACTCACATGATATGTTTTTTTCCTCTAAACATGCATGTCACTTAATATTAAGAACCCAATATGTATGTGTATTTAATTAATATATATGACAGAGACATGCACTGCCATAATATATAAAATTTATAGGATTACACTATGAATTTAATAAAACGCGTGATTAAGTCAATTACATCAAATCAGAAGGAACAAAGAGGTCTCTTCTATTTAAGTTGCTCCATATCTGTCTTCCTACTTCATACACAATTATAAAAAAAAAATGTACGTAGATAACCACCAACTTGATAAAATAAATGTAAAATGAATTATTCTAAATAGCAAAACGCTTAGAATAAATAATGGTTAATTGGCCATGATGAATATAACTGTATGATTTTAATATATTAAATTAAAAATAACTACATAAAAGCTAATAGTAACATCCACATAACAAGATAAATACGAATAATCCCGACATGAAATAAAGGCAAGACAAGAAAAATCAATAGACCATCACTTTAGCCAGCATTAGCATCAATTATATATTATTATTAGTAAGTGAGTTTTTTATACAATATAAAAATATAAAATTATATTGCCGTATAAGCATCAACTCCACCATTAACTTCTAGTTAATTTATGTGATATTTTATCCTAATTTTACTCTTGGGGCCCACAATGTACGTAGCGATTATGCCTTATTAATTAGACGTAAATTTACAGGAAAAACTATGATATTTTTATTTTTTAAAGACTTATATTTAATTATGAAAACTATGATCTTGTTGCTAACCTGAAATTATAGCTCTAGTGATGATCCATCAAGTGGTTTTGAGTTTTGAGATTGTGGAACTGGCTTTTATGCAGGTCAACCTTAAACAAACTTCCTCCATGCTTGGCCGAAAGGAAATAAGTAAAGCAAAGGACTTGCGGAAAGCCTAGACAGACATTCACGCCTGGAAATGACTAGCTCAATTCCGAATAGAGATTCATTTTACTTTTTAGTCCGTTCTATATATTGAGATGTATTTTTAATTTAAAATTATAAAATAATATGATATATATGTTTTAATTCTTATTTTACGGTCAATTTTAACATTATATCACCATTATTATATTCTTAAATAATGTTCAGGATAAATTTAAAAAAATAAAGTTATTTTTAAAAACTTTGGCTATAAAAACATATATAGTCCCTAATCTTTCAAATAATGGAGATATTTTTTCTTTTTAATCAGTTCTAAAATAGATACACATGTTTATTTAAGATTATAAAATAATGTGATATTTATAGTATACAATTATTTTTTCTTTCTAACATGATGCCATCGGTGAAGGCCTAACTTCTTAACTAATACGAGAAATACATTTAAAATTATATTTTTAAAATTGTCATTTTAAAAATATATCACTAACATGGATTTGAAAGAATATTTTCCTTGAGATGAATCTTCTAAAGACAAAAAGTAGGGATTAATTTAAGCGATAGTGCACAAGTTTGGTACGTAACATGTGCATATATTACTCATTCTTCTAGACTCGAGAATCTAAATGAAATAATAATTTTATTAATTGATTACCTGTTTTCTACGAAAGAAAAGGTGTGAAAGTATATGCTACCTCACCTCATGGCTCCCGTAATAATACCCACTTCATTATATTCATAAGATCGAAAGATTTAATGTAGACTTTGTTAAGATTGTTAAATTTCACTTAATTTAACAAAAATAAATAAATAAATGTATATGCTTTTATTTAAATTTTATGTTCTTTAACTTGCAAAACGATGAAAGCTAAAAACAAGCTCCGTTTTCGTCCATAAAAATGTGAATGGTATGGTGTCATTACATTTCTTTCGCGTGTAAAACATGATCCATCATTCTAATGCACATTAATCGGATTAATCTTTCTTCTTAGCCACTGCCTTTAATATGTAAAATCGGACCAAGATCTCTTCCATTATGTTTATTTTTTAATTTCTTTCGATACATATTTGTCGATACTAATATTATATTTAATTATAAAATAAAATTCGATACACAATTGTGTCGTTCAAAATGTCGTTAAAAATAATATTAATGTTATTAAATGTGTATTAAAAAAATTTAAAAATAAGTGTAACAAAGAAAAATCCATCGCAGTCTTAAAATGAGATCTTTATTTTATTTTAAATATTTTAATTCATAGTATAATTTGTTATTGATTACACTTCTGACATAATTTTGTCTTATAATTATTTTTTTTTTGAATAAACTATTAAAATACCCTACCATAAGAAAAAGTTGATAAACTCAGATTTACTTGAAGCTTTACGGCCAGCTATCATTGTGGCACATGGATGGTGGATGGATCAGTAGATTTCAGTTATTTGAACCCGAATCGGCAACGACTAATCATCACTCAGCTAGTGTCTGTCCCAGTGGGTGGGGTCTCAATTTATACCCCAAGGCTCAATCCAGTATTATATGGTCTCTCTCATCGAATGGCTTTTTGGATTAGAATTTCCTCTATAATATTTATTTTTTAATTTTATTTAATATATATTTAACAATATAAATACTTTTTTCATAAATATTATTTTTAAAGCCACTTTCAGTGATATAATTTTTGCTACGAATTTTATTGTATCGCTATATTTGTAACAATTTTTATTTTAACGTTAAATGTAATATTTGTGTTAGTGAATGTGTATTTAGATAAATTAGAGAATATATGTAATGGAAGGAATCTTAATCCGCTTTTTCGAGAATTATATATGTTTTTCTAATATTCATTTTTTAAAAAAAAATTAAGTTTTTTTCCGCATAATTTTCAAACATTGAAGATATATTTTTATTTCACATTTATCTTTGAATTTATTAGTTTTCAATTTAGCAATAATGACATAATAATAAAATTTTGATGCTAAATTTACACTCAGTTACTGAGTTTCAAAATAGGTGGAAAATAAAAGAAAAAAAATGGAAAACATAACTTTTTGATACTAAATTTTTTTAATGAACAAAAAAGAAAAGAAATTGACAAAAAGCTTAGCCACTTTTTTTGTTAATACTATTTTTTGTCCGAAAACTGATTTTGACGAAAAATTAAATAATATTAGATCATTTTCTATAATTTTCTATGATACATTTTAAATTTTAAATATAATAAAAATTATTATAAGAACAACTTAAATAACTTAAATGTGTAATTTAATTTTTTTTTAATTTAAAAATCAATAAAAATATATAATTTTTTTTATGTCCCAAACTTACAAATAGAGTGTTAATGACATTATGTAATGTTGACAATAGGCATGATACTCTCTCTCTTATCGGAAGAAAAACATTTGCCCGTAGAACTTTTGTGGAATGAAAAAGTAGCTTGTAGTATAATTTCCGCAGCAATTTTTGATACTCCCACATGTGGGGCCCGTTTCTTAACTAAAACCCAATATTAATTAATATATCAACTCAACTAAGATAGAGAATTAGCATACCAAATTTACCCCCAACATATTCTTTCCATATTCCCAATATAATAAGTATATTATATTCATAATTATATTTTTTTATCCCATGGGGGGAAAAGACTAGGGAGTGTGTTATTCGTGGACAATTTGCTTATTGTTGTCAGTCTAATAAAAATATAACATTCAATAATTAGCTTCTCAAAATCTTAATTTTATATAGGAAATTGATATTTCGATAAATTAATTTAATATTTTTATAAAATTAAATAGAATTCATTTGTAAAAATATTAAATTAACTTGTGAAAATATTAATTTTTTTATGGAATTGATTTTTCTACAAGTTAATTTAATATTTTTGCAAGATTAAATTTGACTCACTTGTGAAAATATTAAATTAATTTATGAAAATATTAATTCCCTTTATATATTTATGCTAAATTTAATTGACTATGTTAATAAATTTTACAAAAAATTTCAAACATGCAGCTCTCGTTTCACACAAAATTGATAGACTTGTGTTTTTGATAAAATGTCAAGTTTTTATCATCTGGATTTTTTAAATGTGTATCATCTATCCAAACTTGATACAACAAAAAATACTCCATCCATTATAAAATTAAATATGTATTTTGAGATCAATTTATATAATTTTAAAATTTAAATTCGATATGATTAATTTTTTGTATAAAAAAAGAAATAATTTATTTTTTGTAAAAAAAATACTATTAATCACAATAGTTTTTACTTACATAATTTAAACAACGTTGTTAATTTGTAATTTTAAAATTTTATATATTATTTTGAAAAAAATAAAAATCTATAATTTTAAAATTCAAATTAGTTTTTGATACATCTGTTAAAAATTGTCAATCTCCAAATAACATGTTTAATTCCCAAATTAAGTGCTAAACACAGTCGGTCCAATCCAAGACCCCCAAAGAGAACTGTTCATACTTTTAGTTTACGAGAACAGCCATTAACCCACCGCCCTGCGGCCTGCACTATATATATATATATTAGCAACTGATTGTTGGTAACAATTAAAATTGATTTATTATAAAAGAGAGTAGCGGTAGGATCAATTAACGCAAAAATTATTCTGCCGCAAGAGGAAATAGCGTAAATTGACTCGAAAAAGTAGTGACATGATCAATCCACGACAAAAAATGTCTCTTATATTAATTGTCAAAACAGTACTATGATAACTGATTATCATGGATAGGAACCATATATAAATATATATATAAAACAGCCGCAGCCCCCGTAGAATTAGACGAGGAAGAGAGGCTTAAACCAACCGATGCCATTTAATGAAAATCTGATTCATAACTTTAAAACTGCAGAAGGCCCAAAAGCATGGAAATGTAGAGCTTGAAAGAAACTATTCTTAATAATCATAGACACAGGCCCACCTGCGGAAATATCAGTTCCCTTTTAATCCATCCATACATGAAATTAAATTATATTAAGGGTTCTTTACAAAAATATATAATAATTAAAAAATAATTATATTATTAGTGCATCCACAAAATAATTATAAAAAGAGAGTAACAAATTCAAACAATTTAATTTCACATTAATAAGAAAATCTAAAATCAAGGATAAATAACTGTCATAATTAATAATTCAAATTCAAATATTTAGAATCTAACAACAAAAACAAATTCATAATGCAAAATTCAAATCAAATTTAATCCTAATCTTCATCTTTCTCGTCATCTTCTTCCACCGCCTCCTCACCCTCTTCATTACTCCCTTTGCTGCGAATCTCCTCTTTCTCTTCATCATCCTCCTTCGCCGTCTCATCTTCATTATTATCTTCATCACCCCCCTTCGCTGCTGCCTCCCCTTCATCATTCTCTTCATCTGCATCCATTTCATCATCATCCTCTGCTGCAAATCTTTGGCAGTCTTTGGTTGCACCGCCACTACATCGCCCTCTTCTCCCCTTCATCATCATCTTCCGTCGCGAAATGGTTACCCACAAAAACTAAAATGGTTACTTTTGTATGAATGTTTGACTACCAATTGCATCACATTCAAAATAAATTTGTAATATAATAAAACTGAATTGGTTATCTTGGTTTGAATGTTTAGCAACCAATTGCATGAAAGTTTGGCTACTAACTGCATTACTTTCAAAATAAATAGGTAACTTAAGATTTTGGTTACCTTGGTATGAATGTTTAGTTATCTTGATATGAATGTTTGGTTACCAACTGTGTTTTGTTACTTAGAGCTACTGTACGAAAAAATTAGTTACTACACATTTAGGAATTGATTACCTCCATACTAGTGTTTGATTACCTAGATTTACTATACGAAAAACTAGTTACTATATATTCAAAAATTGGTTACATTAATACTAGTGTTTAGTTACTTTCATACTAGTGTTTGGTTACCTAAATTTACTGCAACAAAAAATCGCCACTTACTTCCTCTTCTCCTCCTACCTCGTCTTCTTCATGCAACTCGGCTTCCCCATGCTTTGCATCGGCTTTGTCCGCGCCAAAAATACCACGAACATCATGCTCACCAATGTCCTCGCCGCTGCCAGCGGTCTCTTCTACTACCTTTTCGGCTTCGCTTTTGCCCTCGGCGCCCCCTCCAATGCCTTCATATTCATGCTCATGGTGGCGTCAATAGAGCCTTCACGTTTATTGTTGAATTTCTCGATTTTTTCAGGTAATAAAACACTAGTATGGAGGTAACCAAACATTATTATGGAGGTAACCAGTAACGACGGTGTGATTGGTGGTGTTGGTGTCGAGGAACTATAACGCCCCCAAATATCCCCGCGCTTTCGATGCGGCGGACCTTGTGCGTTAATTTCATACATCTATTGACTTAACCAATGATCCCATAATCATATTGGTTAAATTAGTCTTATTTTAGACTATACATTAAAAATTTCTCTTAACTTTGTCCCTGGATCTTAACTTGATCTCAGTCTCATAAGTATACAAGTATCAACTTGTATTTCATCCGATAACAAAAAGCAATAACTCTCGTATCAAAGATTTATAACACGTTGCATACACAAAATGTATAAATCACATAGAAAGCAAGTAAACAAGGTTTAGGGATAGAAAACTTGCAAAAATGAAATGATTATTCGTGATAAATTCGAATCATGCTTTATTATATCAAACCAAGTCGTCTTGGGGCGATCCTGACATGTGAAGTAAACTGAGATGAATGTAGACACCCAAATTTTGCATTTCTCTACTAACCCTGACAGGAGGGCAAAATCGTCAAGTGACCCAATATACGACAAGGAGAGGTGGGCGCCAAAATGCAGTTCCCACCACGGCTTACGATCAAGGCTGTCAAACGCAAAACGAGAATTGAGGCATCTGAGGCGAGGCCTACGGGCCATCCAGACAGAACCCGATGCGAATCGCCAAAAAAGGACAAGGACACTGCAATTACAGCATTAGGGTGGGGTCTCGACGTCGGGAAACCATTCCCAGAATTGATTCAGGTATCAAAGAACAGCTTTCCAAAATAATACAGCAGAAATTGGCAAATTAATACCGCGTGGCACGAAATTCGAGAAAAATGCGCCGGACAGCCGCGGATGCAGTCGCGGCTGCCGACAAAAAGACGTTCGCGTGGCTCGAGGGCGGCACACGGCAGCCGAGGAGACGGCCACAGCAGGCAGCCGCAGATGCATCTGCGGCTGGCCGCAGATGCATCTGCGGCTGGCCGCAGATGTATCTGCGGCTGCCTGCTGAGGCACTATAGATCGCCATCTTCAACCCGAGAACCAAAAAAGAAGAAAAAAAAAAGAAAAAGAAGGAGAGAGAGATCGCGCGGGAGAGAGAGAGAGTTCGGTTTTTGCTAGTTTCAAGCCACAAATCTCTTGTATTGTGCTAGGTAATCTAGTCTTCTTGTAGTGTTGTCCGATTTGTGGAATATAGAAGCGTTAATCGGCATTTTGCAAGGTGAAATGAGTGCATTCTTGAGTTTTTTGTTGTATTGTTAGTATAATATTGTGATTGGTGTTTTTGATGTAGTTTATTGTTACATATTGGTAATGATCCGTGGATTAGGGGTTGATTAGCGAGGGTTCCATCGGAACATAATTCCTCCTAACGCCCCGATGACATCCGTACGGTGATTTGTTCGTTCGTTATGGTGATAAGTAATGTGTAATGTGATTTGGGCGATATTTGGGTTATATAAAGTGATAGCAAATGTTTAGAGCTTGTTAGATTTGTTTTAGTGTTGGTTATGCTGTGATGGGGTGGTTGTGAGCCTAGGGAGGAGATCCTAGTGGTCGAATCCCGATGATGGACGTTTTGGGTGTATGTAATCGTGGCATAGGGTCCATGGCGATGTATTTGTAATATCGGGCCTTAACGCGATATCAATCGTGATCGGGTTAAGGCCCCGTGATAAATAAAAATATGTGATTGTGGGTGTTTGGGGTTGTCTGGATGGCTTACATGCCCGTAGATAACCCCGACACGTTTTGGGATGTATGTTTTAATTTACGACACGAAAAAAAAGGTTTTTCAAAATAAGGCAAATAATGAAGATTTTATAAAATCAAGCAAATTTAGGATATTAGATTCACGAGGTTTAAAGGTTAAGTGTTTTGGTAAACTTTAATCCATAATTGATGAATAGGCTTTAGTTGGTTTTAAAACGTCACAAAAAACGATTTTGCAAATAAATAAATGTTTTCATTAAACTTTGTGCATAGGGTTAAAGAGTTCTAGAAGTTGCCCTCGATTTATTTATATTAACTGTTAGAAGGCAATGTATAGTCTCGATTCCTATTTGACAAAAGTTTAAAACTATTGTTTTCTAAAATGACATCTAAATAAAAAATCCTCAACGCTTTCGAAATTAAAATCAATCTTTCTCATAAAAAGCGAAGCTTCGTCATTTGGGTCAAAGAAACGTCCAAAACACTTTCCAGATAACACTTTTGCCATATAAAAATAAAAGCGAACTTTTATGCAAAACGCACGCACACACACGCAAACCACACATTTTAGGATTTAAAAAGGATAGGAAAATATCAAGATTGCGGTAACCGTGTTTCACGGAAGTCGGGGGGTGCCTAACACCTTCCCCTCGCTTAAGCAAGCCCCCGAACTCTATGAATCTCGGTTTGCGGACCAATTAATCGGAGTCACATATGAGCCAGCGATTACGAAAATAAATTCGGATGAGTTGGTACATCCATTTCAAATATACCAATTGGCGACTCTGGTCAATTGGCTCATAAAAAATCGATCTTTCAAAACCCGTCGACACTAAGCCGACCCTTTTCAAAATCACATTTAATTCAAAAGGCTAAAAATTGGAAAGGGACATTTTTTAATAAATAAAAAACGAGACGAACGAAAATCCCGGCGTCGACAGCTGGCGACTCTGCTGGGGACATTAGAGGGTTTAAGCCGCATTTAAAATCCTGATGTTTTCCTATCCTTTAAAAATCTAAAAAATGTGTGTTTGCGTTATTTGCGTTGATTTACCTTTTTGCGCGTGTATGTGAATAGTGTGATTGCGTTTTCTTTTCAAGTCTTTACTTTATTAGCATCATATGCATACGGTGAGGTACGATGAATGTATGATGAATGTATGTTGAGCAGTTCCTCCTCCTGAGGCAAACCCGTCGGATGTGGATTACTGGACTCAAAGGGGTGCTCCCCGGCGAGGCTCAGGAAAAGCATCCACTCAGATCCAATCCAATTGAAAGATCGGATTTATTCCCTTCGAGTATGTTGCGAAGATCTGGGAACCTTCATGCCAAAAAGCCCGCGAGAGTAAGCTTAGGGTAGGTCAGCCTCAGATAAACCCGACGCGTGGGAAGTCTCTTCATACCCTTTTACGTTTCACGCACGTAATGTCATACTGTAGTCAATCATTTTGTACCTCCCACTTTTGACAAAATAAAGTACTAACCTCTGTTTTACAGGGACAGCTTGGAGAGCATCATAAATTGCACAATGTCATTACTTTGGATAAAATAAAGGGATACTAACCCTGTTTTGCAGGAAAATATTACAAAACTCAAAAACTCAAAAAATATTTGCTTTAGCATGCATCCACCAAAGTCATTTCCCGAAACTAAAACTTCGGTTGTTTTATACGCAGGATTGCTCCCCAAACCCGTCTCCGATCTAAGAAAGCCAGAGAATTAACTGTCGAGATGGCTGAGAACCCTAATCCTGACCTGGCTCCCGTATCTCGGGAAGAGTTCAATGCTGTGAAAAACCAAATGACCGAGCTGACCATGTTGCTCAAGGAGCATTTCAAACTAAAATCAGGGCCACAGCTCGAGGACCCGGCGGGGCCATCATCCCAAGGAAACGCACTGACCCCGGAAACTCCTAAAGTTGAGCTACCAAAGCAAGTCATTATCATCCCCGAAGATGAGGTTGCCAGCGGTGTTAGTAAGAAAATAAAGCAGATGGAAGAGGCCATCAAAACGATGAAGGGGATCGGGTCATATGGCAGTGTTAATTATTCCGACCTGTGCATCTTTCCGGGAACCAGATATCCAGAAAAATTCAAACTCCCCGAATTTGAAAAGTACAACGGGTCGGGGGATCCCTACACGCACCTGAAAGTATACATCGGAGAGCTAGGAGGATATGCTGAGGATGAATCGCTAAGGATGCAACTGTTCCAGAAAAGCCTGACAGGGGAGGCTAGGACGTGGTATGCCAGATTGGATAATGCTAAGATCCACAACTGGGAGGAGCTGGCCCACACTTTCCTAACCCAGTACAGTTTTCAGTCCCAGATGGCCCCGGACCGCTACCAGATGACCAAAATCAGAAAACAGACCAGTGAATCCTTCAGAGATTATGCTCAGCGGTGGAGGAGGATGGCAGCCCAAGTGAACCCACCCATGAGTGAGGCAGAAATGGTCATGACTTTCATTGATATCCAGGAGGCTCCCTATTATGAAAGAGTAATGGCGGGAATAGGAAAGCCTTTTGCGGAGATGATCAAGCATGGGGAAATGGCTGAGATGGGTTTGAAGTCAGGAAAGATCAGAGATCTCACAGCTCTCGAGGCTGTGGCTGAGCAAATCCAGAGTGGGAATTACGGCAGTTCATCCCGGAGACCCCAAAAGAGAAAGGAGGAGGATGTGTCCCTGGTACTACAAGGACTATCAGGGAAAACAATGACCAGCCCCCCGGTCCACATACAAAGAAATGAGGCCCCGCGCCCATCAAATTTCAACAATCAGAGGTATGAGGGGCGTCGAAAATTCGAAAAGCCGCAAGAGAGGGAGTTCACCCCTTTGGGGGATTCGTTGGAGCAGATACTGACCCTGCTGGTAAGCCAGAAGAAGATTACCGAGCTATTGCCTCCGTCAGACCCAAAGAGCAAGAGATATGACCCTAGCAAGAGATGCGCCTACCACTCGGCATCCCCGGGGCATGACACCCAGGAGTGCTGGTCTCTCAAACACAAGATCCAGAACATGATTGACAACGGAGAAATCGTGGTGGAACAACCGGAATCCCCGAATGTGAAGGCCAACCCTCTTCCCGAGCATAATGGGGGAGGCGTAAATACAGTGGAAGCTAGTGGGGCGGAGGGTCCCCTAAGATTGAGATACATAAGGAGGATAGAAGGAGAAATTGCTGTGACCAATGCCCGGGAGGATGCGCCAAGGGAGCCTATTAAGTTGGTTGGAGTAATTCAAGGGACCAAAACAGAGCCTATCCGGTTATCAGCTCCAAGACCCCTTGTCGTAACAGCTAGATCATAATTGCCAGTCACCAACCTGAAGACTGTTCCGTGGAATTACGGGGAAAAAACCGTGGAAGAGGCCAGTTGTGCATCGGTCAGCTCCAAAGGAAATCCATTGTATCTACCAAGGCGGGTTTTTGAAAACACAAAAAGGGAAAACGGGAAAATATCAGAGGACAAAGCGTTGGAGTTTTGGGAGAAGATGAATCACGGCAAGGCAAATGTGGCCAAAACACTGGAGGTGCAGCCACCCCTGACATCCATCTTAGATCTTGCCTTGGCCTCAAATGACCATCATCAAGTATTAAGCAAAGTCCTGGAAGAGGCCCATGTCCCCAAGACAATTAGTACGGAAAGATTCAGCCACTTGGTGGGCCACCTGTTAGACAACAATGTAATATCATTTACCGACGACGACATCCCTGAAGAAGGAAGGGGGCACCGGAGGCCGTTACACATTGCGGTCATCTCCTCCGGGTATGTGATGAATGGGGTCTTGATTGATGGTGGGTCAGCCCTGAATATTTGCCCGTATAATACTCTGGAGAAAATGAAAATCAGCCCTAAGCGCCTGCGGGCCAGCCAGGTGGTGGTGAGGGCATTCGACGGATCTAAAAAGGACACGGTGGGAGAGATTGAGCTGCCGGTGGAGATCGGGCCTTACACTTTTGATATTTCCTTCCAAGTGCTAGATATCACGGCCAGTTATAACATGCTACTGGGGAGACCCTGGATTCATATGGCCGGGGCAGTGCCCTCCACCCTGCATCAACAAATAAAATTCATCATTGAGGGGCACCTGGTAACGATCGCAGCAGAATCCGAATACCCTGTTCCATCCGTAAAAGGCATGCCAGTGATCCATGTGGATGAGTCGGCCGAACCCATCAGCTATCAGGCTTTTGAAATCAGCACCCCTCAATACAAGCAATTGGGAGCTCCGGAGTTAAAACTTAAGATGTCCCCCGAGCTCACCTTCGTTGCCCGGGAAATGATGGCAATGAACTTTCAGCCGGGGCAAGGGCTAGGCAAGCACAGCCAAGGAATCACCGAACCCATCAAAGTACCAGTGCAGTCAGGCAAGGCAGGGTTAGGATATCACGGAGGTATGAGGACGAGGAACACATACAAGAAAATTCCCGTGCGGATAACCGGAGTCCCGATACCGAGAGCCAGTAATGAACAATCCCTGAGGATAATCAAGCCTGCGTCTGAAGCAGAGGGTAAGGTGGAGGCTCCCCCAGCCAAAGGATTGGTCCGTCAGATGGATTTCTTGCAAGAAATTATGGAACAGTTTGAGGAGAAGTGTCATCTCCCGGGGCAGTCAGGCCCCAATGAAAAGGGAAAGGAGAAAATGACTGACGGCAAGCAGATCATGCCATTCATTAATTGGGCCGGGTTAGAAGTGCCCGAAGAAAGTGAAAAGGAAAGCCGAAGCCAAGTCGCTGCAATCATTGAAGAGGTGCCAGATACAGAGACCCCCTCCATCACTAGCTATAAAACCGAAGTGATCCCCAGGAATTGGACCGTGCAGCCAGTAGTATCCAGAAAAGGGTAAATGCAGGAGTGTCCGGGAATCTTGTCCAGTAGGGGGATCAAGGGGTTTTTAAGACGGTGTTTTTGTTTTTATGTATCTGCACGTCTATTTCATACTTTTGTCATGATTATTGAAAAGGAAGTCATGTACCTAATGTTTATATATATGACAAATATTTTTGTTTCATGTCAGGTGTACCGATTTGAGTCATTCTAGCCTAACAAACGATTTTCCAAATTTGAAAGACGATTATGATTTTGATATAGAACTGGATTTCGATTTGATGGGAATTGAGCAGGACGAAGCAGATGATGACGACGCTCCCGACGAGATCAAAGAGTGGGTCGAGGATAAACCCAAACCCAACCTAGACCAAACCATCACCATCAACATAGGAACCCCTGAAAACCCCAAAGAGCTAAAAATTGGGGCAGACTTGACTCCCAACCAGAAAGCAGAAGTAGCTGAACTGTTGAGCCAATATGAGGATGTGTTTGCTTGGTCACACGAAGACATGGTCGGGTTGTCCACGGACATCGTGGTACATCGATTGCCTATCAAGGAGGGTTTCAGGCCAGTTAAGCAGAAGTTGAGAAAGTTAAAGCCAGAGTGGAGCTTAAAAGTGAAAGAAGAGATAGTCAAGCAATTCAAGGCTGGGATCATCATGGTGTCTACTTACCCAGAATGGCTTTCCAATATAGTCCCCGTGGCAAAACCTGGAGGAAAGGTGAGAGTGTGCGTGGATTATAGAGATCTGAACAAAGCCAGTCTTAAGGATAACTTCCCAGTGCCTTTCATACACATCTTGGTGGATAACACAGCTCAGTATGAAATGTATTCATTTGTCGATTGTTTCGCTGGGTATCACCAGATAATGGTGGCGGAAGAGGATCGAGAAAAGACTGCCTTCATCACCCCCTGGGGCACGTTTTGTTATAGACGACTTGCCTTCGGCCTCACAAATGCGGGAGCCACTTATCAGAGGGCCATGATGGCCCTATTCCATGACATGATGCACAAGGAGATAGAGGTTTACGTGGATGACATCATTGTGAAATCGAGGGCGGAATCTGACCATGTGACTCATCTTAAGAAGCTATTCGAGCGGCTCAGGAAGTATAATTTGAAGCTCAATCCAGCCAAATGTGCCTTCGGGGTTCAGTCAGGTAAACTCCTTGGATTCTTGGTGAGCAATCGAGGTATCGAACTGGATCCGGCTAAGATCAGGGCTATTGTGGATATGCCAGCTCCCCGTACAGAGAAAGAGATAAGGGGATTTTTGGGGAGGATAAACTTCATCAGTCGGTTCATATCCCATCTGACCACCACCTGCGAACCAATCTTCAAACTGTTAAGGAAAGACGCCTCCCGGAAGTGGAACAGTCAATGCCAAAAGGCCTTTCAGACTATTAAGAAGCAACTAACAGAAGCGCCAGTGCTGGTACCGCCAAAGGACGGGGTTCCCCTTTTCCTGTATATATCCGTGAATGATATGGCGATGGGTTGTATGCTGGGGCAGAAGAGTGAATCCGGTAAGGAGCATGCCATTTACTACCTCAGCAAGAGATTCAGCAGCTGTGAACAGAATTACACGCCGATCGAGAAAACATGTTGCGCCTTGGCCTGGGCTGCTATGAGATTACAGCATTACCTCCATGGACACACTACCTATTTGATCTCGCGAATCGACCCCTTGAAGTATATATTTGAGAGACCAATGCTGAATTGTCGATTGTCAAGGTGGCAGTTAATCCTCCAGCAATTCGACATCCTATATGTTACCCAGAAGGCCATGAAAGGGCAGGGAATTGCAGATCAATTATCAGAGATGCCGACAGGGGGGATGGAGCCTTTAGAGACTTTCCTACCAGGTGAAGACATACTGTGGGTCCAACAAGCAAAGTGTGATGACGAAGGGCAGTTCTGGAAAATGTATTTCGACGGTGCCATGAATGCTGAAGGGGCTGGAGCTGGGGCGGTCCTGGTCTCCATTACGGGCGAGCAATACCCTGTTCTCACCAAGTTACGGTTCAATAACTCAAACAATACGGCTGAATATGAAGGATGTATATTGGGACTGAGGTTCGCCCGCAATATGGGAGTGAAAAGATTAGCCGTATTCGGAGATTCAGAGTTGGTGATCAGACAAGCGACTGGGGAATATGGCACTAAGGAGCTTCGGTTACTCCCCTACCACCGGTGTGTAGTCCGATTGATGCAAGAATTTGAAGATATAGCTTTCCGACACATTCCCCGGGGGCGGAATGACTTTGCCGATGCATTGGCCACCCTGGCTTCATTAGTCCACGTGCTCAAAAATAAAGCCAATCCCCAGATTGAAATAACAGTGCAAAATGCTCCCGCTTACGAAGAATGTATATTGGAGTTATCCGAAGAGGTGGTGCAGCCAAATCAGCCTTGGTATCACGACATCCAGAGATACTTGAGGGATAGATCACTCCCCGACCAGGCGAACCGAACGGAAAGGCAGAGAATCCAGAAGATGGCGATGAAATTCTATTTAAGCGGAGATTCCCTGTATAAGAGGGATGTAGGCTTGGGATTATTGCGATGTGTGGACGAAACTCAAGCACAGAAAATCATGGGCGAGGTGCACGGTGGAGTGTGTGGGCCGCATATGAGTGGACCGATGTTAGCCAAGAAAATTCTGAGAACCGGGCATTACTGGCTATCACTTAAAGCTGACTGTGACGATCATGTCAAGCGATGTTTCCAATGCCAAGCACACGGTAATGTGATGCATGCGCCTCCTAATGAACTACATTGTATGACTTCCCCTTGGCCGTTCTCCATGTGGGGTATGGATGTTATCGGGCCCGTGGAGCCCAAAGCGAGCAACGGCCACCGGTTCATTTTCGTCATGATCGACTATTTCACTAAATGGGTAGAGGCAGCTTCTTTCCCCAAAGTAACGCAGGAAGTTATAGTCAGTTTCATCAGGAACAATGTGATTTGCCGATACGGACAGCCTGAAATCTTGGTGTCCGACAATGCCAAGAATCTGAACAATGCCCTTATGAAGGAGTTGTGCGCCCAATTCAAGATCAAACATCTAAATTCTGTCATTTACCGGCCCAAAATGAATGGGGCCGTGGAGGCGGCAAATAAGAATATAAAGAGAATCATGGCGAGAATGTCTGCCAATCATCGGGGATGGCCGGATTTGCTGCCCCTCACATTGTTTGCATACCGGACATCAGTGCGAACGTCCACAGGAGCAACCCCTTACGCCTTGGTATATGGGATGGAGGCCGTTTTGCCGGTGGAAATGGAGATGGCATCCCTCCGGATTTTGCTCGATGCTCGGATTGACGAGGGGGATTGGATACAAAGTCGATACGACCAGTTAGCCTTGATAGATGAAAAAAGGGTGGCGGCTATATTACACGGTCAGTTGTATCAGCAACGTATCTCTCGATCGTACGACAAAAAGATTCGGTCCCGAAAGTTCAAAGAGAATGATTTAGTTCTAAAGAGGGTCATGCCCTGTCAAGACGAAGCCAAAGGGAAATTCGCTCCCAATTGGGAAGGGCCCTTTGTGATCAAAAAGGTTCTATCTGGAGGGGCCCTCATCCTACAGGAAATGGATGGCGAGGTATTTCCGCAGCCCCTGAATTCCGACTCTGTGAAACGATTCTACGCTTAAAAAAAAAAAAAAAAAAAAAAAAAAAAAAAAAATTTCTCCCTTGTAACTCGAACTACGTAGGACCTGATCTCCTGACCTTGTGGGAGTACGTAGGCAGCCATCATGGCACGGTCCGTTCTACACAAAATAATAAACTTCGTCCCTATACCAAAACCACTTCCAGAAAATCCCGAAATCCTACACATTCCAAAACTTACCCAAACCTAACCACAAACCTTGTCCCTATACCAAAACCACTTCCAGAAATCCTATACCCTCCAAACCTAGCCACATAATTAGCCCAAAGTCCAAGACTCACTTCGATGAAATCAAAGGGGGCACGCGGCAATATCTGTGGAGTTCCAATCAAGACTTGAGGAAAGAAATGAGGCAATATATCGAAATCATAATCAGCTGGATAAAATGAGGATCCAATGAAGGGCGACGATGCATCAAAAAGGGAAATGACTAAAACCATAAATATTTCTCTATATATACAAAACATTTTGATTACAAGTCTGTCTTTTAAATAAAAGTGATGAAACTGACATAGTCCGTGCAGCAAATGAAATCATCTACAGGTCAGAGACCAGCTGGAGCAGGATAGACAGAATAGTCGAGGCATCATAAACCTCCGGCTCATCCACAATCTGCTGTCCCATCATGTCAATCCGAGTCAAAAGAGCAGCAGCACTGGTAACAGTCGTGGAATGGCCCTCCATAATGACTCGGGCCTGCTCTACGATGTTATCTCTGGCGGAAAGGGCGGCATCCCGGGCTAGTACAGCAGCATCCCGCTCCGCATAGGCGGTATCCCTCTCAGTCTCAGTAGTACTCAAAACGAACCGGAGCCGGGTACCCTCAATCATCAATCTCTGGATCCGATCAGTCAAGTCAAAGGAATGGGCATGTACCGAAGTGGAAACCTCCTCAATACCAGATCTGGGCGATAATCCTGAAACCTCAGGAGAAATGATCGCACCTGAACTAGTCTCACATGGAAAAAGTCCTCGGGAACCATCCAATACCCCGATCGGGTCAAAGTCGGCAATCTCTGAATCCCCGTGCAACCATAACAGATAATCGGGTGTCTGACCAGGGTGACTGTCCCCAAACTCGGCCGAGACCCTGTGTGACCAAAGATCGTATACCCTCAGCAGCTCCCTCTCCGTCTGAGGCGATATGAGAAATCGGTAGTCAGCAGCTCCCGCAAAGAGATGGAGATCTTGCATCTGGTCAAACTGCCCCATGACAGCTAAGGGATGATAAGTCGTCACCCCCCTCAAGCCAAGGAGAGGGAGAAAATCAAAAGGTGGCACATGAGTCAGGAAACTTTGGAAGGAGCAATAGCCCGAATAGATCAGAAGATGGAAAGGCTCCTCAAGGGCCGATAAGAGCTCCCTCCATGAGACTGTATCCGTGCATCGCCGGGGACGGAAAGAGAACTGCATGGCCAGGCTGTGGGTGAAACAGAACCCGTATCGACGAAACTGCCCGATGGGTCTGAGGTGGCTCATGAACCATACGTATAACAAAGTAGAGCTTCCCCTAAATATGCGACCAGAGAAGGAATGACAATATGAGGCCGACAGGTAAGTCTCTGCTAATATCATGGGAAGAATGGTATGATCCTCCTGGAGAGCCTGCACCGCTACGATAACCCGCATATCCATGAGGTCGTCCCCTGCGGGCATGTACAGAACTGATACGACACAAGCCATCAAAACATCCACTCTCAAAGCGCCCCAGCACTCTTCAGATATTGAAAAATCACTGAAAAACCGAGAGAAGCTATCCACCGAGCCAAATCTGTCAACCAGGAAGGATAGAGGAACAAGGTGGCTCGAGGAGGTCACGGATAGCAGAGCTGTCCTCCGCAAGCCTGTGAAAGTCAGAAACTGGCGGCGCATATGGCCCGAGGTAACCCGTGCACATGGACCATCCACTGATAAACCGGTGAAGCGAGCATACTCCTCAAGAGTGGGAGTCAGATACTCCAGCCTAAACCTGAAAACCTGTCGGTCCGGGATCCAACAACTGAGAATGCCATCAACAAAGCCCGGCGGCACCTGAAATGACAGTAGAGCCAAGGAGTGTCCCAAAAGACCCTCTGCGATGATTCGGTCGGAGGGTAGCAAACTATCCAGCCACAAGAAGAGCCTGCCAATAATCCCTGAGGGGGCGCGAGGGTCCACGCGAACCACGTCCAGGGATGACATCTGTAAAAGCGGTATCAAAAGACTATACAGGGGTCAATTTTTCCTTATATATAACAAATCATACATCATACAAGCTATAATGGAATGAATGAATCATCAAAAGTAAACGATTGTGCATAAAATAAAATAAGTCTGTACATAATACATGAAATGAGAAATGATAGTAAAACGAGCAGGTTTAAATACAGAGATCCTAGCCTATCAAGTCTAATCAGTGAAGTCTATGCCATCAATGAAGGTGTCATCGTCAAACTGATCTGCAGGCAAGTCCTGGGGAAGGGCAACCTCACCCTCAAAATTAAGGTCTGGGCAGGAATAAGGCGGAACTGGGGCATCCGATGCACCGGGACCCGCGCCAAAATCAGATCCCTGCGGGTCTGCAGCATAAGCCTCCTCTGGATCTCGGCCCAAGCTTCGAACGAAGAGAGATAACTGATCCACCCTCCGAGTGAGTGAAGCAATCTGGTCCGAATGGGTGGGGACACGGACGCACTCCATCCAATCTGCCATCATCACCGACCCGTGAACCAGGTCTCCGAGGAAGAAAGTAGCCCGGGTCTGAGGACCGATAGTGCGGGGTCTCCACCAGGCACTGAAGCTCTCGCTCGTATGCGGACCCACAGAAAGCATGTAGCCGTCCTCCCCGGCCATCAGGGCCTCTGGAAGGTGGGCATCCGCAAACCAAGCTCTCTCTGAGGGGGGGGGGGGGCAAAGGGATACGAGCCTCCCCGGTCACACATCTGATGGCGCGCTCCCCCAGATATAGCTCCCATCCACCGTAGGTCAGAAACGGAATACGGCGAGTGGATAAGGCATGCTCCAGGTCCGCAGCATAACCACCAGCAAGGCCAGCCGCCAAATGATCCGCCGTGTAAGGAACCCAGGTCACATCCGCAGACGAGATCAGCTCTAACTGCAGCCGACAGTGAGCGAAACTATCAGACACTGGGGTCTCCTCGAGAGTACTATGATGCCATCTACGACCCCTGGGATAAGTCTCCGGGCCGAGGATAGTAACGGGCCGCAAGCAGGGTAATCTCTCGTAGGCCCAGAACTGTCAAACAAAGCAGAAAAGCCGTAAGTAGCAAGAAGGAACGAAGAAATGGGACGAAACGAGAACTGTATGATAAAAGGGACTTACTAGCAGGAAGGGATAGAAGCCGAGCCAAGCATCGGTCTGTCCCTCTGAGCGGAGACGAAGACCCTGGAGGAAGTAAGCAAAGGTGAAAGAGCCCCAGTCGTAATCCCCGATCCTGTCAACATCCCTGGTGGCTCCGACGATGCTGAAATGGATAGTCGAGGAGTTGTTCCCCAGAAAACAGCCCCTCATAATGGTCAGAAACAGACGGCGGAGCAGAAAATCACGAGTAGACCGGTCCTCAGGGAATGGCTCGGAGAGGACCCCTCCAATGGCATCTACAGCCAAGGCTCCCGATCGGATGCTGCGGGCCTTAAAGACCTTATCATGGGGAGAGTAGCCCAACAGGGATCGAACAGCTGCGGTGGTGATGTCAGTCTCCAGGGGGACCCGAGATCCGAAAAACTCCACCCCGGTGATATAACGCCAGTCGAGAGGGGTCAGCATCAGCTCACAGTCAAGAAGATGAAGCGACTGTGTATGATGGAACCAGCGCTCAGCTAAAGCCCTCATATAGCCCCACGGACACCGGCGAGGGGCAATGGTGAAGAAATGTCTGAAGCCCCAGGAATCTACCATCCCCCTATAGTCGGAATGCAGCGCATGATAGAGAGTGTAGATGCTAAACCAGTTGCCCCGAGGCTGGGTAAACTCAGGAACCTGTGACAACCATCAAAAGTCAAGCATGGTAACCATACGGATTTGAATGAAGTTAAATGACGGATATACCTCGTTAGCCGCCAGGTAGGCTGAGGGATGACTACTGAGAGTCGGACCGAGCAGATCAGGTATCCTGGCACGAGCCCCTGGTAAAGTCCGACGCGTGGGGGGAGGAGCCGCTGTGCCCGAAGGGCCCGCCTCTGCCTCAGCTGGGGCATCCTCATCAATATCCGGCTGCACGGGGCGAATGATAGACTCCGCCAATCTACGGGAATGACGGGTCAGAACGGGAGCTGGAGCTGGGGTGGCCACTCTGCGACGTCGGACACCCGCCACCCGGGGCACTGCGGAGCCACTGAGAGCATCAGGATCCATGGCTGAAACGGCATCACGAAAAGGAGGTACACCCTTAACTCGTTATCTTTCAAAACAAATCTTATTGCATAGTGCTAAAAGTCATAGGGCAGCAGGACATGTTTATGAAATGGAAATGCATGAATAAATCCTAAGGGGTGCGCTAAATTTCCCGAAATTTCGGCAGAGTCTCGTTTGTAAAATGGACATCCCATGCACGATCCGGCATGTTTAAAATCAAGTCAGACCACCAACAAATCCCAAATGCAAGTGAAAATGATGCACCATGAGCATAAAATGAATAAAATCATGGTTTTTTCAAAGTAAATAGAGCATGACCGCAAGACCCATTTTCGTTTATATATGCTATGGCTAACCCCAATATCTCATATAGGCATGCATTACTAAGATCAAATATTTACACAGGTAAATACATAGTCAAATGGAAGCGAAAAATCAAAGAAAAATGAGTTAAAACGTTACCCAAAGTACGTAGACTGATTTAATCGGAGCAGATTTTGCCGAAAGAGGTCCAAAAGACGAAAAAGCCGGGTAGGGGGCGAGGAAAACCGAAAACGAGTGAAAGGGACAGCCAAAAAGTGAAAGGAAACGTGGGGGTCGCGATCTAATGTAGGGGCCGATCCCAGCCGCAGGTGCATCTGCGGCTGGCCGCAGATGGATCTGCGGCTGGTCTCGGTGACCCGTTTTGCCTCCCTTTTGCTCCCCGAGTCAGCCGGCAACGTGTCCCATGTGAAATATAAGATTTTAGAAAGACCTGACCAATTGAAAAACGACCCGTCAGATACGAGACCTGACCAATTGAAAAACGACCCGTCAGATACGAGACCTGACCAATTTGAAAAAAGACCCGTCAGATACGAGACCTGACCAATTGAAAAACGCCCAGTCAGATACGAGACCTGACCAATTGAAAAACGACCAGTCAGATACGAGACCTGACCAATTTGAAAAAAGACCCGTCAGATACGAGACCTGACCAATTTGAAAAAAGACCCGTCAGATACGAGACCTGACCAATTGAAAAACGACCCGTCAGATACGAGACCTGACCAATTTGAAAAAAGACCCGTCAGATACGATACCTGACCAATTGAAAAACGACCCGTCAGATACGAGACCTGACCGATCGAAAAACGACCCGTCAGATACGAGACCTGACCAATTGAAAAACGACCCGTCAGATACGAGACCTGACCAATTGAAAAACGCCCAGTCAGATACGAGACCTGACCAATTGAAAAACGACCAGTCAGATACGAGACCTGACCAATTTGAAAAAAGACCCGTCAGATACGAGACCTGACCAATTTGAAAAAAGACCCGTCAGATACGAGACCTGACCAATTGAAAAACGACCCGTCAGATACGAGACCTGACCAATTTGAAAAACGACCAGTCAGATACGAGACCTGACCAATTTGAAAAAAGACCCGTCAGATACGAGACCTGACCAATTTGAAAAAAGACCCGTCAAATACGAGACCTGACCAATTGAAAAACGACCCGTCAGATACGAGACCTGACCAATTGAAAAACGACCCGTCAGATACGAGACCTGACCAATTGAAAAACGACCCGTCAGATACGAGACCTGACCAATTGAAAAACGCCCAGTCAGATACGAGACCTGACCAATTGAAAAACGACCCGTCAGATACGAGACCTGACCATTTCAAAAACGACCAGTCAGATACGAGACCTGACCAATTGAAAAATGACCCGTCAGATACGATACCTGACCCATTGAACAAACGACCCATCAGATACGATACTAGACCGATTGAAAAATGACCCGTCAGAAACAATACTTGACCAATCCAAGAGCGACCGTCGGGTACGACACCCCAGCGGCATCCATTCGTGGAATTCGAATCAACCCCTACACGATCATGTCAAGTGCGGCATTCGCATTGTCTCAACATATGCATTGCATCGATAAAACACATACTGTCTTTCCTGTGCATCTGGTGCCTACTTCTTTATCATGTCCATGTCATATTTCATTCCATAGACATGATAAAGAGGGGCAGCTGTAGACACCCAAATTTTGCATTTCTCTACTAACCCTGACAGGAGGGCAAAATCGTCAAGTGACCCAATATACGACAAGGAGAGGTGGGCGCCAAAATGCAGTTCCCACCACGGCTTACGATCAAGGCTGTCAAACGCAAAACGAGAATTGAGGCATCTGAGGCGAGGCCTACGGGCCATCCAGACAGAACCCGATGCGAATCGCCAAAAAAGGACAAGGACACTGCAATTACAGCATTAGGGTGGGGTCTCGACGTCGGGAAACCATTCCCAGAATTGATTCAGGTATCAAAGAACAGCTTTCCAAAATAATACAGCAGAAATTGGCAAATTAATACCGCGTGGCACGAAATTCGAGAAAAATGCGCCGGACAGCCGCGGATGCAGTCGCGGCTGCCGACAAAAAGACGTTCGCGTGGCTCGAGGGCGGCACACGGCAGCCGAGGAGACGGCCACAGCAGGCAGCCGCAGATGCATCTGCGGCTGGCCGCAGATGTATCTGCGGCTGCCTGCTGAGGCACTATAGATCGCCATCTTCAACCCGAGAACCAAAAAAGAAGAAAAAAAAAAGAAAAAGAAGGAGAGAGAGATCGCGCGGGAGAGAGAGAGAGTTCGGTTTTTGCTAGTTTCAAGCCACAAATCTCTTGTATTGTGCTAGGTAATCTAGTCTTCTTGTAGTGTTGTCCGATTTGTGGAATATAGAAGCGTTAATCGGCATTTTGCAAGGTGAAATGAGTGCATTCTTGAGTTTTTTGTTGTATTGTTAGTATAATATTGTGATTGGTGTTTTTGATGTAGTTTATTGTTACATATTGGTAATGATCCGTGGATTAGGGGTTGATTAGCGAGGGTTCCATCGGAACATAATTCCTCCTAACGCCCCGATGACATCCGTACGGTGATTTGTTCGTTCGTTATGGTGATAAGTAATGTGTAATGTGATTTGGGCGATATTTGGGTTATATAAAGTGATAGCAAATGTTTAGAGCTTGTTAGATTTGTTTTAGTGTTGGTTATGCTGTGATGGGATGGTTGTGAGCCTAGGGAGGAGATCCTAGTGGTCGAATCCCGATGATGGACGTTTTGGGTGTATGTAATCGTGGCATAGGGTCCATGGCGATGTATTTGTAATATCGGGCCTTAACGCGATATCAATCGTGATCGGGTTAAGGCCCCGTGATAAATAAAAATATGTGATTGTGGGTGTTTGGGGTTGTCTGGATGGCTTACATGCCCGTAGATAACCCCGACACGTTTTGGGATGTATGTTTTAATTTACGACACGAAAAAAAAGGTTTTTCAAAATAAGGCAAATAATGAAGATTTTATAAAATCAAGCAAATTTAGGATATTAGATTCACGAGGTTTAAAGGTTAAGTGTTTTGGTAAACTTTAATCCATAATTGATGAATAGGCTTTAGTTGGTTTTAAAACGTCACAAAAAACGATTTTGCAAATAAATAAATGTTTTCATTAAACTTTGTGCATAGGGTTAAAGAGTTCTAGAAGTTGCCCTCGATTTATTTATATTAACTGTTAGAAGGCAATGTATAGTCTCGATTCCTATTTGACAAAAGTTTAAAACTATTGTTTTCTAAAATGACATCTAAATAAAAAATCCTCAACGCTTTCGAAATTAAAATCAATCTTTCTCATAAAAAGCGAAGCTTCGTCATTTGGGTCAAAGAAACGTCCAAAACACTTTCCAGATAACACTTTTGCCATATAAAAATAAAAGCGAACTTTTATGCAAAACGCACGCACACACACGCAAACCACACATTTTAGGATTTAAAAAGGATAGGAAAATATCAAGATTGCGGTAACCGTGTTTCACGGAAGTCGGGGGGTGCCTAACACCTTCCCCTCGCTTAAGCAAGTCCCCGAACTCTATGAATCTCGGTTTGCGGACCAATTAATCGGAGTCACATATGAGCCAGCGATTACGAAAATAAATTCGGATGAGTTGGTACATCCATTTCAAATATACCAATTGGCGACTCTGGTCAATTGGCTCATAAAAAATCGATCTTTCAAAACCCGTCGACACTAAGCCGACCCTTTTCAAAATCACATTTAATTCAAAAGACTAAAAATTGGAAAGGGACATTTTTTAATAAATAAAAAACGAGACGAACGAAAATCCCGGCGTCGACAATGAACAAATATGTATTACTGTTCTTGATCTGTCCAGTGTATTGTATGTTATGCATAACATAGGATGTCGTTAGGTTGATCCCCTTTCTATATCCACTGAAAAAGGTTCTAAGTCGAAAGACAAAGAACAGTTCAAGGTCTAACCACCACTCAGTCTTGCTATGTTAAAACATTTGTAAATATCAATTGTTATTCCATGAGTCCTTACAATCCTTATCGGTGTGAGTTCACTTATATGTTATGTGTTTAAGACTTGCTGAGCATTTTAGCTCACCCTTGCATATAAACCTAATGTGCAGACAAACCCGAGAGCTCCGGCTCGAAGAAGAAAGGAAAGAAGAAATGCGTAGACTAGTTTACTGCTTTCCTTAACTGTTCTTAACTGTAGTCATAATGACATTTTGTAATAAGGACAAGTTCAACACATGTAACCGAATATTATATAAATATTATCAAGTTTTATCACATTCTCTTGTTACGTCTTTACTTTGATTAAACTTCGAATTGTTAAAAACTTAACATAGTATTAATAATGATCTATTTATCTGGATGAGGATCGGTAAATAACTTGTGAGTGCTGTACATCCGAGACAGGACTAAGCGATGTTGACTAAGTCAAATCCATCGTTAAGGTTCCTCGGACCCAGGTATAACTCGTTATTACTATTCTGAATGTCGGATAAGTAGGATTATTAATATGAAGAGATATCACCATAACCAAATACGTTTCGAATGAGGGTTTTAACTATTTGGGTAATGTTCTGTACGGAAAGAGAATTTTGCACCGGACAAAGATACAACCATTTGTCACGGATAAAGATGCAAACATTTATCACGGGTGAAGATGCAAACATTCACCGCGAGATTCTCTGTTCCCAAGAGCCGTCCTAATGATTTAATGCCGTGAATGTTGGAACATATAAAGTTATAGAATATCTAAATATTAAGGATAAAATATTATGTTTGAGTATTAAGTCTCTTGTATTGATTACAAGGACTTGATATAAAATAATGAAAGATCTTTGGGAATTAAGATGAGAACTTTGTTTGAGAATAAAGGAAATCATCTATAAACCTATTGATTTAGCATTTATAGTGAGCACCAAGTCATCTATAGTAAGTATTGTGATTTGGGGGCGTCACAGGAACTACGTCAACTGATCGACAGATCAGTTGATTTTCGCTATGACTGACTGGTTTATTTTAAAGAGAAACACTGATCAGAGAGAGGGATTTGAGAAGCCCAGTTTAATTGAATCCTTTTTTTATGGATAGTTTGTTTGACTTTTCATTCAACTTTTTATTTCAATTTTTTAAGTAATTTGAATTTTAAAATTTGGAACTAACTACCCATTAAATTACCTAATTAAATTAATGGAATAACAATGCACTAATTTAAAAATTAAATATTTATAAATTTTTTTATATATATTTTTGTTGTAATATTTTTTAAAAAAGTACTAATAAATATAATCTCCCTTGTATTAAAGAGCAAATCCACAATTATTACTAACCAACATGGACTTGGTGTTTAATACTATCCACCATTTTGTTTGCCCATCTTTTCCATTAAATGAATTGATATTATATATTAAAGAGAGGCTCATTCAAATAAAATTATGAAATGACGAAATGTGACAATTTCTCATATCATTTTATATTGACTAATAAAAAGAGAACTCTTTTTGGAGAATAAGATATCATTTTTTTTTTTGGATAAATGTAGGAAGTAGTAAAAGATTATGCTAGTAAGTCCAAGTACTAGGAGTGTACTTTTCAGATTTCAAACAAGGCAAAAGCCGTATGTATGGGCCAGATATGATCCATACTACTTTAATTTCATCAGACTATTTCTTCGTTCAAAGGCCACTTCTTGATACCCAACTTGACTGAGGCCCTTGTTCGAATTCGCTTTTGTAGTCACTTCTGTTATAAAAAACTTGAACTAAATAATCTGAATTTAAAACAAACCCAAAATTGCATACTACTATATATATATATATATATATGGACACACACGCACTCACAATTGAATTAAAACTACCAAAAACAACAAATCTAAATTGAAATGAATACAAATCCCCATGAAAAGAAAAAAAAAAAGGAAGAAAACATCTCACATCACGTGAAAAAAACATATAAGAAAGAAAGTTTGTTTCTTTAAACAACATCTACAAATTGTACGTAACACTCCTTAGAATAAATTAACAGATAAATCTCGAGCAGTATGAGATACTTAATGTATTAGCTACAACTGACGAGAAAAGAAGAAGTCAACATTTGAAGTTCCTCATTGATATGTGAGGAACTACAAACTGTACCTGAAAAGTTTATTCTGATCTCCGCATTTTGATATTCAGAGGAATTTCCTTGTAGGACTGAATCTTCACGGCTGCTTTGCGGGATGGTCTTCCAAATGAAGTTCTCTGTGACTCTCGAGGATCACATCTAGGCGTGCAATTTTCATCTTTTGAAGTTGCATTGTTTACATGTATAGGACTTTCAAGTGGTGTAGAATCTGAATAGTTTATATCTTCTAACTCAAACAAATTCTCTCTAGGTTCCTGATCACTTGATTAAACCTGGAAGACTGTCTTCTAAAACATCGCCTGACCAAATGATAAAACAAGACACATATATTCCATTTAAGAGACGAGGAGCTTTCATGCTTAAACAATAATGTATTATTAGTTTTTGATACTTTTGCAACTTATGTTATTCTACATATGATGAACAAGAACACGGAGGATAACATCAAATTATTTCCTCAAAAAAAGTTGAAGGCCATTTGAGAAGAATATATTTGGTTCATTGCATATGGAAATTCATGGGCATTATGCATTCAAACCAAAGCACAATTCAGCTGCACTCTTGTGGTAAGTCTAAATTATACTTCAAAAAATGAAGATGTAATTATACTTCAAAAAATGAAGATGTAAACCAACCTTTTACTTTCAGCCATCACTTTTCCAGCTACTTGGTGAGATGTTGCCAAAGGGCCCATAGCTATGGCATATTCAATAATGGCATTGGTTAATTTAAGGAAACAAAAGAGATGGTTCAACAAAAGTCAGTTTAGGTTCTAGAATTTACATCGACTTCTTATTGGACGCCTTCTGCTCCCATTACATGCTTTGTTATCTTTGGTAGATTTGTATCTTGTAGCTGCCTCGTCTCCATGCTTAGTGAACAAAATAAAACCAGGTGTTAGTGCTAAATATGTTTGAAACCTGTAACAAAATGAGAGAATAATCACAGAAGAGAGAGTGAAATACCTGAGAGCCATTATTTTGATCATTCATCTTCCGCTGCCCCTAAAAAATCAAAGGATTTATGGATGAATTAAAAACAAAAGTTATCATGGAACTCAAAGTTAACTCAAGTGTGCTTATAAGTTTGATTTTTTTCAGCGTAAATTGTTAATTTCTCTTAAATTGAGTGAAGTACTGTTGAATGCATTCAGTGTTCTACTGCATAGCAATTTGAATTTCTCTCAACTCAAGTCTTCATTTGTTTTCCCTTCATCATTGATTTATATGCTTATTTACGGGCTTATTGGTTTCTCAGATAGATTTTAATGTTTCTTTTAATTCATTTTTTTCTTTAGTACTTGATCAACGGACCCATACAAATTCTAAAAGCTCTAGGCTCTAGTTTTATTATGTCCAAATCATGGGATACAACTCTTTTGAACTTTCTAGGATTCCTATTAGATAGACCCTACTGCTGTGGGTAATCGAGGATATAGGACAAAACTAATACAAAGATGATCATTTCCCTCTCATAATCTCATCCACTAACCCACCAAATATTCCTAAATGAAATAACTAATGAATTTATCTATGGTAAAAATTGTTCTTAAGACAAGTCTAGTATCCATAGTTTCCTCATGTCTTTCAAGAACGAATAGTGATTAACAGTGTCAATGCAAAGTAGGATCTTACCTAATTCTGACACATGTTTTATATTAATCTGCCAGCAGGTTTTGATTGTAATTCAAATTCTATTAGTTACTTCATAGTCCATACAATGAAATATTAGGAAAGAAAATAAATCGAACCTCAAGCTCTAGATTCTTTGCTTTAAGCAAGGCATCCTTGCAAACAAGTTCATGCTGAAGTGCTTTTAACTGTGATGAACACTACTGAATTAGCTACAGAACATATATCGAGGGTGGATATATAGAAAAATGAACAAATGTAGGTGTAGTTTCATTGCAATCTTACCTTTTCTTTACCCAAATTAAGTTCCTGCAAAATATCGCAAGACATTCAGCACAAAAAAACATGAAATTACCACATAGCAAACTGTATTAAACATTGAAGTGAAAACAACAAACCGCTAGCATAAGACTGTTTGATTGAGCAAGATTCCAATTCTGCAACTGCATTTTCTGAAGACTAACACGCAACTTTTGTAGCTCAATTCCACTAAATTCTATGATTTTACTGTCGAACAAAATTTAAGAAAAACATCTCTTAACAAATCTAAGGAACAGAAATGAAAAAAAAATCAGAATTAGCGAAAAACAGTAAAGGGTACCTTTTGTCTCCAATAAGTTTCACCAATGCCATGTTTTCCTGTTCCAAATGTTCAAAAGAAAAAAACCCAATTAAGTAAAATTGATCCATAGAAACACAACTATATTAAAAATGAAATAAACCCTCATAAGATTTTACCTTAAGGAGGCTATCAATGTAGTCCTCGGTTGAAGCTCCAGTTGGTGGCAGATTTTCACAGTGAACCGGAGATTTGGGTTGAGGCTGAGAGTTGGTAATGTCAGAAAGCCTCTTCCTTACTATACTTCCCAAAGATGACCTTTTTACCATTCTGCCCCCTTTCATTTTACAAACCCAGGTAAAAATTCAACTGGGTATTCAAGAAATGAGATCCAATTTCAGACCCAACAACTAAATTGAAGTGAAATTTCACCCAAAAGATAAATTTGTATGTAATTCTACAAAATCGTTTTTTCGTATCTTTTCATAAACCACAAAAGGTGATGAAAATTCGGATAAAACTAAAATATCCTATAAGAACAAAGAAGAATTTTGGGATTTAAAGTAATCTATGTACTGTTCAAAAATAAAGAACTGCATAAACACGGAAGGTTCTAAAGCACTAATCTTTTCTATTGGAAATTCTAGGTTTTTGTATGATTTGAAGGCAAGGGTTCTGCAAAAGATGACAAGGGACCGAAAGATTGCAAAAGCAAAAGAAAGAGAGCCCGAAATACAGAATTAGACAAAGGCAAAAGCAAGATGCGAGAGAGCTTCGGATATCTAACGGATTTCCCAAGCTAAGCAGCAGAAGGCAAAAGTGCATCCGAACCTAATTTCCAAATATCGGAGCGTAAACGGAACTGTTTAAATACGAAAGTCAAAATGTATCGTGTCAACACAATTAGAGATTCATATTATTTTTAATTGCACAAATTTTATTTAAATTATATTAAAATAGAGTTTATTACAAAAATTTATGTCAAATTTTACTTTTTAATAGTGTAAACAGAATTTATGTAAAAAGTTTGTTTTTAAAGACTTATCTTAATTTTTTAGAATCAATTCACAAAATTTTAAAAGTAAAATTAATATAAAATGATTTGATTTTTACAAAAATTACTAGAAAAAATTGCAAAATATCATTTTATTATTCTTAAAACATAAAAAATTAAATAATAATATGTATGTACATAATTTACATACATAAAATTATGCATTAAAAATACGACCGGCGTTCATATTAATAAAAGTGTTAAAAGCTATCAATAGTTGATGTCACTTTTTATTTTATATTACTTGTTTACAACTTTTATGTATAATTTGTATTCATAATATTACTCAACTAGACCATTCATGATTAGTTGGTCTCACTAGAGGTGCTGTATTTTCATTTTCATTTTTTTGTTGCTAAATAGAGGTGCTGTATTTCATTAGCTGTTGATATAGCTCAGATATTCATAGATTTGTTAAAAGAGTTAATATTTAGTGCAATCTAAACCCTAGGGAATAAAACAGAGGAAATGCCACACTTGAGCAAAATTATACATATTTAAACCCCGTTTGAACTACCCCTATTTCCTTCTTGTAAACTAGGGAACAGGTAATGGAGGCTCTACATTTTATCAAAGCTCTAACAATTATATATGGATACATAAAACAAGTCCCAAGATTCAACTGCCAAAATCAGTGAAGCAAAGCTCCAAAGCATGCAGCAGCAGCCATAATTATGAAAGAGAGCCTATAACACTGAACACCAATGCAAGTCAATTCCTCCACCGATGATCTCTGCAGTTTCTTCCTTGAAAGATCTTTCAGTGCTTCGTGAACATAAAGAAGTCCGGTGACGCTCACGTTTAGTATGTACGAACCAACTGGACTGGCCATCTGCCCCACATTGAACAATGTAGCATAGGGCCTAAGGCCAAAAAGCTCGGATATTATGGCAAGCTAGTAGTGGGAATTGTGCTCCAAATGATACTCCGATGATCACAGATGCGACGCATACTGAGCCTGGGATGGGGAATGCGATGAGGAGGTGACCAATGCAGGACAAGAAGAGGAACTATGTTGTCATAAGAGGCTTTGGAAACTTAAATTTGACGAGTAGTTTTTCGGAGACTAAACCAGCAAATATCCTTCCAAAGTAATTCCATATGCTTACAGGGGATACAAATGAGTTTATTGTTTTTGTTGGATATCCTCCAATTTGACCTAAGTTGTCAATTGCAGTCAAGTTTTAGCCGATTCCACAAATTGTTGAAACTAATAGAATTAGCATGTCTATACTAATACTGCTTGTAAGACTGTGTAATCTTCCCCTCTTGGTGGTTTATTGCATATTTCAGCAAACCAGGATGTTTTTGGCTTGTTTTCTAGTGGTGTGCTAGATGATGTTGGATTCTCAATTGCCATGTTAGTAGGAAAAATGGGATTTTTCTTTTGGTTCCAAAGAAGCAAATCCCATCGAAAAACGATAAGAAGAGGGAAAAGGAGTAGGCCAATAACCGTAGTGGCACTTGCAGCATAAGCTGCACTAGGAAAAGCTACAAGTTTTTGTGTTATTGTCATAACCATGAGAAATAATGCTAGCACAATGGACGCATATAGGAAATGATACAAGACTCTGACCTCATTTGGTTGTCGAACAACTTTCATTGTCCGAATTGCGTAAACAAATAACAAAGATATTGCAGCCTGAAGCCATGCAACTAGAAGGATAAGAGATTGAGGATCATTTCCATACAGGGCCAAGTAAATTTGTGTCATGATAGCTCCACTCAACCCAGCACAACCTTTTAAGAGACCTAACAAGACTCCTCGATTTTCAGGGAAGTTCTTGACACAAGTGACAAGAACTCGAGTATTTGCTAAGTTCATAGAATTGGCTGCCATGCACATATACACACACATTTGCAAAACTTTTGGCTTGGCAATTTTGCCAGTAACAACTAGCCAGATTATGAAGTAACCTATGAAATTCAAGGATGGGCCGATTAACAAAAGGAACCATGTGGGACTGTGGGAATTACCTCAGCAATTAGGCCTGTGAAAATCCCAACATTGCTTCCAAGATCTTTGAAGAATCCCAAAAGATTTAGAGTGCTCTGATCATAACCTAATGAAGATTTCTTTGGAGTATATTCAAAAAATATATGTTCTTCCTACACCAGCCATTATAGAAAACGAAGCAAAAAGAGAGATCCATGGACGACAAATTACATGCAACACGAATTTTAGCCGATCACCTCCATTAGCAGCAGCTGTGTTTTCTGTCATTGCTGGCTCTATACACTAATGCTACAACTAATTGGCAAGTAAGATTTTTTTTCCAGATAATAAGCAGGCAATTCTCTTATAAGTAGCGAAGCAACAAGCTAACTCGTGCATCTGTTTGTGGTTGAGAAAACTAGCTGTTTTTGAAGAGCTTTAGGAGAAAAGATTCGAATATTTGTTTCTAAGGACAAGAATAAAGTGTCAGTAAGGACCAAGATATGGTATGTATTTACAGTTAGTTTCTCAGGTTAGTTAGCATAATTTGTGAAGAAAATGGGGTTCACATTTTGGTATGTACAAAATTGTTGAGAAAATTTAATCTCGTTTGATGTTTGAGAAAATGAAACATAATTTTGCAAGTCCAGCTGGGAATTATTTTTCTTATCTTCAGTTTTCAGTATAATTTCTCACTAATCTTGGGGAATGACAATTTTCAGTAGCATACATGCATCTGATTACAACAAAATATGGAACTTAGTTCACCACTAGAGAATGTACATGTACAGTCATAAGAATGCATACACTATGATGATCATTTCATTTTTTTTACTAAATAAAATTTATCATTTCTGTCTGTCACCTACCCTTCAATGTTTGATTAAGTTCGCATCTCCTGATCGATAATGTAATCAAATCAAGTCAATTTTTTTTGCGTAGCTATACTTTCTAGTCCAAACTAATTGGAGTAGCATGGATGATGGAGCTACCCTCTTATGTTGCAGATTTCTGTTCTGCAATCAAAGAATTTGAATTCCTCAATTTTTGAAACTCGGTATCTTTTTTCCACGTGCTTGGATGAAGCCAACTGATGCACTAGCAAAGGGGCACTTGAGTTGAGAGGATGGCTGAAGTAAAAGCATTAGCCAAATTTGCTACCATATAGAGACACTCGAGATGCCTCGTTATCGGCAATAATTATTGTGAAGTCTGTAACATACACCAGCCAAGCCATGGTGGGTACAGACAAACAGAGAACTAATGCCAAAACTATTCATGCACAAGGAATTTGATAGCACTTTGAATCCGGGTACAGACAAACAGAGAACTATGCTAAAACTATTAATGCATAAGGAATTTGATAGCACTTTGAATCCGTGGAAATTAACACACAGTGCATGACATGAACTATTCATGCATAAGGAATTTGATGACACTTTGAATTCATGGAAATGAATGAGCCCAAGACCTAATGACTGTCGGATTTGAACCCACGACCTGTTGGACCAGTGGCACCTTAGACCACTAGGCCAGGCTGTCTATCCTAGGTGGTCTCCTATCATTTATAACACAGCCCTAGCAACCATTCATCAAAGAAATAACAATAATCAATATTGACAGTAGAAAAAGCATATATCACCCTAATGAATTGCTTTCATAACAAATTATTAACCCGTATATTGCATTTAGATATTCATTATAACAGGAGAATGCAGAAAATAGCAAGCAGAAGGCTTAATAATAACCACCACCAATGTTTATAGGATGCTGTTTATGAGTCAAAATGTACCCCTTTATGTTCATCCAGCCTTCAACATCAGAAAACCCACAGACAAATTATTCTTTGTTCTAAAAGCTATCCTCTTCTTTATTAAAGACATGAACACAAGTGAAGTTCTAAAAGCTATCATATTCTTCAAAGTAAAGGACTAAAGCAAGCGAAAAGCCATCACAACGAAGGTCATATGGTACAACTTAATTCCTTTGCAATAATCTTTAATTGCATTAGACAATTAATAATCACCTTTGGAAGTGAAAAATAAAGACCGTGAAGGGGATATTGGCAGACAAAAGTTGACTTCTATATTCACATCCCAAATAAGTCACCCGAACTGACAAGATTATTTCTTTATGATACTCTATCGATTTTAAAATATAAGATCAATTTAAATTGAGAATTAGCTTTTTCACAAGCAAAAATAATAGATCTACAATATATCTGTCATATAAATAGTAAACGAGTTATACACTCAAGTGGTGAAAATATCAAATTTTATTTAGAAAAATAACAATTCCCTTTAAATTTTTTAAATCTTCTAACACGTAAAATGGTGTATTATATGGCTTTTTTTAGCATCTTGGAATAAGTTTATATATTTTTGTTTCGTAACAAACCTTGTTCATTTAATGTTTAAAGTAAAAAAGAAAAATTGATACCTAAATTGGTATTTTATTCCTCATCTTTAATAAATTTGCAGTGTTCCGCTTATGGTGTCACTCCCCTTCATTAGTAGATAACAAAGCTACCTCTTTTTGATCTTTGAAATAACTTCTTATAGATATCACCTCTGTAAAGTTCTTGAGTTTTCACAACAAAGGTTAGTGAAACAAAGAGCTCCAAAGAATAATATACTTGCCAAAATTATGAAAGCCAGCCTATAACATTTAATTTGCACCGATGTAAATCATTTTGTGTGCGGGGTTAATTTGCGTGGAGGGAGGTGTTTAGGAGTTTTTTGTTTTGATTTAGGCTTTTTATTTAAGTGTTTCTAAACTATATTAAGTGTTAGTGTCGTCGTTAAAAATATAATTTTTTTACCGTCAAATGTGTATCGAAAGAAATTACATGAAAAATGAATGAAATCCTAGTATGTATAATGATATTAATTAGTCTCTTTTGATTATATTATATATGTGACTGTGATTATCGTAAGTATCTAAAGAATACTAGTAATTAAAAAAATATATTTTCAAAACTCACACCACATATATTTTTAATTATATAATTTTTACAAATTAAAAAGGTAAAAATAAGGTTCTGTTATGGAACATATTTCTATTAAATTAAAACTTGTTGATATTGTCAAAACAAAACCGATGTTATTCGAACAAATATATTAACAATATTTTTACAGCGACGACACTAATTATATTAAAAAATACTAATTTGAAATTATAATTTTTTGTCTTGATAATATCAATCGCCCAATTAAACGAAAAATTATTCAGTGTACCTAGGACATTGTAACGTGGTGTCCTCAGACCAATCGCATGTTTTCATTAGTGGGTTAAGATATAAATGGTCCACTGCATATGTTGAAATGACAGTATGTATAGTGGATCTTTTTATATCTGAATTTATTGATAATAACATGCGATTAACCTGAATACACTATGTGACAATATCTCAATAATACTGAATAACTTCTCCAATTAAACATATACTGAACCCAAATATACCATAATATTCTTAAAAGATAGTGTAGGAAGTTTAGCAGTGGAACCTTTGTTTCCAAAGCCTATCCCTTACTCTGTTACTCTAGTCATAATCTATAATTTAGTCCATCTATTATTACGGGTCAAAAGCGAAAAATTCGCATTGTAATAATGAAATTAAGTACTCCTAACCTAAACGGTAAACTTTGAAAGTTAATGTGGAGTTGTGGACGATGCTGTTAGGCTGGTATTATTAGGTTCACTATATTATTAAACTTATCGTGATTGTGTCTTAGGTCAAACTGAAAAAAAGCTCACAGTTTTCAATGTTTGGTTTCATTGTTTCAAAATTTGCAATCATTTGTCTTGTAAGTTTCAAAATTTACAATCCTGTTCTTCGTAACTTTCAAAATATGCAAATCATATACTTTTTGAATGGCCGATGCAATTTTCTTACTTGAATTGTACTTTGACTATATGTTTATTCTTTAACCTACCTTTAACTTGTATAAAACTTATATATTTTTTTATTATAATAATTTGAATAATCTGATAACAAATATATTATAAAGATATATAAGTGAAATAGGGAGAGATAAGCGTATTTTTACTTTTTTTTATTACTTTTATAATTATTATAGCGATAACAAATGCATATTATGCTATTTAAAGAAAGGTCAAACGTTAAATATACAGTCAACTATGATTCAGGCAAGAAATTGCATATGTGGTTCAGAAATGTACAAAATTGAATTTGAAGAGGTAGGAATGCAAATTGCGAAATATCGGAACAAAATTGAAAGAGTGCAAAGCAGACTGAAGACTCAAGACTCAAGTCTTTTAGATCACTCAAGACTCAAGTCAAGCAACTGAAGCAAGACTGAGTCAAGGACTCAAGGTCAAGGGCCTCTGCACCTAGGCTGGGCGCTTCCGCCCTTAATTTTTTTTCTTTCCTATTTCGGTTATTCGAGTAACTGAAAATTTCAAAATCAATACCTAATCCCAAAACCAAAAACCATAATTTAAAACGGGTATAACCGATTTTTTAAAAATAACCGAAAACCCAAAATAATTCGGTTAAAAAAATCGATTTTGTTCGATTTTACCTGTTTTTTATTCACTCATAGTTCTACTCGGAGAATCTTTATATCTTATGGATCTATCACTCGGAATTGACGGATCATGAATTTGACTCACGGATCGTGAACAGTAACTCCGATAGCGGGCTGTTACGTTTTATATTTTTTCGGTAAAGTTATTTTTAAGCTTTTTGCTAAACGATTCATAATAAATACACATTATAAACCCATGGAACTCTTGATCTACTAAAATATCATGAATCTAAACATTTAGAATTTGTAAATAACTTTTCTACCATAGAAAATTTATATAGAATATAATAACCTCAAAATAGGGTTTTAGGGTAGATATTATACATTTTGCTTTTGATGACTTGTTTTCTTTGCTTTCCAAAAGTAAGTTATAAGTTGTGATGACATTCAAGAACACACACCTTGAAGAAAATGACTCGACTCACTTAACTTGGTGGTGACTCACTACACAACTCACTTTCTTTTTTCTTAACTCACTTAGTTAACTCACTAGCACACTATATAGAGAATACTTGCAGTATTTTGTAAACTCTCCACCGAATGAGTTAGTTTCTATTTATAGTAGTAGAAATATATACGTATAACCTATATAAGTATACATTGGACATCAAGTTTTTTTTATAAAATTGCTAGTAATAAGATTGAGTAATCCACACACTACCTCAAGCAATTAAAATTAATAAAATTTGAAATCCACGGAGCTCTCCCTCACTCCACCACCAGACATGCCCCTTTTTGGTACCATTTTGAAATTATTTTTATCATGCAATTTGAATAATTAACCTTCTAGAAGCCAATTTACTAATGGGTTAAAGTTTGGGCTAACAATTAATTTATTTGGTCCACTAGATCACTAAATTACTTCACTAACAAATGCATATTATGCTATTTAAAGATAGGTCAAACGTTAAATATACAGTCAACTATGATTCAGGCAAGAAATTGCATATGTAGTTCAGAAATTTACAAAATTGAATTTGATGAGGTAGGAATGCAAATTGCGAAATATCGGAACAAAATTGAAAGAGTGCAAAACTTTCGAGGGACAAGTTTACTCAGAGGTCGATTTTGTTTGGTTTCATCTTGTCTAGTTGAAAGCTTTGGATCTCTAATGGATGCATTAAATTTCCATCACCATTGCAGCCTAGAAATGTGACTTTTCTTAGGGACTATAATTCTACAAGTAACACTACTTCCAATATGTGAGTACTTCTTCTCTTTTCAATAACAAAGCATGAAAAATTTGCTTTGATTTCAGAATTAATAACACAGCATTGATACCTGTGGCTCATTTCTTTAAATTTTAGCAAAGTTACAGCCTATCTATATAATCTCACTGCTCTTTATCGGTAGATGATAATGCCACATTTTTCTCATCTGCATGCTCCTTGTCATCTTTGAACTTCTTATAGATATCGCCTCAATAAAATTCTCGAGTTCTTGCTACCAAAATCAATGAGGCAAGAGCTCCAACAAATGACGTAATTGTCAAAATGGTGAAGGCCAGCCTATAACACTTGCTACCAATGCAAATCAATTCCTTCACTTGTGAGCAACCCATTCCCTTCGTACCAAGATCCGTTAAGGCCTCCCTGTCATAAAGAGGCCCTGTGACCCTCACATTTAGTATATATGAGCCAAGAGGACTAGCCAATTGCCCACAATTGAACAATGTGGAATAGTATTTTAGGCCAAAGAGCTCAGAAATGATGGCAAAAAGTAAAGGCAATTGCGCGCCAAATGAGAATCTGATGATGACTGACGATACATAAAGTGATCCAGGGATTGGAAAGGCGATTATAATGTAACCAATGCAAGACAAGAGTAGCACTAGTGTCATCATTAGGGGCCTGGGACATTTGTACCTAACAAGTAGGCTTTCGGAGACAAAACCTGCAAAGATTCTCCCAAAATAATTCCATATGCCTAATAATGAAAAGAATGATCTTGTTGTTTTTTGTTGGATACCCCAAGGACTCTCCGATTTGGCCCAAATTGTCGACGGCAGTCAAGCTTGATCCAAGCCCACAAAATGTTGCAACGAATATAATTAGCATGTCTTTACTAAGAAGTGCTTGTAAGATTGTGTAATCTTCTCCTCTTTCTGGCTTGTTGAAAATGTTGGCAAAAAAAAGGCGTTCCAAATGGCTAATTCTTCTCGAATAGAAATAAGCAAAGGGACTAAAACTAAGGCACAAGCAATTGTAGCACTTGCAACATAAGCTGCGCGCGAGAAAGATGCAAGTTTTTGAGCTATAGTCATAACCATAAGAAATAATGCCAGCATTATTGACACCATTAGGATCTGATAAAAAACTGTGAAGCTCATTCGGCTGCCTAACGACTTTCATTGTCGGAATTGTGTACACAAACATTACTGATAGCGCAGCTGGAAGCCATGCTATAAGGAGAAGGGATTTCGAGTCATTTCCATAGACAGCCAAGTATAGTTGTGTCATTATAGCTCCATTTAGTCCTGTATACCCTTTCAAGAGCCCAATCATGCTGCCTCGACTCTCAGGGAAATTTCGAATAGAAGTAACAAGGGCTCCTGTGTTTGCAAAGTTTTGGGAATTAGCCCCAATGCAAATGTACATGCACATTTGCCACACTTTTGGCTTGGCAATTTTGCCTGTGACAGCTAACCGTATCATGAAGTAGCCTCCGAAATTTAGGCCTGCACCAACTAGCAAAACAAACCATATTGGGGTTACCTCGGCTAGAAGGCCGGAGGGAACCCCAATATTTGCACCAAAATCTTTGAAAAAACCTAAGAGATTCAGGGTGGTTTGGTCAATACCCCAGAGCACCTTTTTTGTCCTTCGAATAAACTCCAAATAGGTAGGTTGCACCTGCTCCAGCCATGATTAAAAATGAGGCAAAGAGTGAGAACCATCGGCCTCGAATCACATGCAATGCTAGACTGAAAGACCCGCCACCACCACCACCACTGGTGGTAACTTGACCTTTAACCATGTATATATATATATATATTTTTTTTTTCCTTCTAAAACAGAGGAATATATTATTGCCAATAAAATCTTGGATATTCAAAAGCCAAACCTTTTCCTGAAATGTACAAAGATCGAAATTGGTGCGAGTTTTTCTGCGAGCTGACATTGCGAATAAAATAGGAGGATAAACTGGAAAACAGTTTGCAGTCAGTCATTCTTGTCAAGAATGTATACATTATATAACAACTTTCTGACAATCTAAAGAAGCAAACTTTTCAACAGCAACATTTTTGGAGTCATAATTAAGGTTCACATTTCGTTTGATTAATCAACAATTTTGTGCCTAAACATCTGATGATCGAGTAGATGTAATATAAAAACGCACACGAATTATTAGTCAGATCGATCTGTTGTTACATTTGATGCCCTATGCAACGTGCATTCGTATCAAAACCGAAACAAATGTATTTCCACACTGAAAAACAAAAATAAATTACCTCACAATTAGTGACTAAATTGGCTGGCTGGCTGGCTTGTTCAGCATATAATATTGGCGAATAGATAAATGCATCGGTGGTTCTGGCTTCCGGGCATTATGTAAATTATTTTTAAGATCAAACACGTAAAAGCTAAGTATCATGATCTGAATATGCTCATTTCTCTCCCGATATATACTACTAAAGGATATATGACATCGAATGCTGATCAATGTCCACAAGAATATTTACTTCAAACGAAAAATAGTAATATATTCGTTTTAATGAGGGAGCCTTGAATGTGTCATGCGGATAATTATCTTATCTGGAAAGATAAGAACTTAATAAATTAGCAAAAAATGAAAAAAGAAAATATCAATAAATTTGTTGTTTTTTTAGTCCAATTTCCATAAAAACATAGTTGAGGTCAGGTAGGTGAAAAGTAAATAATTTTTAATAATAAGATATTGTTATCGTTATCCATCGGTATTATCCACGATTCATATATGATTCTGTCTTCTTCGATACCCGAGTCATAACGAGATCGAAAACGAATATTTTATATATACTTCTTACAGGATGGTCCTCTCCCTATAAAAAGGCCGTTAAAGAAACCTGTATTTGGAATATTTTTATAATATTTTTACGAGGGACACAATTGATATTGTTGGAATTGACTCATATTTCTGTGGGTTTGACTAATGACCACTACGACAATTTTATCTGTAGCAGCTGTTTATGATCTAGAGGTTGAACAACTAGAAATTAAAACAACGTTTCTTCATAGTGACTTAGAGGAGGAGATTTACATAAAGCAACCAGATAATTTTGAGATCAAAGGCAAAGAGAATTTGATATGCAAATTAAAGAAGTCTTTGTATGGGCTTAAGTAATCTCCTAGAATGTGGTATCAAAAGTTTGATTCTTACGTCTTACAGCTTAGATTCACGCAGTGTCAAGCTGATCATTGTGTTTATGTGAAAAAGTTGGTTGACAATTTTGTTATTCTAACCTTGTATGCCGATGATATATTATTAATTGAAAATAACAGGAAAATGATCAAGTCTGTGAAAAGGTTGTTGGCACAATATTTTGATATGAAGGATCTTGGGCCAACAAATTTCATGTTGGGTATGCATATACACAGGGATCGTATGAATCGAAAATTGGTTTTAGGGCAAAAGAAATATATTGAAGGGGTGTTAAAGAAATTCAACATGATGGACTGCAAACCGGTTGGAACCCCTATGGCTACTGGAACAAAATTGTCAGCAAATCAGTGTCCTAAGACCAATGAGGAAAAAGATGAGATTGCTCACATTCCATATGCAAGCGCGGTTGGAAGCTTTGTAAGACCCCGAATTTTATGAAATACAAAATTTAATTTTTCTTCATATATATATTTTTTGAAACAGTAAGTGGTTAAATCGATAAAGTTAAAAGTTAAGGATGTTATGTGCAAATTTTATTTTGTCGGACAATATTCGCTTTGTCGGGGAATATTCGTTTGGTCGGGGAATATTTGTGTCGTACGACGGCGCCGAAATAACAAATTATTGGTGGACCCCACAACGGAATATTTGTCGGATATAGAAAACGACAGAAATAACCTTTTTAAATAAAAATAGTCAACGGAACTGTTAAAATACCGGTGATAAAAGAATAGTAGCATACGGTAGTTATTGGTATTTTCTGTAGCACTCGGTACTCTACAGTAACACACGGTATTGCATAGTGTCTCATATTATTGGTCTGATAATTGACACCGTAACTGTTACGCATCATTTCATCGATAATTGTCACTGCATAATATTTTATATTATCAATTCAATAATTGTTGTTACACAGTATTTTGCATTATTGATTTAATAATTGTCATTACACTGTATTTTATATCATTGAGTCAATAATTGTTGTTGCACTGTTTTTAAAATTATTGAACCTAATAATTGTCACAGTAACATATGCACAGTAATTCACATTATTGAATCAATAATTGTCATTACACAGTAACGTATGCTTTCTTTTACATTATTATTATCTCTATTATGATGTTATTTAAACAATTGTATTTCATTAATTTATTGACTTGATATCTAAAAGCTAACTATACTGTATTTATAACAATTAGTCATAATAATTGAATTGATAAAGTTATTTTTTTTTTTTTTGCTAAATTAAATTTTATATAAAAACGAACAAAATACAGAGGAAATGGGAACCCCAAAAGAAAAGCCTAAACATCAGAGGACAGATCCCAAAGATGTCACAGCTAACCAATTACACATCTAAACAACAGAAATCAACTTTGGTTTTCAGCTTTTGGAATCTCCTATAACTATGCAATTTACATTTAATCACATTCAAAGTGTCACGGATAATAACCCTAATTGGAATAGGAGAATTTTTATGAAATCTGGCATTTCGCGCTTTCCATATAGAGTGGATAACAGCAGCAAAACCAAGGCAAAGAACAATATGGGGTAACTGCTGATTTGCTCTAGAAACGACATAGTCAGAGATCTGCTGCCAGCTTCGATTAAGACCTTTCCATCCACAATATCGCATCACAGAAACAAGAATCTTGAATGAATATGGACAATTGAAATATAGATGATCAAAAGTTTCCATCCCAACATTGCACAACACACAATAAGGGTCAATAGCAACACCAAACTTAATCAGAATATCCTTTGTTCTAATACCATGATTAAAAACAAGCCACAGGTGGAAAGAAAACCTGGGGGGCAGAACTTTATGCCAAACGACCCTACTCCAATTAACACTTTGAACGTGACACCTAATGGAACGCCAGATGGTGGCAGCAGTAACATCATTTGCTCTAACATGATCCCAGAAAATTATATCCAAATTCTCAGAATTACAAGTTATAGAATGATCAAACATGCTTCTAAAATCAATAACAGCTGGGTGATTAGAAGATGGGAGAATCCAGGAAGAATTAAGGATAATACTACTCACCTTTGCATTTGGTCCCAACCCCGAGTGATTTATAAGATCAGATTGCACAGAATTTGCCAGAGGACGGGAGTTATACCACGGATCAAACCATAAATTAGTCAGCTCTCCATTACCTATCTGGTACTTGATGAACTTTAGAGCAATAGGTCTCAGTTTCAGAACATTTCTCCAAGTCCAAGAACAGTCGTTTGGTATCTTTACGCTCCAAAATGATTTATATTTGAGTTTAACATTTTTAATCCAAGCAGCCCATAAGGAGGTGGAGAAAGGATTAATTAATTTCCAGAGATGCATAAGCATAAGCGCCTGATTCCATTCTTCAAGATTTTTGATATCCAGCCCCCCTTCAGAACAAGGCCGAGCAATTTTCTTCCAAGCCACCTTTGCTCCAGATTTCTGTAAAGATGAACCCTTCCAAAGAAATCTGCTCATGATGCTCTTAATCTCCTTCATAACAGCAACAGGGAGAGTGAAATGTGAAGACCAGAAGTTCTGAATAGCAAAAATCACCGACTTGATTAGCTGCAATCGACCTGCATAGGAGAGCCATTTTGTAGTCCAGGAGGAAATTCTGTTCAGAATTTTTTCCAACAGAGGTTGACAATCAGCTTTATTTAACTTTGTAGTAATCAGGGGAACTCCAAGAAATTTAGCTGGAAAAACACCTAATTGGAATCCCAGACTAGAGCAGATAGCATTAGTAAGGTCCTCTGCAGTGTTAGATAGAAAACAAGTGCTCTTTGCTTGATTAACATGAAGCCCAGACATAACAGAGAATTGATCAAGACAGGATTTGAGAATATTTACAGAAGTAATATCCCCATTACAAAAAAGAATAATATCATCGGCAAAGCACAGATGAGTAAGGTTAATCTGCTTTGTGCACCAGTGGAATTTAAAAGCAGAACAAGAAGTTTCTTTGGCAAGAATAATAGATAGAATCTCCATAGTAAGCACAAAAAGATAAGGGGAAAGAGGATCACCTTGCCGCAAACCTTTGGCACCTTTGAAGTAGCCACAAAGAGCTCCATTCACCTTTACAGAGTATTTTGGAGTTGTGATGCAAGCTTTAATCCAATAAATAAACTTAGGTGGGAATTTAAAGAGCATTAGGGCTTTGAAGAGGAAATCCCAAGACACAGAGTCAAAAGCCTTACTAAGGTCGATCTTCAGAGCGCATCTAGCCGGGCCAGACTTTCTATGATAATTCCTGAAGAGTTCCTGGGCCAATAAAATATTGTCCCCAATTCTCCTACTCGGGACAAAAGCAGCCTGTGAATGAGAAATAATTTTTGGAAGAACCAGCTTTAATCGGGAAGCAATGATCTTTGTAATACATTTGTAAGTTGTATTACAACAAGATATTGGCCTGAAATCACCCATGCTAGAAGGATTAGGGACTTTTGGGACTAAGGCAATGGCGGTAGAATTAGTCCCCCTAAGCATGCAGCCTCTCTGAAAAAAGGATTTAATGGCAAGAGTAAAATCTTTCCCAACAATGTCCCATGAGTGCATAAAGAAAAAGACACTGAAACCATCCGGCCCTGGGCTTTTATTTTGCTTCATAGACTTCAAAATTTTCAGAATTTCTTCATCAGAGACTTCATTTTCAAGGAATGAGGCATCAAGGGAAGAGATAGTATTAGGCAGATAATCTCCAAGGCAGCCCATACCAGTAACATCAACTGGGACAACAGTCCCCAAAATATTTTCAAAATGCTCCACTGCCACCCGTTGAACTTCCATGTGCCCTGATTTCAATACTCCATCAGCATCTGCCACAGATAAGATTTTATTCTGGTTCCATCTGTTCCTAACTTGGTTGTGAAAATAACCAGTGTTTCTGTCGCCCTCTTTGAGCCATTGGATTCTGGATTTCTGTCTATATAGCTTCTCCTCAATTAACAAAGCTTCCCAAAGTTGATTTGTAAGGAGCCTCTGAGTCTCAAGCAAAGACATGTCAGCTTGGTTTAATGCAATGGCATCCTGTATAGAATGAAGAGTTGCCCTAATATTGGAAACATTTGAGGAAACATTCCCAACTGTCCGATTCAGATTAACCAAGGCCTTTTTTACAGACTTCAATTTCTCTGCAAGAATATACATAGGATCCCCAACAATGTTAACATCCCAAGCACTACTCACAACATTAAGAAAATTATCCAGGTCAGCCATGTAATTAAAAAACTGGAAAGGTTTAGGAATATGGGAGAGCTTCAAACCAGTATTGATAACAATAGGGCAATGATCCGAGAGATGATCTTTAAATGAATGGTTTAGATTAAATGAATGATAAGATTTTTGGCTATCAATAGAAGCCTTAACTTAAGGATTTTTCATAAACTTCCTTACTTGTTCTTTCTTTCTCTCTCTAAATACTTTTTGTGTAAGTTCTCTCTAAGTGTTCTTAAGTCATTCCTAGTTTTGAAATCTTTTGCATTCTTCTTTGAATTCCCGAGTAGAATTTTCTTATGTACAGCAACTCTTTCGAAAAATCGTAGTAAATTCATTATTTGTCAGAATTTAATGAATTAAAAGCCTGTCTCTTCAGTTTTTCGTCCTCTACAACTTTGAAGAAGGAAGAAAAGTCATCTGAAATAATCTTCATGTCTTAAAATACTAAAAACCTTAACCTATTCTAATTTTCGTCACTATTTTCAGTCTTAGTTTTGAAAATTCATAACTCATTCATATTAACTCCGAATTGAGTGATTCTTGAGTCTATGTCGTCTATCTTTCCGAGAGTAACATTATTTTAAAAACATAAAGAGATTTTAAAAAACTCTAGAAGACTCAAAAGTCAGATTCTTTACTGCTACAAACAAGGAAGGATTTGTTCGGCTATAAACTTGTTTCACAATATCAAGATAAGGAATGTCATCTTCTTTCATCTTCTATTATTAAAACTTACTACGGTAAGGGATACCATCTTTTTCATCTTCCATTATTCAAACGTACTATGGTAAGGGATTATCATTATTTGATTCTCGATAATAATATTGTTTCTTCCTTACTCATAAGACGTGCCTTTTATTTCCATGTATTAAATTGTGGGAATAACCTTACGGAGCGGATTGCCGCCAGTTGGTGAATAACCTTTCGTATTCATTCATTATTAATCTCTGAGAATAACCTTACGGAGCGGATTGCCGCCTGTTTGGTGAATAACTCTTTGTACTCAAATTCTATTAAATTGTGGGAATAACCTTACGGAGCGGATTGCCGCCTGTTGGTGAATAACCCTTTGTATTAATTTCCTTCACCTTTTGTTAATCAAACCTGCTACGGTAAGGGATATTATTTTCTTTCATACTCTTAAATCGAAATTTATTATGGAACTATTGCTTCTATAATTCCTGAAAATATTATATGTTCCATAATAGTTGAACTTCATTATTTCAACTGAACCTTCCTATTTACATGAACCTTTCTATTGAATTGTAACCGTTATTCTGAACTGTGGATCTTGAATATCATTTTTAAATTTCACTCCACATCATGTTGACAATTTGGACATTATTTGAATCTGTACAAAGTAAACTTCCGATACTTATTGTTATCCTATTTCTTCTGTTCATCATTTATATCATTCTAATCATCCAAAAATCAAGCTGTTGTGAATATCTGTGGCCGGGGGCACAGATGTGATATATTTGTTGAACAGATGATAGGTTAAAGGCGATATAATAGGTTAAAGGCGATACATCTGTTCGGTGTCTTTTATGGCACGTGGTGAATGTTCTTTTTGGCCCGTAGTGCAAAAATGAACTGTTGATTGGTATGATTATGACCAAAGGCTGAATCTGGTATAATCATGACCGTTGGTGCTATATTGAATATCTTTGGCCCGTAGTGCAAAGATAAACTGTTGATGTGCATGATTATGATCAGGAACTGTGAATTTATATTATCATGACTAATGGTATTTCAGATGATAAAAGTTGATGATGTTTTTACGAAAAAGAGAAGCGAGTGGACATTATAGTCTGCATTATTCTTCTAATAGATTGCTCATTCCGCTGCTATTATTGATCTGAACATTGTTTAAGAATTTAACTGCAGTTTTTGATATAAACCTTGTATTCTATTGTATTCTATCAAGAACTCAACTGTTGAAGGCTAATGATAATTTATTCGTCATTATCTTAGTCATGATATTTCTTACTGGGCTATTTGAGCTCACCCTTTCTTTTGTTCCATTGTTTTTCAACAGGAGATGAAAACATAACAGGGTCTAGCCGGGGAATGGAGTGAGGGTCCGAGGAATAGTTATCATAGTCTTCACGTTTTGTAAAATAGTGTGGCAATAATAGTGAAGACTTAGTTGTGTATTATTATACACTGTATTGTAGTACGTTGTGCTTTGTTGTAATAATTTTGTTGTAGTCTTTTGGCGACTCAAGTTTGGGCTGTGTGGGCCCATATTTGGGGGCGTCACAGTTGGCATCAGAGCTTAGGGATATGGTCTTTAATGGAGATCTGGGGTTAGAACTAAGAGGGGAGAGACGAATAGAATCAATCACTAGTGTGTCCTACCTAAATTAGATTTTTTATCTAATGAATCGATTTGAATGTAGGAACAGGAAGTGATGAGTCAGTTTGTTTGAACTAACAATTATTTTGTGACCACAGTTTAGTATGGCATCTGAAAATCAGGAGGATAACTATGAAATGCCCGGTACGTCAATTTCGGGGACGAAATTTCATAAGGAGGGGAGGTTGTAAGACCCCGAATTTTATGAAATACAAAATTTAATTTTTCTTCATATATATTTTTTTTGAAACAGTAAGTGGTTAAATCGATAAAGTTAAGAGTTAAGGATGTTATGTGCAAATTTTATTTTGTCGGACAATATTCGCTTTGTCGGGGAATATTCGTTTGGTCGGGGAATATTCGTGTCGTACGACGGCGCCGAAATAACAAATTATTGGTGGACCCCACAACGGAATATTTGTCGGATATAGAAAACGACAGAAATAACCTTTTTAAATAAAAATAGTCAACGGAACTGTTAAAATACCGGTGATAAAAGAATAGTAGCATACGGTAGTTATTGGTATTTTCTGTAGCACTCGGTACTCTACAGTAACACACGGTATTGCATAGTGTCTCATATTATTGGCCTGATAATTGACACCGTAACTGTTACGCATCATTTCATCGATAATTGTCACTGCATAATATTTTATATTATCAATTCAATAATTGTTGTTACACAGTATTTTGCATTATTGATTTAATAATTGTCATTACACTGTATTTTATATCATTGAGTCAATAATTGTTGTTGCACTGTTTTTAAAATTATTGAACCTAATAATTGTCACAATAACATATGCACAGTAATTCACATTATTGAATCAATAATTGTCATTACACAGTAACGTATGCTTTCTTTTACATTATTATTATCTCTATTATGATGTTATTTAAACAATTGTATTTCATTAATTTATTGACTTGATATCTAAGAGCTAACTATACTGTATTTATAACAATTAGTCATAATAATTGAATTGATAAAGTTATTTGTTTATAATATAAAGTTAGGTGATTATTAGGTGATATGAAATGAATGGTGTAGATTAAAGATAATATAATATTTGAAATGGATGGTGTAGATTAAAAGATGATCTTTAAATGAATGGTTTAGATTAAATGAATGATAAGATTTTTGGCTATCAATAGAAGCCTTAACTTAAGGATTTTTCATAAACTTCCTTACTTGTTCTTTCTTTCTCTCTCTAAATACTTTTTGTGTAAGTTCTCTCTAAGTGTTCTTAAGTCATTCCTAGTTTTGAAATCTTTTGCATTCTTCTTTGAATTCCCGAGTAGAATTTTCTTATGTACAACAACTCTTTCGAAAAATCGTAGTAAATTCATTATTTGTCAGAATTTAATGAATTAAAAGCCTGTCTCTTCAGTTTTTCGTCCTCTACAACTTTGAAGAAGGAAGAAAAGTCATCTGAAATCATTTTCATGTCTTAAAATACTAAAAACCTTAACCTATTCTAATTTTCGTCACTATTTTCAGTCTTAGTTTTGAAAATTCATAACTCATTCATATTAACTCCGAATTGAGTGATTTTTGAGTCTATGTCGTCTATCTTTCCGAGAGTAACATTATTTTAAAAACATAAAGAGATTTTAAAAAACTCTAGAAGACTCAAAAGTCAGATTCTTTACTGCTACAAACAAGGAAGGATTTGTTCGGCTATAAACTTGTTTCACAATATCAAGATAAGGAATGCCATCTTCTTTCATCTTCTATTATTAAAACTTACTACGGTAAGGGATACCATCTTTTTCATCTTCCATTATTCAAACGTACTATGGTAAGGGATTATCATTATTTGATTCTCGATAATAATATTGTTTCTTCCTTACTCATAAGACGTGCCTTTTATTTCCATGTATTAAATTGTGGGAATAACCTTACGGAGCGGATTGCCGCCAGTTGGTGAATAACCTTTCGTATTCATTCATTATTAATCTCTGAGAATAACCTTACGGAGCGGATTGTCGCCTGTTTGGTGAATAACTCTTTGTACTCAAATTCTATTAAATTGTGGGAATAACCTTACGGAGCGGATTGCCGCCTGTTGGTGAATAACCCTTTGTATTAATTTCCTTCACCTTTTGTTAATCAAACCTGCTACGGTAAGGGATATTATTTTCTTTCATACTCTTAAATCGAAATTTATTATGGAACTATTGCTTCTATAATTCCTGAAAATATTATATGTTCCATAATAGTTGAACTTCATTATTTCAACTGAACCTTCCTATTTACATGAACCTTTCTATTGAATTGTAACCGTTATTCTGAACTGTGGATCTTGAATATCATTTTTAAATTTCACTCCACATCATGTTGACAATTTGGACATTATTTGAATCTGTACAAAGTAAACTTCCGATACTTATTGTTATCCTATTTCTTCTGTTCATCATTTATATCATTCTAATCATCCAAAAATCAAGCTGTTGTGAATATCTGTGGCCGGGGGCACAGATGTGATATATTTGTTGAACAGATGATAGGTTAAAGGCGATATAATAGGTTAAAGGCGATACATCTGTTCGGTGTCTTTTATGGCACGTGGTGAATGTTCTTTTTGGCCCGTAGTGCAAAAATGAACTGTTGATTGGTATGATTATGACCAAAGGCTGAATCTGGTATAATCATGACCGTTGGTGCTATATTGAATATCTTTGGCCCGTAGTGCAAAGATAAACTGTTGATGTGCATGATTATGATCAGGAACTGTGAATTTATATTATCATGACTAATGGTATTTCAGATGATAAAAGTTGATGATGTTTTTACGAAAAAGAGAAGCGAGTGGACATTATAGTCTGCATTATTCTTCTAATAGATTGCTCATTCCGCTGCTATTATTGATCTGAACATTGTTTAAGAATTTAACTGCAGTTTTTGATATAAACCTTGTATTCTATTGTATTCTATCAAGAACTCAACTGTTGAAGGCTAATGATAATTTATTCGTCATTATCTTAGTCATGATATTTCTTACTGGGCTATTTGAGCTCACCCTTTCTTTTGTTCCATTGTTTTTCAACAGGAGATGAAAACATAACAGGGTCTAGCCGGGGAATGGAGTGAGGGTCCGAGGAATAGTTATCATAGTCTTCACATTTTGTAAAATAGTGTGACAATAATAGTGAAGACTTAGTTGTGTATTATTATACACTGTATTGTAGTACGTTGTGCTTTGTTGTAATAATTTTGTTGTAGTCTTTTGACGACTCAAGTTTGGGCTGTGTGGGCCCAGATTTGGGGGCGTCACAAGCTTGATGTATGCAATGGTTTGTACGAGACCAGATATTGCTCAAGCAGTGGGAGTATTGAGTAGGCACATGTCTAATCCAGGGAAAAAACATTGGACTACCATCAAAAGAGTTTTCAAGTATCTTTGCGGTACTTCTGATTTTGCATTGCATTTTGGGGGTAAGAGAGATGAGAGAAACTTTGGGGTGGTAGGATCAGTGGATGCAGATTGGGGTGGAGATGTTGATAGCAGAAAATCAACAAGTGGTTATGTATTCAACTTGTTTGGTGGTCCTGTGAGTTGGATGAGCAAGAAGCAGAGTGTTGTTGCGTTTTCGTCTACTGAGACAGAATACATGACGCTTACTCATGCAGGTAAAGAAGTAATATGGATTTGCAGGTTGTGTGTCGAGCTTGGTTTTAAGCAAATGACAGTGAATTTAAAGTGTGATAGTCAGAGTACTATTCACTTAGCGAAGAATCTTGCATTTCACTCTCGATCAAAGCATATTGATATTCAGTATCACTTCATTAGAGAGAAGGTTGATGAGAAATTGATTTTCTCGGAGAAGGTTGACACAACAGAGAACATCGCAGATTTTTTGACTAAAGCAGTTACTTTGGTAAAGTTCGAGTGGTGTACATCTGAGATGGGTATCAGGAATTATTCACTAAGTGGGAGAATGTTGAGATTGACTTATACTTCTGTGGGTTTGACTAATACTACGACAGGGTGGTCGGGGGTCTCGCTCCCCGGTGAGCAAGCGGCTGTCCAGCTAACCGGTGAGCTGGCGGGGGTTGGAAGGGGGCAGCGCCCCTGGAAGCCAAGCACAATGGTATAATTGGGCTTGAGAGTTTATTAGTGGTCCAGTCTTTAATTTACTAATTGTATTGGGCTTGAGCCCATGTTATAGCAGTTAGAGTTTTCTAGTTACTGTAAAAATAATTGTTTAGTGTGTAAATCATTGTAGAGCGTGTAAGACATCTATTGAATACATCAGATAAGCAGGACTAGCCAAATTGGTGAACCTGGGTATATCGCGTATTCTTACTTTTTCGTTCTTCATCTAATATTTTGTGTGATTGTATTATTATTCCATTTTAAATTTTAATAAGTATTTTTATAAGATCTCATTCACATAAAAATGAAGTTCACTTGATATTAAATTTTCTTATAAAAATATTAATTCTTTATTTATATTATGTACTTGCATTTTCACATGCTCAAATGGACATTAAAATATTAAACTTTCAAAGCGGTGGGACAAAGAAATGACATCAAAAGGTGTAGGTCAGACGAAGAAATATTATGTTTTTCTACAAGACATCATGCATGAAGGTAAGCGTATAGGCAGTAATATTTCCCATTAGGAACTTGATTAATGATTATTGCCATAATGCATGGGCTTAAAAGTATACTTTTTAACTATAGTACAAGAATAAATCTATAAATATATTCATTCTATCATTTTTTTTTATACATAAATTTAACAGTCATTTTAACTAAATAAAATTTAAATGAGTGAAAGTTATAGGAGAGAGAATTCTTTTTTATTTGGCCAAAATAATTTTTAGACTTAGATATCGAAAAGAAAAGAGTAAAATGAATGTATCTATAAATTTATTAATTGTACAATGGCATGGTAGGTGTTCAAACTTGCATTAAATAGGCAGTGTGAACTGGGGTTACGAATTTCCATAAAAAAACTAATAATTTATTAGATCAGCTCAAAGGAACAAGATTATTTGAGAATTTTTGAAGCCGGGAAGACTTTATTATCAATTGTTAAACTTTGGAACCAAAATAAATAACGGCTGGAATTTTGAGGGTTTGTTTTGCACTAGAATATTAGACCGTAGAAGTGAGAATATGCGGTGGCGGCACCACATGGAGGCGGAATTTTTTTTTTAACTACTATGTATGTAATCAGCTATCTATGTTCAATTCCCAAACACTCCTATTACCTTAGCTTTATTCATCATTTTAAATGGTTTTGCCTTAAATAATTAGTTATTACTTATATATTTCCTTTAAAATTTTATTTACTACGCGTTCTCTTCGCCACAAACTCTATCTCTACTATTCTAGCTTATTGCTGATTAACAACTTCTTTACATAATTATCTTTAAATTTAAAAATTGCGAGACGTGTATTACTGTTTAAGTTTATGAATTTTTTGTGTTGATATATATTTGTGTTGATGTATCTTTTGAAAATATATGAAATTAATTAGAATTCTATAAAATATATTAGAAATCATAAATTAAAGCTTTGCAATTATTTATTTTGTTATAATACAATCCCTAAAGGTGAACCTGCGGTTGAATACGTTTTTTTAAATAGATACATGATTGACATTTCTTAGTTGTGGTCTTTGTTATAAACATAAAAATAAAAAAATATTTTGTTGGTATTTATGTAATTTTCATTAAAAAAAATTGTATTACTTTTTGGTGTTTTACATTAAAAATAAATTACTTGTAATTTATTAAAAATTCAATTTAAAGATAATTTTTGTGATTTAAAGGACCTTTTAGTATAAACTAATAAACTATGACATTTAAATTTAATGTATAAAATTTTGTTTATATGTCTTATAATTTATGCTGTTAATTATATATTTTGGCTCCTCTTCCGACTCAAAATTCTGATGCCACCATTTAGAATATGAAATAGTTGAACATTATTATATTTATAATTATCATACTAAGATAGAAGTTGATGGTAAAAAATAATTATGATAGTAAAAATATGAGTGGATGATGAAAAAAAATAACCGAGTGAATTTGTCTCCAATTTTTTTGGGTTGAATGACTAGATGTATTTGACCAAGGGAGTCGTAAAAATTCTAATAGTGTTGTAGAAAAGCCAAGTGATTTTTTAAGTGAATCTACTCCTGAAATTTGGATTTAATCTTCTAAAAGTTTGGATTGAAGGACCAAAACATACTATCTGCGAGAACTAAGCATGAGATCTTATTATATTATTATATAATAATTGTTTTGTAAATATATTTTTTAATATTTTATTAGACAGTATAATTAAGTTTTATTTTTGGACTTAATAGTTGAATCATATGGTTCGTTGGCGTCTATCCCTATATCTTTGTATTACAAATAAACTAATGTTAGTTAATACATTTTTTTATAAGGAAAATGATTCCTTCTAAAATTGTATTATCTGACTAATAATAAATTTTTTTATAAATAACAATAAACACAAACAGGTTAAAAATAAAATTATAAAAAAGGTATGTTATAGATAAAGTCTTATTGCATAATACTATTAACAAAGATATATTAAAATTCATATTATTAAATATTTATATTTTGATAATAGTAACATAATGAGTAATATTAATTTTATAAGATGTTCTTCATTAAAAAAATTGCTTTATTCCCTAAATATATTGTTTAAGTAATAATATATTCTTACTTAAACTTAAATAATTATACTTAATTTTAATAGCAGTAAAATTTTAAATTATATAAGATGATTTGCATCAAGCAATCGATAGTTCCTTAAAAATTTATTTTACCCATGAACAAAAAACTGTGCCAACGACTCATTAACTCGATTAAAATATATTTCCTCTATCTCATGATAAATGTCCACATTACTATTTTAGCATGTCTCTAATTTTTTTTTTTCAATTCTGCCCTAACTTTAGTTTCTAATTTCATATAATTCCAATTTTCACACCCTTATTGTTAACATATTAAGATATAAAAAATATATAAAAAAGTCTAATCAATATCTATACTGAAAATAAAATTTTGAAAGTTCCTCTCTTCTTTTGCTAGCATAACTAAGAAAGGAAAGAAGATAAATTAGGAGTAATCCTTGATTATGGAAAGAGATATGGAGTAGATTAGACTGGAGAAAGGAAGGAGAAAGTAATAGATATTATTATATTTTTTTATAAATTAATTAATTATAGTGCTTAATTATAAAGTTTTTTTCTTGACAAACCCTAGAACAATATTAGACAAAATTAATTCATTTAATTAAAAAGATACGAATTATATATATGACAGAATTGAGAGTATACCTACCCCATTCAAAAATGAAATCCAAATTACAAACTTTCAGTTATTAAAAAAAGCTTTTGAAATTAATCAATTATTAATAAGGATAACTCTGTAAATTTATATATATCTTTTAATATGTTTGTAAGAGTCAGAATGATTTTTATCTTAAGATAGAGGGAGTAATAAATATATTTTTAATTCACCTTGAAAAATGATGTTTAAATTCACCTTGAAAAACAAAAATTATCGAGTTACTCAATTTAAAATTCGTTCTTAGCGTATTATCATTTGTACTATAGCCAACAGACGTGACTATATTCACTAAAGGCCAAGTAGTCCTATCCCCTGCATTTATAAGTAGGGGTGGGCATTTTTGTTTTGTTTTTTCATTTGACTCATTAAGACGAGTAATCTCTGATACAAATTTACGGAAAGAAAAGAAGAAGACGAAGACGACATAGTTTGCTTAGATGAATATTTCTTTATCAATGACGAGCAATCTCTCTCAGATAATCTTTACTTTCAAGTGAGATTTTTTACTTGATTATTATACTTGTAATTTGATAAATGGGTTTTGATTTTGTGCAGTTACCAGCTTACCAAATTCATATTTGGGCCTCAAGTTCTTGAGCTCCAGTGTCTTCAATCAGCTTCAAGCGGGTTCTCTCTCTCTTTGTTTAATTTGAATTTAATAATTGGATAACCATAAGCCTATTTGTTCTTTTTATCTACATTAACTGTACTTTATATGTTTCACTGTGTGATTTGTTTTCTGTTACACAGACTTCTTAATCAGATTATAAAATAAAATTAACTCAGAAAACATGTATAATTACGTTTGAAGAAGGAGTAGAAAGATACTGTCTAAAATAAATAGTTATATGAATAATTGAAAGTTGATCTAGAAATTTTTATAAAGATTTCTCTTCCTGTAGAATAAGTGTTTATTATTGATATTAATAAGATCTCAAGTTCTAGACAAGAGCTTCAGACTAGATGTTGCAACATGTCTTGGGTGTATGTTGTTAACCAAATAAATCTATGCATATTAATTTCTGACACTGTAAATTAATTAATTAAAAATTTAAAAAGACATAAGATACATTTTTAAACAGTAATAATCTATTCATCCAGTTTTTAGATTATTATTGAACTTTCAAATACAATTAACCATGTGATTTGAATAAATTTTAAGTTATAATGAATTTAATTTAATTAGAACATTAATTTAATAATGAAATTCGTCACTGGTATTAATATAATAGATTGCAAGATATATGAAGAGATTTTTTTGATATCTTAATATCTTCATTAAATTGCATAATATAATATGATTTTAAGTTTTAATATGTTTGAATTTAGATAGAATATTAATTTAGAAAGAAAATTCACGAATAATAGTAAAACTATTAAATCTCGTACTAAATTAAGATTTAAATGCTTAATGAATTTTAATTTATTTAAAATATTAATTTACTAAGTAAATTCATTGCTAATATAAATAAAATTAACTTGCATGATGATATGATTTATGTGTTTACTTTTTTGTAATTCAAATTAATATTAATTTAGTAAGTAAATTCATTGGTTAATATATAAGACTTTGAATTTTAATAAATAGATTTACAAATTTTCTCATAATTTTATGCCTAACAGTAAGGTGTTAAATTAATAAAAATTAAAGTTAAAGATGTTATGTGCAAAATTTTTATGTCGAACAATATTCGATTGGTCGGGGAATATTCGTTCTATCAGGGAATATTCGTACAACGACGTCGAAATATTCAGTTATGGGTGGACCCCACAACGAAATATTGTCAGATATATAAAATGATAGCAAAAGTATTTTTAAATAAAAATGGTCAACGATATTATCACTTTTAACTATTAAAATATCCAGTGATAAAAGTATAGTAGCATATGGTATTTTACAGCAGCACACGGTAATACACAATGTTTAAATTATTGAACTGATAAAGTGACCATTACACAGTATTTCATCAATAATTATCATTACACAATATTTTACATTATTGAATTAATAATTGTTATTACACAATATTTTACATTATTAATTGCACAGTGTTCTATATTATTGAATCAATAATTGTCATAATGCACAACATCTTGCATTATTGGGCCAATAATTGTTACAGTAGTAGTCACGAGTATTAAACAGTTAGATAGATTTATTATTTGAAAAACACTATATTTTCAATAATTGGGATATTAAATTAATAAAATAATATGTAAGTGTATAACACGCGTAAGTGTGTAACACGTGTAAGTGTGTAACACGCATAAATGTGTAACGTGTAATGCGTGTAGGCGTGAAACGCGTGTTAGTCAACGAACGGTGCAGATTAAAGTGTGAAACATGTGTTGGTTGATGAATGGTTTAGATTAAAAGATGAGATTAAAATGTGTAATGTGTGTGTGAAAAAGTTGGTTAGGCTCTAGGTATAAATAGGGGGCTTAGCATAAGGAGTTTTATACATTTCTTACTCAATCTTCTTTTCACTCTCTAAATATTTCTTAGTATAAATGTCTCTTTGAATGTATTAAAATTATCTTAAGCGTTGAAGATCTATAAGGGTACGAGTATTGTTCAAGTAAGTTTTTTTTTTTTTATAAAAGTTATATAAACACTCACACACACATCAGTTTACAACTCTTCCTTTAGAAGACTTTTCTATTAGAAGATTTATTTTGGAAAACTTTATTTGAAAGATTTTACTTTGAAAAATTATTTTCTTTAAAAACTATTTTGAAGTATATTTATACTATATAGTCACTTTGATGATTTTATATACATAAAATTGGTATGTGTTACTTATTAATTAAATTATGAATATATATATAGGTTGATCAACCTCATAAAAGTTGTATTTAGTCACGAGATAAGGTAAAGAATATCATTTTCTTTCAAACTCTTAAACTTATTACGGTAAGGGGTATCATTCTTTTCATCATCATAAAGGAATATCATTTTCTTTCTTACTTGTAAAGGATACCATCTTTCTTATCTTCTATCACTTAAACTTATTACGGTAATGAAATATCTCATTTGTACCTCTAATATTATTAAACGGTGAAAATTCTTAAATTAATAATTCATTAATATTCTTTTAATAGTTTGCACTTTATCTAATACCCTTTGATAAGAACATATCTATTAAATTTTCATCGTCATATTTGAATTGTGAACTTATGGACCTTGAACTTTTGAACTATGGATATTTATTTGAACTGTGAACATTTTGAACAAATTCTTTTTACCGTAAACTTTACCGTTAAACTTCTTCCCTATGGATCTTGGACATTACTCTTGGACTTGAACACCTTTTTTTCTACATCATGTTGATAATTTGGACATTTATTTGAATTTAGACAAAGTAAAATTAGCTAACTTCTAATGTTGTTGTTTATCCTGTTTTTTCTGTTCATTATTTATATCTCTGTTGCTATTTCAATCATCAAGAATCAAGTTGTTTTGAATAACTGGGGCCTGTGACACAGATAATAAGTTAAAGGCGATATAGGTTAAAGGCGATATAGGCTAAAGGCGATATAATTGTTGGGTGTCTTTGGTCGAATGACAATGGCACGTAATGAATGTTCTCTTTGGTTGGGGGCAAAGAAGAACTTTTGTTTGGCATGATCATGTATTTCAGATGATAAAAGTTGATGATGATTTTCTTAAAAAGAGAAGCTAGTATACATCATGATCTACTTGATTCTTTTAGTGGTGGTTATTTCACTGCAGTTGAACTTTGTTTAAGAATTTAACTACTATTTTTGATTTAAATCTTGCTGTTTATATTACTATATTAACAACTCAACTGCAACTGTTGATTTAAAACTTGTTGTCTATTATATTCGATTAAGAACTCAACTGTTGAAGGCTAAGAATAGTTTATTTTTCATTATCTTAGTCATGATATTCCTTATTAGGCTATTTAGGCTCGCCCTTTCCTTTTTGTTCAATTGTTTAGGAAATGAGAGCGTAACCGGGACTAGCAGGGAGAAACGGGGAATGGAGTAGCTGCCCGAGTTAGCTGCTATAGTAGTCTTCACTATATTGTAAAATAGTAATAAATGTGAAGACTTATTTGTATATTATTGGATACTATATGGTGTATTGTAATAATTTTGTTATAGTCATTTGACGACTCAAATTGGGTGGTGTGGGCCCGATTTGGAGGCGTCACAGTTAGTATCAGAGCTTAGGGATATGATCTCGTATGAAGATATAGGATTAGAACTAGGAGGGGAGAGACGATTAGAATCCTTCGCTAGTGTGTCCTACCTAAGTTAAATTTTGCTAGTTCACTTGAATGAAGCGACAAAAAGTGACAAGTCAGTTTGTTTAAACTAACATTTGTTTTGTGACCACATTTCAGAATGACATCTGAAAACCAATGGATGAATTATGTCGCAGAAAATCAGGAGGCTACAAATAATCCTCCTACAGCTTCCGAAAATAACATAGGTGATCATGTGAATTATGATGGTTTCTTTAGAAACTTTATGATAATTCGAGGATGGTCATCGCGAAGTAGTTTAAGGAGTTGGGACCATTCGAATTTTTCAGGAAGCCGAACCCACTTAAGGCAGAATCATAGTTGAAGCAGATGACAAAGCTATTTGATGTTCTGCGCTGCACTGATGATCAGAAGGTCCATTTGCTACCTTCATGCTAAGAGGAGAAACAGACCATTGGTGGGAATCGATAAAACGTACCCATCATTCAGCACTTGAGATGTCCTAGATGGAGTTTCAGGATTTGTTTAATGAGAAGTATTTTCCAAAAAGTGTCCGCCATATGAAAGAGGTGGAATTTATTAAACTAGAACAAGAATACGAAGCCAAGTTTACGGAGTTATCCCTATTCGCGCCTCATTTGGTGGATGATGAAGCCCGAATGTCTCGTATGTTCTTATGAAACTTGAGACTCAAAATTCGCCGACACCTCATATCTCATAAACTTTGTTTATATTCTGATGTGGTGGATATGACTCAAAGGGTCAAACAAAAAGATGAAATATTGCAACCAAGAGCCAATGACCAACCAAGAGGAAGAAATAACAAAAATAATTACCGAAATGAGAACCGTAGAGGCAGGAATCACCATTTTAGAAAATAGTAACCACTTCAGAGGTAATTCCGATCTAGATAACAGAAGGGGAAAAACAAGTGGGAATAATTTCAAGAGAAAGAGATCCCATAATGATCACGAAAAGGCACCAGCACCAACATCAACATCGGTAATAGTTTCAAGGTGAGGAGATCGACCACCCGTAAAATGCTACAGGTGTGGTCAGGAGTGTTACATCAGCTCAAACTGTACTCAGCAATCCAAGTCTTGTTATAATTGTGGGAAATAAGGTGATATTGCTCGATTTTGTCCTGTTACAAAATCAAGTCCAGTAGCGATGATGACTTCAAAGGCTAGCACAGATAAGGGAAAATCTGTAGTCCAGGGGAGAGCTTTTGTTATAACGTCTTAGAAAACATGAAACCTGAACAAGGTGATAATCGGTAAACTATTCATAAACTATTGTGAAGTTTATGCCCTATTAGATACTAGTTCTACCCACTATTTTATCTCACCTACGTGTGCCCAATGTTTAAATTTGATTCCTGAAAATTTAGATTTTGACTTATGTGTTGAAACTCTATTAGGGGAAATAGCCGTTACATCTACTGTTTATAAATATTGTTTGGTTTAAATCAATAACCTTACATTACCTGTTGACCTTATCTTTTTGGAAATGCATGAGTTTGATGTGATTTTAGGAATTGATTGGTTGACTACCCACCATGTTAAAATTGATTGCTTCCATAAGCTCATTAGCTTTTATATTCTTGACCAACCTATCATGCAAATTCAATCAACTAAATCTTTGAAATCTGTAACCGTTATTTCTAGCCATAAAACCATTCGTTTATTAAAAAACGAATGTCAAGCCTTCTTAGCTCATATCACTGATCTAAATAAAAACTCGGTAAACTTGAACAATATTCCGATTGTTAATGAATTCCCTGATGTGTTTCCCGAAGAACTTTTAAGCCTACCCCTAGACCGTAAAATTGAATTATGTATTGACCTGGAACCCAGTACTAAACCTATTTCTAAAGCCCCATACCGAATGGCTCCCATAGAACTTCAAGAGTTAAAAGTCCAACTTTAGGAACTCCTAGATACCGGTTTCATATGACCAAGTACATCACCTTGGGGTGCCCCTCTTCTATTTATAAAGAAGAAGGATGGGAGTATGAGATTGTGCATTGACTATCGAGACTTGAATCATGTCACCATTAATAATAGGTATCTGTTACCTCGAATTGATGACTTATTTGATCAATTATCAGGTGCTCAGTATTTTCAAAGATCGATCTCCGATCTGGTTATCATCAGTTGAAGGTTAAAGCTGATGACGTTTCAAAGACTGCCTTCAGAACTCGCTATGGGCATTACGAGTTTTTAGTCCTGCCTTTTGGACTAACTAATGCTCATGTATCTTTCATGGAAATGATGAACCGAATATTCAAAGAATATTTGGATTATTTTGTGATTGTCTTTATTGATAACATCCTCATATACTCCAAGAGTTGTGAAGATCATGAACGACATTTGCGATTGATACTTTAAAAGTTATGTGAAAATAAGTTATATGCTAAGTTGAAGAAATGCGAGTTTTGCCTTGAGGAAGTAACATTCGTTAGGCATGTGATTTCTAAACATGGAATATCGGTTGATCCTGCAAAAATTGAAGCAATTTTAATTTGAGAGCAACCTAACACAGTAACCAAAGTTCGAAGTTTTCTGGGTTTAGCTGGTTATTATCAGAGATTTGTAGAAGGTTTTTCTCGAATTGCCACTCTACTAACTCAATTGACTCGAACAAACACAAAATTCGAATGGAGTAAGGAATGCGAGAAAAGCTTTCAAGAACTTAAGAGTAGACTCGTTTCAGCCTTTGTTCTGACTATACCATCAGGATCAGGAGGATTTGTTATCTACAACGACGCTTCAGGTAGTGGTCTAGGATGCATTCTTATACAACACGGAAAAGTTATAGCTTACGTCTCTCGACAACTCAAAAATTATGAGAAAAATTATCCTACTCATGATCTAGAGTTGGTAGCAGTCGTTTTTGTATTGAAGATCTGGAGACATTACTTGTATGGGAAAAAGGTGGAGATCTTTACGGATCATAAAAGTATCAAGTATTTCTTCACTCAGAAGAAACTTAATAGGCGATAACGACATTGACTTGAGCTTTTAAAGAATTATGACCACATTATCCAGTAACACCTAGGAAAGGTGAATGTGGTAGCTGATGTATTGAGTAGAAGCTCATATATGAATACGAATGCAATACTAACAACACAAAGGCGCATTTTGTACGATTAACAAAAGATAGAGGTAGAGCTAAAGTCACCAGGGACCCATATGAGGATCGCCAACGTACGAGTAGAACCGACTTTAATCGATAAAGTCAAAGCTGCTCAAGCTACTGATCGAGAACTGATGAATATGATGAAAAATATACGAGAAAGTACTATTCCAGAAGCAAAAATCGATGAGAAATGGATACTCCTAGTCAACTCTCGACTCTATGTTCCTAACGACCCTAGATTAAAGTATAAAATCATGATCGAGGCACACAATACGTCATTTGTAATTCATCCTAGAAGTACCAAAATGTATCGTGACCTTCGACATACATTTTGGTAGAGCAATATGAAGAAGAAGATTGCTGAGTTTGTCTCGAGGTGTTTGACGTGTCAACATATCAAGGCGGAATATCAAGTGCCTAAGGGTCCATTGCAACCACTTGAAGTACTCGAATAGAAGTGGGAACACATTAATATGGATTTCGTGACGGGTCTTCCCAAAGTTTCTCAAGGCTTAGATGTGATTTAGGTCATTGTAGATAGATTAACCAAGTCCGCTCATTTCTTGCCTATACGAGAAGACTATTCACTTGAGCGTTTAGCTAATATGTACATAAATGAGATTGTGAGACTGCATGACATGCCAGTATCCATAGTTTCTGATCGGGACCCTACATTCACTTCATGATTTTGGATCAGTCTATAAAAAGCTATGGGCACCGAAGTACGATTTAGTTATGCTTATCATCCCTAAACAGATGAACAATCGAAAAGGATAATTCAGACTCTTGAAGATTTATTGAGGCTTTGTGTGTTAGACTTCAAAGGAAGTTGGGACAAACATTTACCATTGATTAAATTCTCCTACAATAACAGTTATCAAGCAAGTATAGGAATGACTCCATTTGAGGCTTTGTATGGACGAAAGTGTCGCTCTTCAGTATATTGAAATGAGATGGAAGAAGAAAAATTATTGAGACATGAGCTAGTGCGCATGACAACAGAAAAGATCTAAGTGATCAGACGACGAATACAAGCTGTACAAGAATGACAAAAGAGTTATGCTGATCTTTATCGAAAGGACGAAAGTTTTAACATTGGAGATCATGTATTCTTATAGAAAGGAATTACAAGATTTGGAAAGAAAGGAAAGCTCAATCCTTGATTTATTGGCCCATTTGAAATCCTTGACTGAATATGAACTGTGACCTATAGACTAGCTCTACCACCAAATATGTCCCGCATTCATAACGTTTTTCACATATCTATGTTACGTAAATATATGAAGGACCCAAATTACATTATTGAGTTGGATCCAGATGAGATAGCGGAAGATTTAACGTATGAGGAAGTACCTGTCAAGATCTTGGATAGGAAAGAACATATCTTACGCTTAAAGATTATACCTCAAGTCACGATTTTATAGAAAAACCAAGATACTGAGGAAATGACCTGTGAGTTAGAAACTGAAATGAGAGCTAAGTATCTCGATCTTTTCGAAATGCCAAGTATGTAAATTTTGGGGACAAAATTTTATTAAGAAGGGAGGATGTAAGACCCCGAATTTTAATAAATAAATTTAAAATTTTTCTCATAATTTTATGCCCAATAAAAGGTGCTAAATTAATAAAAATTTAAGTTAAGGATGTTATGTGCAAAAATTTTATGTCAGACAATATTCGATTGGTTGGAGAATATTCGTTCTGTCGAAAAATATTCGTATGACGGCGCCAAAATATTTAGTTATGGGTGAACCCCATAACAAAATATTGTTGGATGTACAAAAAACGATAGCAATAGCATTTTTAAATAAAAATGGTCAACATTATTATCACTTTTAACTGCTAAAATATCTAGTGATAAAAGTATAGTAGCATATGGTATTTTACAGCGGCACACGACATTACACAATGTTAAAATTATTGAACTGATAAAGTGGTTATTGCACAGTATTTCATAAATAATTGTCATTACATAGTATTTTACATTATTGAATCAATAATTGTCATTACACAGTATTTTACATTATTGAATCAATAATTGTCATTACACAATATTTTACATTATTAATTGCACAGTGTTATATATTATTGAATCAATTATTATCATAATGCACAGTATCTTGCATTATTATGCCAATAATTGTTACGGTAGTAGTCACATGTATTAAACAGTTAGACAGATTTATTATTTAAAAAATACTGTATGTTCAATAATTGGGATACTAAATCAATAAAATAATATGTAAGTGTGTAACACGTGTAAGTGTGTAGCACGTGTAAGTGTGTAACACGCGTAAATGTGTAACATGTGTAAATGTGTAACGCGTGTAGGTGTGAAACACGTGTTAGTCAACGAACGGTGCAGATTAAAGTGTGAAACATGTGTTGGTTGATGAATGATTTAGATTAAAAGATGAGATTAAAATGTGTAACATGTGTGTGAAAAAGTTGGTTAGGCTCTGACTATAAATATGAGGCTTAGCATAAGGAGTTTCATATATTTATCACTCTATCTTCTTTCCATTCTTTAAATATTTCTTAGTATAAATGTCTCTCTTAGTAAATTAAAATTATCTTAAGCGTTGAAGATATGGAAAGGTATGAGTATTGTTCAAGTAAGTTTTTTATTTATTTATAAAAGTTATATAAACACTCACACACACATAAGTTTACAACTTTTCCTTTAGAAGATTTTTCTATTAGAAGATTTATTTTGAAAAACTTTATTTGAAAGATTTTACTTTGAAAAATTATTTTCTTTAAAAACTATTTTAAAGTATATTTATACTATATAGTCACTTTGATGCTTTTATATACATAAAATTGGTATGTATTACTTACTAATTAAATTATGAATATACATATAGGTTGATCAACCTGTTAGAGTTCATACCCTAGTGGCCAATTATTTAATGTAATTGCTTAATATTTTTGATATTATATTTGATTGAATAAATGAATTATTTTATTATGATTTTATTTATTACGTTATATAAATATTAGCATAATAAAAGTCATTAGAATAGTGATACGAATTATATAGCTTCAAGTATATGACTTGAACATGAGATTATATAATTACAATTAGTATCATTGCTCTTAAATGTCCCTAGTCGAGTATCATTGTTAATGGGACAACAATAATGCATTGAGACTAGTATGTGGATTGAATGATGGCCAAATCTCATTGGTCATAAATATATGAGATATTGAGTCAATGCATAGGTATATGTTAGAGAACAATGTACCCACCATGAGAATTCTACGTGGAGCATTATGCAAAGTGTCATAAGAAATTCTCATAGTGACAATGATATAATGATCCTCCGACCTGAAATCACTATATTATTACCCGAGAATTTATGTACTTTGATATCATTAAATGTCACCTTTAATAGGGTGGACAATAAAGGTGATTATTGGGTACATCATGAATCGTGTGAGGAATATGAGTGATCTAGATGAAATTTAACCCTCCTATATAATAGGGGTGATATCCATAGACCTCTTGATTGAGTAGGACTATGAAATGCATGACCATGTTCAAATAGTGATTTATTTCATATAGTCTACTCATTGATCAAGAAAACTCAGATTAAATTATAAAGAGTATGACACATTCCATGACTAGAGTTTAATCTAGGATGTCAAGGTTAAAAGAATTAAATTACATTGAAACATTGGTCACGAAAAAGTTGTATCGAATTATCGATCTTATTATTACTTGGGTAGCAGTGTTGCATTATTAGATACCACTCACTGTTTATAATTTTATAATATGATTTTAAAATTATTGCCAATATAATAATAACCTATAGGGTCACACACTTAGAACGTAATTAAAAGGGAATTAATTTAAATTGTAAGAATTTAAATATGTCAATATGATTGATAGTATTTAAATTGCGAATTTAAATTAATAGGATAATTTATATAAATGTAGATTAATTAAGTCAGACTTAATTAAGATATAATATTTATATATATATAAGTTTGAATTTTATTTTTCTAATAAAAATTAAGGTTTTGGTTAATTCCTTTTTAACTGTTATATATATATGATATATCAACAGTTTTACGTAGAGAGGAAAAATAAAAACTTAAACAAAACCCTAGATGCTTTTAGAAAGAAACTAAAGAGAAATTTAGAAAATTCAGATCTTGGTGGCTAATACCGCAGTTCTCTTTACTGCAGATTGTGTGACGATTCGCGAGGCATTCATGTGGATACCGTAGAGGCGCAGTTCCGTTGGATTGCGTTGATGATTCGAAACTGTTCCAGAAGTTTCTTCGTCTCCATTCAAGCTCGGATAATCGGTAAAACAAATCTAAACATCTGAATTAATATGTTTTCGCATGGATCTTGTTTTAGGGTTTCAGAAGTTATCTTGAAATTTTTTAAATTACGCTGTTTTTATGTGCCGAAATCCCTACATAACCTGTAATGACCACGAATTTCATTAGTCATTGTAAATATACTTAATAAATATTTAGCAATGAATTTAAACTTTTTGTATTAATTAATTGTACTTTAGATAATTAAATAAATGAACTTGTGTATGCGTATATTTATTTAAAGAATTAAAGCAAGGTGTATAATTAATTAAAGCAAATCTTATTTGATTATATTTTAAATCCAAATGAGCTGATAAACTAGGTCAAAGATATTAACCTAGTAGCCCATGTAATTAATTTAATTACTAGTCCATGTAATTAATTAAACAAGCTCAATACTTGATTTAATTAAATGTAACCTAGAATATTTAATGTGAGCCCAATGTGTTATTTAAATTGAGCCCAAACAATCTAATTGAATGAGCCCAATATATTTAATTCCTAAGTCCAACATGGAGCCCAATAGGAAGTTAAAATTGATCAACAATTGAACACACACACACACACACACACACACACACACACACACACACACACACACATATATATATATATATATATATATATATATATATATATATAGATGTATATATGCACATTTATGTAGCAAAAATTAAAGCAAAAATAGGCCAAGAAATGGCCATTTGGCCGGCCATTAAGGGGACCTACTTAGGGGTTGCTTGATTTGTTTCATTGCTTCTAAATCACTCCTTGTCATAGTAGCTCAACAACCCTAGTCAATCAACATGTCACTCACCTTGTCCATCCATCAAATAGTAAGCATACTTAGGCTTTAATTTCACCCACATTGGTGAATTAGAGATGTTAATGAAGGCTTAACACTTGACTATATATATGATGCTCCACCCTTGAGCCAAGTTTGTTGGTTCTTTTGCTAGAGCATAAAAGAGAGAAAATGAGAGCATTTTTTTAGAGAAAAAGGAAGATACACTTAGGTGTTGAGTAAAAAGGCTAGAGGAAAGCCTTGGTGAATGTCCACTAGCTACACAACGTACTTCGGTAGAAGGAGAAGAAGAGCAAACAAAACCCAAAGGTTTAAAAGTGCTCTATCTTTTCTTAAAATTCATTTTGTAGTCTAGAATGATTTTGAACGGTTAAAATCTATTTTTAACCGATCAAAACTCATTTTACTAGTCTAGATGTATTTAACTATGTAATATATGTATATTCATAGATATATGTGTTTATAACATGATTTGGTATGTGAGAAATGCATAAAAGTTGTAGAAATATTCATAACACGTTTTACCGGTAAAACCCTAACTATACATGTTATGTTTAATGTTGTATTTTGAAATGTACAAGTTGGAAAAATGATTTCTATGGCTAAAAAGTTACCTCTATGAGTTTTTAAAAAAACCCAACTTGAATCTTTCAAAAATGTGGAAAAATAAAGAAGTTATGAATTTTTCCTCAAAACATGTTGATTTTTAAAACCCTAGGTTGCATTGTGAGCAGTATTGAGTATAGTTACGTTTGAAATTTTGATTGGTGATCTGAAGAGAAGTATTAGAGGGGGAAATTCTGATGAGAATGGACTCAAGAATCACCCCAAAAATGTTTTAAAATGAAGACGTTATGGCTGTCGGAGTGTCGGAGGGTCGAGCAGTCAAACAGTTGACTTCCGGACAGACTGGCCGAGCGCACCTGCGCTCGGGACGGGCGCAGCTGCGCCCGAGTGCATTGCCATTCAGCTTTTGGGCAATCTGGGTCGGGTCGGGTCGATCCGAGTCGAGTTTTCTTTGAAAAATTAAGTTGAAATAGGTGTAAAATGAATATATTTGGGTATTAAACAAATTTATATGGAGTCTATTTGTAAATCAATGCTACCTAAGTGTTTAAATTAAATACTAAGGTTAACCCAATGTAAAAGTTAACTTTTGGTATTATTTAAAGAGTATTAAAATATTAGTACATGGTTAATAATACTAATAAGTAATTAAATATTATGAACTGATTAATAATATTAGATAATGAATAAAATATTATTAAATGATTAATAATATTAGATAATGAATAAAATATTATTGAATGATTAATAATATTAGATAATGAATAAAATATTATTGAATAATTAATAATATTAGATAATGATTAAAATATTATTAAATGATTAATAATATTAATAAGATAATAAAATATTATTAAATGATTAATAATATTAGATATTAAATAAAATATTATTAAATGGTTAATAATATTAATGAGGTAATAAAATATTATTAAATAATTAATAATATTAGATAATTAATAAAATATTATTAAATGGTTAATAATTAAATGATAAATAAAATATTATTAAAGGATTAATAATATTAGGAGGCGAATAAAATATTATTAAATGATTAATAATATTATAAGAATGATAAAATATTATTAAATAATTAATAATATTATAAGGACAATAAAATGTTATTAATGGATTAACAATGTTAAGTGATTGATAGGATATTATTAAAAGATTAATAATATTAGAAGACTAATAATGTATTATTAAACGATTAATAATACTACAAGACTAATAAAATATTATTAAATTGTTAATAATATGAACTATATTAAATAATTAATATAGGTTCTTTGTGTTTGAAATATTATTACGTAGTGATAATGTTTCCTATGTGTTAATATACCCATAATTATTTAATTATGTGGTTCGTAAGGTTTGTAAATGTCATTATACTTACAAGTATATGATACTAATTTAAGATCAAAATGATTTAATTGTTAGGTCCGTTCAAGGATTGTTAAATTAAGTTGGTTAGCCGTAGGCGACGCACGAGGCAAGTTTTCTGCACCTTAACTTGTATTTATTGTTGCAGTTATTCTTCAACCGTATTTACATTGAGTAATTCAATTATTGTTGAGCAAGTATCTACACGCGTAGTTATTTGACAGACATTTGAGTGAATTAATTATCCAAAAATTACTTCACATCGTTATTGATTATTGTATTCGCACATAGTGGTTTTGTAACTGTTTAAGAATGTCTAAGCTAATTGTTTCGGCTAGACAAATGCATGTTTAAATTCATTTAATTGAATATTATAAAAGCTTATCCAAACCATTGGCTGGTGCGGATTCTTACAGTAAGACTGAGAAAGAACAACCCTAGTTAAAGGGGATTTTTATTTGTCGGGAAACCGAATGCGTACAAGAAATCTAAATGCTATGTATATACATAGGACATGAGAGGACTGATCCCCTCAAGTGTCCCGTTATTTTTAACAAGGTGTTAGACATTGTATGTCTGTTCTACCTTAGTAGCAGTTCACGGTCATTAAAGACCACTCAACAGTAAAGAGTCAATTCATTCTTATATTGAACATTGATTCTTGATATCTTTCACAATTGTTATTGTTGAAAACCTTGAAGTTATTTTTCTTCATCATGATATATCTTATGTTGTTGTTTCTAAACTTGCTGAGTCATTTAGTTGCTCATTCTTGCTATATCATGACTATATTTTAGCTAAGCTCGACTGCTCCAAGTCAGACAAAGGTAAGGGGAAAGCGAATGCGTAGTTTAGTAGATGCATGCTAGTTTAAATTACTGTTATGTAATTACTTTGTAAATCTTTTGTATTTTCCTTAAGATATGTAATGATTAAGATTAAGGTTAATAGACCTTGGGAAGTGTAACCTTTTGTTAAGGAACCTTTTGTATTATTCTGCGAAGTTTGAATACGTACAATTTATGTATTTCATTATTGTTAAGTATTGTACAGTGAGAACCAAACCCGAGGTTAAAGAACCCGGATTTGGGGTTGTCACATAACCTCATAAAAGCTGTATTTAGTCACGAGATAAGGTCAGAAATATCATTTTCTTTCAATCTCTTAAACTTATTACGGTAAGATGTATCATTCTTTTCATCATCATAAATGGATATCATTTTCTTTTTTACTTATAAATGACAACATCTTTTTTTATCTTCTATCACTTAAACTTACTACAGTAAGGATGTGACACTACCAAATCTGGGTCCCTCGAACCTCGGGTTTGGTGCTCACTATTCATCACTTGACAAACATTCATAAACTAAATCTTCAATAACTCGCGGAAAATATACAAAAATTCATTACAAAACGTACATTCAATCCCAGGTTCCATTAACCTTAATACATCACAATTACCTTATAATACAAAAGGTTTACAATATGAAAATAGAAATTTATTACTTCTACTTGTTCACATTTTCTTTGCTTTGTACTCCTTAGATCACTCGGCTTAACTGAAAAATAGTTCATGATATAGAAAAAGTGAACAACTACTTTGCTCAACAAGTTTAAATAAACAATAAAGGATATATCACGAATAAAAAAGAATTAACTCTTGGAACTTTAACAATAAACAATAATTGTGAAGACATACAACTTTGAATAATAACTTTCACTGGATTTGATATACTGTTTCTTCATGCTGAAAGGTCACAAGATCATGAACATACGTTTTGAGTATTTACAATACCCTGTAGATATAAAACTGTCATTTCGTTTTGAATATTAACAACCAATTCAGGTGCAATATCCGAAGATGGGTACTTTAGGTGATCAGCCTATCGTACGTTTATATTGTTCACATTATAACCATCCAATTTCATTTTGATCGAGATTATTCCATCCGATCGTAATTTTATCCTCTCATAATGATTTGTTCATTTTAGCTTTTTCCATCAGATTCCGCACCACAACAATACGGTTTGGACTAGCTTCAACAATATTCAGATTTATGAATTTAATACATACATGGTCTAGCCGAACAATTGGCATAGATCTTTCTCTTTAAACAGTTCATAATAAGAACAGTCAGAATAACTTATGCAATATCTAGCTGAAACAAATAACATAAATATTTCTCTTTAAATAATTTATAACGTGATCAGTCATGCAAATGCACATAAGTGCGATTATCAATAATAACATATATGTGAAATAATTCTTAATAATTATTTCATCATGCATTTCGAAACTAATTTCAACTTCTAGATACTTATCATAATAAAAATAAATATATGAAACAAGTTTGAGTTTCAGAATAACTTGGTAAATAAATACAAGTTAATGTTCAGAGAACTTGCCTTTTCCGCTTACTACTGCTATTCAACTTAAAATAACTTCCTTTGGATGACCTAACATTTAATAACATTGATCTACTAATTAACATATCACATATAGGTTTATTTTACTTTAATAACCTTACCATACATGTCTTAAATTATCTAACACTTAATCATAACCTTAAAACACTTAATAATATTATCAACCATTTGATAATATTTTAATCATATAACTATCACTTAATCACATCATAATATTATCACCTTTGATAATATATAACCACAAATAAATATTATTAATCGTTTAATAATATTAATCATCTAACAATCCTCTTAATCTCTTAATTATCTCAAACATTTATTAACATTATTAATAATTAAATAATGTCTTATACCCTTTCCAATAATATTATTTATCAAATAATATCTTAATCATTTATAAATATTATTAACAATTTAATAATATTTTACCCTCTTAATAATATTATTAATCTTTTAATAATCTTTTAATCATTTGTTAATATTATTAACCATTTAATAATATTCTACTCACTTCTTAATATTATTATCCATTTAATAATATTTTTATCCTTTATTAATATTATTAATCATTAATAATATTTCATACATTTATTAATATTATTCATCATTTAATAATATTTTATCCACTTATAATATTATTATCCATTTAATAATACTTTAGTCATTTTCTAATATTATTAATCTTTTAATAATATTTTATACATTTGTTAATATTATTTTTCCTTTAATAATATTTTCATTATTTAAATTTTGTCTAATATTATTATTTTATTAAATCACATTTTCTGATCCATTTACTATTCAAGAAATCCGACTTGACATGTTTTATTTGACCCGACCCAACCCGGTTAAACTCTTAATTTTCAAACAGACTATACTAGCGCTGCGGCGGTGGGGACCACCGTTGCGACGGTAGTTATAATTTTCAAATTTCAGGGAGTTTCACCGCAACGGTGGTGAGACCTACCGCCACCGTCGTGGCGGTAGTGCTAATTTTTCAAAACCCTAATTTTTTAACTTTGATTTCTTTGGTTCAATCTTTCATAAAACATGCAATACACGATCAAATGATCTCAAATATGTTTTTAGGTTCCTAACTTCGTATTCTTTAGATTTTCAATAATCAAATAACTTTCAAAAATCATTTTTGACAACAAAAATCAATATCCACCATCTAGGGTTTTTAAATGACCCATTTGTACCAATAATCTCATAACTTCTTTGTTTTAACTTTGTTTTTGACTATTCAAATTTTGTTATGATCAAAACTAACCCATCTAGCATACAATATAGAAAAAAAATCACATAAAAAACTTATATACCATAAGTCACACATAATCAACCTAGACATCTAACTAGGGTTTTAAAACTAAATATGATCATATGACATTTTCTTTCATCATTTTACATTTCAAAAATGTTAGAACGTCTATCTATCATATTTAACCATAAATATTCAAGATCTATCATCACATATATTTTTTCCACGACTAATATACAAAACTAAATAACAAACTAAGGTTCAAAGAAACTTTTAAACCTTTAATGCGAATATTCTTCTTGCTAAAGCTAGAACTCCTCTTCTTCTTCTTATCTTCCCGAAAACGAGTAACACACTTAGTGATTGAACTCTCAACTCTCAAGTATCCTCTCACCAAAGCTTTAACTTATCTTTAGAACTTCTCTCTCTATAAGTTAGTAAAAAGAAGTAATTGAGCAAACAACCCATACAAGTATTTGCTCTTCCCTATTTATAGAAGTTTAGGACTCTCCCAATTAAGCTCCTCATCAACCAACACTAGTCAATTAGCATTCCTAAGTATGCTTACTATTACTTTGAATGACAACTTTGAATGACCTTTTTGATTGACATATTGCTTGTAATTTATTTTAGAGATTGAGTGAAGCATACATTGAATGTAAAATACTCAACTAAAATATATATATATATATATATATTGACCATCCTTTTGACTATGTATTGGGCTCCAATTTAGTCATTTAATTAAATTGAATGTGGCTCCTAGATTAATTTTATTTGGGCTCCCTCATTGATTCACTTGGATTACACAATAATTCTTACAAGTATCTTTGCATGGACTACTAAGTACAATACATAATTCATCACATTGGGCTATTACCTAATAACTCTTACTAAACTTAATATTAAATGGACTTGGTTACTAGTTTAATTCATTTGGACTTTAAATTACAATTGTTTGGGCTCAACAATTTAATTCATTTGGCTACTACGTTCATTCATTTAAGTCATCAACACTTGGGCTCCCAACAATTAAATCAATTGGGCTAACTATGACACTTGAAATAAAAACAAGTATTGGACTAGTTTAAATTAATTTGGACTCACCATAAATTTTATATATGATTCATTAATTAAATCCTATAAGGCTATTATATTGGCTTATTAAATAAACACAACAGTTTAATTACATAATCCAATTGGACTTGCTATTTATAAGTGTATTGGACTACTTAATTGAATTAGCTTACAACACACTATTACTTACAAATTTTTGGGTTTGTTTTAATGAAACCCTATTACATACTAATACAAGTACTTCGACTTGATTAACTTTAATTCATTAGCTACCTCTTTCATCACTTGGGTTTATAATATAGTTACCCATACACATATAGTTATTCCCACATTGGGTTATCTTTAATAATTCACTTATTTATTATTTGTCATTATTCATACAAGTAATTCACTTGTTTATTATTAATCTTCTTATTTGCCATTTAAGGCCAACATTCAAGCTTTATGTTTTCATCACATAAGCTTCTCTTGCATTCCTTTCCTTCTTTAGTTAATTCAAATAAATTTAATTAACTAACTTACTACATCTCATCATACAACATAAACACATACACACATACTTCATACATCATATTTTCTCATGAATATAAATAAGAAAAAAAAAATTAAGTTCATAATTTTCCTGGTTATTACATAGGAAGTATCTCATTTGTACCTCTAATATTATTAAACGGTGAAAATTCTTGAATTAATAATTCATTAATATTCCTTTAATAGTTTGCACTTCTTCTAATACCCTTTGACAAGAACATTCCTATTAAATTTCCATCGTCATATTTGAACTGTGAACTTATAGATCTTGAACTTTTGAACTATGGACATTTATTTGAACTGTGAATATTTTGGACAAATTCTTTGTACCGTAAACCTTACCGTTGAACTTCATCCCTGTAGATCTTGGACATTACTCTTGGATTTGAACACATTTTTCTCTACATCATGTTGATAATTTGGACATTATTTGAATTTGAAAAAAGTAAAATTTGCTAACTTCTAATGTTATTATTTATCTTGTTTCTTCTGTTCATTATTTATATCTCTGTTGTTATTTCAATCATTAAGAATCAGGTTATTCTGAATGTCTAAGGCTTGGGGCACATATGATAAGTTAAAGACGATATATGATAAATGCGATATAATTGTTGGGTGTCTTTGGTCGGATGACAAGGACACGTGATGAATGTTCTCTTTGGTCTGGGGCAAAGAAAAACTGTTATTTGGCATGATCATGATTAATGGTATTTCAGATGATATAAATTGATGATGATTTTTTTAAAAAGAGAAGCTAGTAGACATTATGAATAATATATATTCATATCATTTTTTGATTTGTTAATAGATATTATTTTTAATTAATGATATTATTTAGATAATTTATAATTTTTGATATTATTTAAAATTTAAATTAATTTATATCTATTCATAATTTTTGCCAAGGCAAAACTACATTATATTAATGGGATGTTTTTTTCTCTAGAATATGTCTGTTAGAAACTAAATAATTAACTTTTTACAGTGACATTTTGGCTCGACAAAACGTAGTTTCTCTAGCCGTCACTAATAGTAGTAGTTAGGAGCAATACGACGTCATTTTGGTCTTACGTGGCTATGACAAGGATAAAACGACGTCATTTCCTAGCAAATTTTTCTAGAAATCGTAGTGGCTAGGAGGGGGAAAAATGATTGTTTTTTTACCTAGCCGCTACTTTTAGTAGCAAGTAGCAGCTGGAAAAAAGTTATTTTCAAATTGGACCCTTAGAATACTAGTCAATGGTATAAAGTACATTTGCTAAAATAGTGCCTATATCAACAATTTTTTATGGATTACCCCTCTCTCTCTTTCTCTATTTCTATATATTAATCCAATATACAAATTTTAGACAACTTGTGAATTAAGTATTAATTTTGGACGTTGTGATCGAACTCTAGCCGAATATTGAAAAACCTAATCTGGTTTGCTTAAATTTCTTTTCACCATAGATCTAAGGATTAAAAAATTATGGATGATGCATGAGATATAAGAGCTCTACTCATCTAATGATTTTGAAAATGTCATACATACATAGGGCGCTATAATAGATAATGGATCGAAATTCACCGTCATATTCCCAAAGAAAAAAATGATGACATAAAGGGAAAAAATGTGATTATAACAGTTAATATATGTAATATCCCAAGCTTTAATGAAGCTAGAAAATATGATCTAAAAAGTTCTATATGAAGGTTGTCAATTTAAAACCATAGAACGATTGCTCGAGTATATGTTAAGCTATCTAAAAGACTAAATACGATTCAAAAATGCGATCGTATACGACTAGAGGTTAAACTTTTAACCTAAAATATGTATTATGTGATTAGTAAAGATTGAATTGAGTTTCAAATGTGTTATGTGATTTTTCTATGTGTAGAATTTTGTGTTTTGGTTCAAGTACTTAACCTTAACACTTATTAAAATCAAGAAGTTAATTTGAGACTAAAACCTAAATTGGAAAAAAGGTTAAAACTTAAACCTTAATTTAGAAACCCCAAGGAATAAACTCTAAGAAATAACCTAGGCTTCCGAGAGAAATGTGTACGTCGTAATAACATTCCGTTTCAAGATTTACCAGTGATACGATGTAAAAATACCTATTATCCAATAATTTTTTTTTGCAGAAAAATGCAAAAATTACTATTCATATAGAAACGCTTTTTATTTTTAAACGTTTCATTTGAAAATATAATGTTTGTATGGAATACAGATACGCAATAATCAATAAAAAAAATCTCGAAAAACGTGTATGGAAATAAGACAAAACAGGGACAAGACGAAAAGAAATATTTTTTTTGACTTTTTGATCATCTAACCATTTTTTGAGAAATGGTCGGCAGAAACACTATTCACAAAAAAACGTGCCAAGTCTTTTAGACTTTTCACTTTATAGAATAGTATTTATATAAAACAAAACTCAGTAATGTTAGACTTTTAATCAATAATAGTCAATTAAATCGGAAGACCTAAAAATGAACTAGATTAGTTAATAATGAATTGGATTAGTTAAGAAAGAAGTAATCTAGTTGAAAAGAAAATAAGTAGTTAACTAATTAGTTTAAGTCAAATTAGATGTCTAACTAGATTAGATGAGGATGAACTATATGCTAACTAATCTAGTTGTAAATAAACTAGATTAGATGACATTTAGTTGGAAACAGACTAAGTTAATTAGGTATAACTAAGTTGAAGTAACTAAACTAGGAACCAAACTAAGTTACATTCTAACTAAGCTAGTCAAGCTATCTTGGAGCTAAAGTCGAGCCAAAGTCTAGCCAAACTTGGAGCCAAAGTCGAGCTAACTTAGAGCCAAAGTTAAGCCACTTTAGGAAGGAAGTAGAAAGCTTCCTTTCTTAGATATTTTGATAAATAATGATGAAACATTAATGGGCATTAATGGAGCACATGGCTGACCATGTGATGGTGGGTGGAAATGATGATGGTTTTGTTGGTTAATTACCATTCCTTTGGTTAGTTAATTGCAATTACCTCCTACCCTTGCTTGCTTATAAATACCAAGCCATGAAGATAGTTAAGTTAAGTTATAATCACAAACTTAATTGCTTATAAGTTAAGTCAAGTCAAGTTAAGTTGGGGACGCCCTTGCTAGGGTGTTAGGAAGCTTATAACACTTATGAAGATAGTTAAGTTAAGTTATTATATAACATATGAAGTTATATAATACAATGAATCTAATCACTTATGTACTATATGATTGTGTTGGGTTATTTTAACAAGTTTACGCTTAGTGTTTATTATACTAAACACCAAGGCAAGTCTTCTATCCTAAAGTTGATATTTACTTGTTGTATACGTGATTTATACGCTTTGTGTGACAACGTAATATAAATTGTTGAAATAAAAGTTATTTGTGGTATTAAATTGAGAAATATGTTAAGTCAATGCATGTTAAAGTTTTTATAAAAGTATAAACTGTGTATGTGTTATTTGTTAGACTTGCTGAGCCCTAGTACTCATTCTTGTAAATAAAATTTATTTGTAGTTAAAGAAGAATGATTAGAAGATCATGGACATAAAGAAGAATCGTAGACTGGGTTTCATGCTTTATATACTTGTATTTGTATAAAGTCATAATGACTATTATAATACGAACAAACAAACCATGTAACCGAATCTTATATGAATAATATTATGTTATTATCATCAAAAAAGAGTTATGTCTTTAAATTTGATATAACACAAAATTGTTAAACATTAAAACAATGTTGATAAGGAGTTAGATGTCTGGATGAAGATATTAATTAATATTGTGAGTGTTATAAAACTAGAGATTTAGCATCGATGAAGAAACCAAATTCATCGCAAAGTTCCTCTGTTCCAAGTATAAGTGTGTTAATATTATTGTGGACTTTAGATAGATAGGGAATATCGATATGAAGAGATAGCTCTATAATGATATATATCTAAGTGAGGGTATTGAATGATACGAGACGTTCTGTAAGAAAAAGAAATCTTTCCATGGATAAAAATTCAAACATTTATTGCTAGGTTCTTCTGTTCCAAGGATCATCCTATTATTAATACCGTGAATCTTGGATATGTAAAATTATAGAATATCTAAATCTTAAGGTTAAAATGGTAGAAGTAATTATTAAGTCCTTTACATCTATTACGAGAACTTAGTATAAAATGATGAAAGATATTTGGGAATTAAGACGAGGACTTTTTTTATGAAATTGTTGGATTGAATGAGGGTATTGATAATATGAATTGTTCATGTTATTGTTGATACTTTGAAATTCAATTTGATAAGGTTTATGGATAAATGTAACGTCTATAAACTTAACGATTTAACATTTAGTGTTATCTATGTTTATAGATGAACTACAAGTTGATACTTGTTATAAGGTTGAGATCGAGATCAAATTACGATCTAGGGACTAAGAATTTTTATTTATTTAAAGAATTGTCTGTAATAGACTAGTACAACCAATATGATTATGGGATTATTGGTTACGTTGCGAGTAAAGAGAAGTATGAGTCAGTCGCAAGTTCGGGCGACCAAAGCTCGAATTTAGGGGCGTGACAAAATATGAAGCGATTAATATGAGTATCTAATTGCCCGCGCTTGAAGGCACGTCATAAATTAAAATTCTAAAAATACTCTATTACTTAAAAACTATTTGCAACATAAAATAACTTAAAAATCAATTAGAATGAATCTGAACCGTCCATGTGATTTCCCGTCCAAATCAATTTGCATGTGAAAACATAACGACCGTAATACCCGAAAAACAGAAAAAGGGAATCAATGCTAAAATGATGACCCATATTGTTTACGTGCAATTTTTATTTATTATTATTATTATTATTATTATTATTATTATTATTATTATTATTATTATTATTATTATTATTATTATTATTATTATTATTATTATTATTATTATTATAGTGTAGTGGTGAATTTGATTTGGGCGAAAAATGTGAGTGAATAGATTTTTGAAAAAAAGATGTTGAATTGGGGGAAAAAATGAGAGATTGATTAGTGACCGTTGGATGTTGAAATCCTAAATAATTTTAGGCTGTTGAATGTTGAAGCCTAAACTGATTTCAGCGCATTAAATATTGAAGCTTTGGAATTTGGGCATCTCTGTTTTATATTATAGATTTATTTTTGCAAAACAAGAGAAAAACTTAACACCTTTTCTCAAAAAATAAGTACAAATACATTTGAGAAAACAGTAGAGAGCTATTGTCCAAGAAAATATATAGTTATATGATAGTTTGAAAGTTTTGTTTAAAAAAACTTTGTAAGAATTTCTCTATTTGTAAAAAGAGTAAATTTCATTACTAATAGTAATAATAAGATTCTAAGTTTTGGAGTGGAGTTTGGGACTAGCCGTAATAATATACCCTAATTGTATGTTGTGAAATCTTTAGTTATATTTATATAGTTAATTATCACACAATAATTAATTAAGTTAATGGCCAAAAAAATTAAAAACGATAATAATCTATTTAATGTTGTACATATTTACCCTTTTCAATTCTTGAGCTGCAATTTTCAGATTGTGGGCCAACTTCATTAAATAGAAGTCTAAGCGGGTATTTGATAAAAACTGAATGAAATAGTTCTAAATGCTTAAGTAATTTGAATGAGTTGAATAAAATAGATTTCTGAATACTGAATGAAAAAAGTTTTTGATAAGTGACATGTGGGATGCTGTCGCAGGCACCCAAAAATAAAATCTTACTTTTGAAAAATATTAATGTAGTAGTGTAAGAAATAGTCGATCCCACAAAGAATGATTAATTTAATTTTATGTTTTCGTAAACCAGAATTGGGGGTTTTGAACTAATTATAATTAACTAAATAAATAAAAGTAAATTAATAAAATTAATTAATAAATTAAAAACTTCAGTTCCTTAGTTTAGTATCCCATTCTTTTAATCAACAAATTAATCAAGTTATTATTATCTTTTTCGTCAATTGAAATTAACAACCCTAGATAACCGACAATCGCCAAGCTACCCAAAATCCTCCTTAAATTATAAATCTAATGCAGTAATCGCTCACAAAAGACCCTAACTATCATACAACCTAGAACTATCAGTCTAGATTTAATATAACAGTTGCATTAAAAATTAGAGAATTAGATTATTCTAAGCAACAATCATAACATCGCAGATTATATTAACTTGCTATCTTGATAATCATAACAATATTCAAAAGTTTGTCCACAATCAAATATTATTAATTGCTACTTATGATCAGATAAAATATCGTTTGCTTAATATCAAATCTTAATCTAGCATATGATAAATTATTGATTAACTTAACATGTCCTTATCTAATTAATCAAGCAAATATCATAAAATAATTAAAAACAGATTATCAAGAATAAATCTCATGCATGAAGGAATAGATTATAGAACTTAATTAAAACATCAGTTAAAAATAAGGTTCAACATCCTTTTAGAACTAAAAATAAAAACTTAGCCTGACATACTTCAAAAGAATCTCCACTAGTTGAAAAGCCCTCTCCAAGAAATTAGGAGAAAGATCTCCCAAAAACTTACAATGAATAATGAGAGATTGACCCTCTATTTATAGGCCTCTAACTTGTCTAAACCTAATAAGATTTAAAATTAAAAATAAAAGAAAAATAAAATAATTATTATCCTAACCCTAATTGGAATTAAAATTCAATTTGGAATCAAATTAATGCACAATTCGCGAAATAATTATGTTCTGCAGCAATAATGCGTCGCCAAACACGCCCCTAACACGCCAGCTTTGACTGGTCAACGCGCTCTCGCGTCTGTGACGTCAACATGCTCTTCCGCGCATTGCGCGGAAGCTTTCTTTACCGGACGCCAAACGACGTCGTTCCAGCTTCGTCTGTTTCTTTGCTACACACGCTTGGCGCGGTTGTCTTCCTCTTGTGAAACGGCGTCGTTTTGTTCCGCGGTGCTGATATCGCCTATACGCGCGTATTGCGCGATCGGTCGCTCAAAAATTACCGAATTACCATTGAACTTTTGCAGAATTTACAGATTTGCCCCCAAACTTATTTTTCCTATAAAATAAAATATAAAATGATTAAAAATAATATAAAAATACTAAAAATCCTAAAATAAATAAAAACACATAAATAAAAAGAAATATAAAAATACTATAAAATTACCTAAATTAACATAAATTAACTAAAATCCTATAAAACCTATTAAAATCAAAATAAGCTAAATAATTAAACATTTAAGCACACAATAAATATAAAAATTAAGTATTAGGGGATAAAAATATCGTATAATTTATCCCTATCAATATGTCTGAAATATCTGAATAACATATTTTTATTATTTTACCATTCTGAAAAAATTCAACGTTGTTGTAAATTTATTTAATATTACTTAATATAATAGTTAATATTAATTTTTTTTAATTCATTTTGCCGAGACTTAACCATTCAGCTAAAAAAATTAAACTTAGTCATTTGCCCAAAAATTTGATCGATTCAGCTATTCAGTCCTAAACAAACGCACTGAGTAACTGATTAATTCAGCTATTCAAACTTATTCAGTTATAAACAACGACCGCTAACTTTTCAACAAAGTTCAACCAACTTAATTTAGATTGTTTCTCCACCGCGTGGGTTGACGCTGTCCCAACTTAGTACATGCCAGTTGCCAAGAAGTTGCCAAAAGGTTCGGCCCTACCCTTCTTTATATATATATATATATATATATATATATATATATATATACTGTATGCATTTTTATCTTCTAATGTAAAGACTCCTTCATCCTCCCAACTTCTTAGACAGCATCAGCCAACTGTCAATGGCAAATCAAGACTCCTTTTGTCACGTTTTCTTGAGCTTCAAAGGCGAAACGCGAGATAAGTTTACTTGCTTCCTGTACGATGCTTTGAGATCTGAAGGATTTGAAACGTTCATGGATAAGGAGGATATACATGGAGGAGACGAGGTAGATTCGAGAATTCAAGATGGAATCAGAGGCTCAATGAGTGCCATAGTTGTGTTCTCCCAAAATTACGCCTATTCACCGTGGTGTCTTGATGAACTTCTCCTCATCCTCGAACGCAAGAAGACATCTAGGTATTTCATCATACCCATTTTCTATAAAGTAAAACCAGCAGAAATCAAGCACCAGCTGGGGAATTACGGTGCTGCCCTTGAAAAGCATAAGGCTAGGCACAAGGACAAGGTGGAAAAATGGAGGCAAGCACTTGTAGAAGTTGGAAATATTCTCGGAGAGCATGTGGAAGGGTAAGTTTTTCTTCTCTTTTTCTTTTTGTTACTGGTTTGGTTACTTATTGAAGCACATAAAGGTTATATTTTCTCTTGGGAATGATTTGTCGAAATTCATTTTCTAAGGTAGTCCTGATGAATGTGGTCTTTTACGACTATATATTATCATTCTGATTCTAATGTTTATTTTTAGATTTTTAAAATGATATTAAAATTGAACAGTTAAAATTCATTCTACACAACACAGACATAAAGACGCACACTAAATTTATTAATCAAATTACCGAAATATATATGTATGGCTCCATTAATTTGTTTCAAGATTTGGGACATATTTTCTTTTTAATTTTTTTTTTAAATTAGAGATATATTTTTATTTTAGAACTATAAAGTCACATGATATTTTTAATTTATTATTATTTTTTATTATTACTTTCGATATCAAATCACCACAACTGAATATTTAACTAATATTAAGACTATATTTAAGAATATAAATATATTTGTAAAAATCATTAACTTATAAATGTACTTTTAATTTAAAAAAAATGAGAGTACAACTTGATAATTGTTCTCTCTATTTGTTGTTCTGAAAACCCACGTGCACGGTTGATCTGATTTTAAATAATAATCTCTCTTCAAAAATTGTGTGCTTCCTTTAATGAGTTGTATTGGGCCGGATCCTTCCGGTGGATCTGGATTTTAGGCAGTTCTAAATGAACAGTTTGATAATTTACAAAAAATAAAATAAATTATATTTTATATTGAAAAAGTTTGATTTTAGGCCTTTAGTATATAAGTACTATATAAATTCAACTCTATTATACTATATAAGAAACAACTTTTTTTATTAATTGTTCAAACGAACTGTCCATTTACAATTACTTGAAATTAGGATGCCCTCGAGTATGTTTATGGTTGGTTTTATTTTTTGGTTGTAAATTTGAGTTTTTTTTTTCGTAATCAACAAAAGTCTTACGTTTAACGCATGCCACCGCATGCATGATATAATATAATTTGCTCAATAATGCATGTTTTCCAATTGCCAGGATGCGGAACAAGTTCATCCAAAATGTGGTAAAATTGTTTAGAGAAAAATTCTCTGCCAATTTCCCACAAGGAATAAGCAAGGGGATACAGCCACCATGCACGCCGCCGCCATGTCAACCACCATGCACGACGTCGTGCGAGCCGCCGTGCTCCCCGTGCTCGCCACTGTGCTCCCCGTGCGAGCCATCGTGCGAGCCACTGTGCGGGCCTTGTCAACCATTGTGCGCTCCATGTCAACCACCGTGCTCCCCATGCTCCCCACCGTGCGGGCCTTGTTAGCCGGTATGGACAAACGTTAGGGTGTTGGAATTCTGTGTAAATAATTATATTGGAACGTGCTATTTAATTCATAGAATAAAATTACAAAAATTAATTATTAACGTCTTATATCTATCATGTTTTTGCTGCGCTAAATGGTGAAAATCTTGAATCGTCTCTCTCAATCTTAGGATAGATGTATAGGTGTGTATAAAATTCTTGAAATGACAATTAGAACCAATCCCTAACTGTTTTATTTATAGAATAACTAAGGGTCAAAATCATCCATCAATATTATAAAACCCTAGGGCCCATTATATCTAATATTATCGGTAATATTATTTATAGGCTACGTAATTATCAAACCCATAAATAAAGTGATTAAATTAATGCAACATGTAGGTCCAATAATTTCATAAATAATAGAGACCAAATAAGGAAATACAATAAATAAAATATTCTAACATTCTTCCACTTAATTGACATACTATTTATATACAAAATATAACGCTTACAATCTTGAATTTAGCCAAACATTAGTTTAATGTCTACATCTTGTTCAAATAAAAGCACAAATGCGAATTAATACAATCTTTGTGTTATTATTAACACAAGATTCCCATTAGTCATACAATTAGTACTTTTATTATAATAATGATTAACATTAAGTATAACACATATGAATAGAGTTTACATAATTGGTAATAAATTAAACTAATTCATACAGTCCAAACATAATTGTTTGCTCACAAGTTCTCAAGTGTGCACCATAAAGAGAATAGCAAACCGTAAACGTAATGTGAAGTTCAAAACAATGAGCTTAAAATGTTGTCTTATATCAAAGTAACTCATTAATTAAGACTACCAGTTCAACCAATGTCGGTAACATGCTCTAAAAAGAGATTGAGTGGTAAGTTTTTCGTAAGTGGCGTTGCTAACATATCATGTGTACTAATATACTTAATGACAATACTTTGATCTTCAACTTTTGTCTTAACAAATAAGTACTTAGTGTTAAGGTGCAATCCAGCACCACTCGAACTAGTAATGTTGGAAAAATTAAACTAACAGCATAATCATTATCAAAAAATACTTTCAATGGTCTTGAAATAGAATTTACAACCTTAAGTCTTGATGTGACACCCCAAATCTGGGCCTACATAGTCCAATTTGAGATGTCAAAAATACAAGATAACTAATACAAACAGTACATAGAACAAAAATTAAGAACTCAATAATACACAATTAAGTCTTCACTATTATTTTCACACTATATACAACATGTGAATAATACTACAGCTATCTCTCGGACCTTCACTCCATTCCCCGGCTAGACCTAACTATTTCCTCATTTCATGAAGAACAATGGAACAAAAAAGAAAGGGTGAGCTCAAATAGCCCAGTAAAGAAATATCATGACTAAGATAATAATGCGAAAATTATCCTCAACCTTCAACAGTTGAATTCTTGATATAATATAATAAACAACAAGTTTTAGATCAATAATAGTAGCGGAATGAGCAATATATTAGAAGAATCATATAAACTATGATGTCCAATAGCTTCTCTTTTTAAGAAAAACATCGACAACTTTTATCATCTGAAACACCACTAGTTATGATAATACAAATTCACAGTTCTTGGTCATAATCATGCAAGTCAACAGTTCATTTTTGTACTATAGGCCAAAGATATTCAAATATATCACCAATGGTCATGATCATACCAGTCTTTAGCCTTTGGTCATAATCATACCAAACAACAGTTCTTCTTTGCACTAGGTCAAATAGAACATTTACCACGTGCCCTAAAAGACACAAAATAATTATATCGCCTTTATCCTATCATCGTCTTTATCTTATCATCTATGCAACAATTATGTCGCCTTTATCCTATCATCTGTGCCTCTGGCCATAGATATCCACCAATTATATTATCTTTGCACTTAGACCAAAGATATTCACAAGAACTTGATTCTGAATAAATAGAATAAATAACAGTGATATAATGATGAATAAAAGAATTAGAACAACATGATAAATAAAAGATATCGAAAGTTTACAATTTTACTTTGTGTAGATTCAAATAATGTCCAACTTGTCAACATGATATGGAGTCAAATTCAAGAATGATATTCAAGATCCACAGTTCAGAATAACGATTAAAGTTCAATAGAAAAATAGGAAGGTTCAATTAAAATGATATTATATGAAGCGCAAACTATTAAAGAACATATAATCATTTTAGAAAATTTTACCAAATAGTACTTACCATAGTAAGTTTAAGAGTATAAAAGAAATGATATCCCTTACCATAGTAAGTTAGAAAATGATATCATTTTACAAGTATGAAAAGAATGATACCCCTTATAAGTAAGAAAGAAAATGATAAAGAATGATATCCCTTACCTTAGCACGTGACTGAATATTGATTTAAATGAAGTTGATCAACCTATATATTTATAATTTAATTAGTAACTACTACATATAATTTTATGGTATATATCAATTCGTATTATGAAATCATCAAAAGTGATTTGATAGAATAAAGTAGAATAACTTCAATATAGTTTTGGAAAGAAAATAATATTTCAAAATAAATTTTCTAAAGGAAGCTTTTCAAAATGAATCTTCTAAATGGAGCTTTAAAAATAATGTGTGATGTGTGTGGTTGCTTATATAACTTTTATAAAAAGACTTATTTGAACAGTACTCGTACACTTATAGATCTTCACAAATACTCAAGATGACTTTAGCACACTTAAAGAGAACTTACACAAAATAATATTTAGAGAGTGAAAGAAAGAATAAGCAAGAAAGTTTATGAAAAATCCTTAAGTTAAGACCTCTATTTATAGCCAATTTTTTTTTTTTTTTTATCATAATCTAAGATTTTTTAATTTAATCCAAACCGTATATTTCAAGATAATGTTTAATCCATACCATTAATTTTATCTTGTAAGATTTGTTTAATCTAAACTATTCATTTAAAGATCATCTTTAACCTACACCATTCATTTTAAATTCTATAATTATTACATTATCATTAATCTGTACCATTCATTTCAGATTTCCTTTAATCTAATATCATTCATTTAATAAAACAATTAACTTTATATATAAAGCAACTAACTTTATATATAAAACAACTAACTTTATATAAATCAATTAACTTTATCAATTAACTTTACATATAAAACAATTAACTTTACATAAATCAATTAACTTTATATATAAATTAATTAAATTTATATATAAAATAATTAACTTTATATATAAAATAATTAACTTTATATAAATCAATTAACTTTATATATAAATCAATTAACATTATATATAAAACAATTAACTTTATATAAAGTATATCAAACAAATAACAATAATTCATCAATTATTCATTATTATGACCAATTGTTATAAATGCAGTGTAGTTGGCTTTCTGAATTAAAGACTCATAATACCAGCAGAAATACCTACTAATAATGGAATACAACAGTTTAATCAACATCATAATATAGATAACAATAATGTAAAAAATAAGTAAAAGAAAGAGCACGTTACTGTGTAATGACAATTATTGATTTAGTAATGTGAATTACTGTGCATATGCTACTGTGACAATTATCAGTTCAATAATATGAATTATTGTGCATGTGACAATTATTGGTTCAATAAAGTCAATATTGTACAATAGATACTTTATCAGTTCAATAATATAAAATACTGTGTCATACCGTGTGATACTGTGCAATATCGTATGTTGTTGTTCTTTTACCACCGGGTATTTTAATAGTTAAAAATGATAGTACCGTTGACTATTTTTATTTAAAAAGATTATTTATGTCGTTTTTTATATCCGCCAATATTTTGTTGTGGGGGTCCACTAATATTTGGTTATTTCGACACCGTCGTATGAATCGAATATTCCCCGATAGAACGAATATTTTCCGACAAAACGAAAATTCTCCAACAAGATAAAATTTAGAAGAAATTCACTAACCGTTTTAGAAGAAAATATATAAAGAAAAATTAAATTTGTATTTCATAAAAGTCGGAGTCTTACACCTAAAATAAGATTTCTCAATAATATGGCATGAAAAGTAACGTGATAACAAACCACATATTATGCCATCATCAGTGGTAGTTAACTCCTACTTATGACTTTTTCACGAAATAGGGCCTCATGAAAGCATAAAAATGTACCCTGATATAGATTTCTTTTCGTCTTTACACTTAGCGAAATCAGAATCAGAATAATCAACAACTTTAAGGTTATTTGTTTTCCTGAATGTATGAATAAAATCCTTAGTACCCTGTAAGTAGCGTAAAACTTTTTTAGCTGCTTTCCAGTGATCCAAACTTGGATTTGTCTGGTAACATCCAAACATACCAGTTATATATATTATATCTAGACGTTTACAAACTTGAGCATACATAAGACTCTCAACCACAGAAGCATAGGGAATAAGATTCATTTGATCACGTTGCAACTGATTCTTATGATATTGATATGAGCCAAAATTGTCACCCTTAAAAATAGGGGCGATAGTATAGGAGTAATTTTACACGTTGTATTTGTTAAGAACTTTGTCAATATAAGCTCTTTGGGACAATCCTAATATCCCGTGAGACCTATCTTGATGAATTTCAATACTTATGGCATAAGAGGCTTTACCAAGATACTTTATATCTAATTTTCCAGAAAGGAAATGTTTGGTCTCATGTAGCATGTCTAAGTTATTACTTGCAAGTAATATATCATCAACATACAAAACAAACATAACAAATTTACTCCCACTAACCTTCAAGTATATGCATTAATCCACTACATTCTTCTTAAAATCAAAACTACTCATCACCTCATGAAACTTAAGATACTATTGTTGAGAAGTTTGTTTTAACTTATAGATGAATTTCTTTAATCTACATACCATATGTTCCTTGCCTTTAATAAAAAAACTTTCTGTTCGTGCCATATAGACATTCTCATCCAAGTTACCATTAAGGAGTGTAGTTTTAACATTCATCCGATGTAACTCTAAATCATAATGAGCCACTAAAGCCATGACTATTCTAAATGAATATTTTTTGGGTACCGCTAGTCGAAATCGGAATTGTTTATTTATATTTTATTTATTAGTTAAATTCAAATCTCGAATTCGTTTGAATGAATAACATGCAAACATACACGGTCAACAAGTAATAAAGTGAAAGTAAAAGTCGATCTCACGAGAAATTAGTTCTAACAGTTTCTTAAATACTAATGCAAAATAAGTCAATCTTAGTTAAACATTTAATTGAATAAAGGAAGTAAAATGTAAATGGACATAGCGCAAATTAACATTTAAATTAGAAAGAAATTAAAGATAGGTGAATCCAAGTTTGCAATTTCTTCCAACACGTCAATTAAATCTCATAACTCTCTTTTCAATCTTACAGTTACGACGAATTGTCAATCGAGAATACGATAGTACTTATAGGCATATTTCAATAGCCAAATAAGCATGTCCCATCCAAACCTATCTCACTCGACAGAATTAAGACAAGAACAACCCAAGCAAGATAATTCACTATATTTCTATGAGAACTAACACATGCAGGGTCTTTAAGCACAAATCCTCACATTGGCTACACGCAACATGCATGTGTATGCCTATCCTATACACAAATTATGCATACGCTCCTAAGAACTAATAGCACAACACATGTTATCACATTTAGCTCTAAACCTATAATCCATCTTCTAATTTCATATAGGTTCCCCATATCAATCACTTGTAATTAATTGACACATGAAGCATAAAATATAATAATCCAATCCATATAGTGCAAATTAAGAGAGATAAAATCAATTCAAATAACAAATTGTATTCAAAAGCATACATAGATTCCAATGTAAGAAGATTAACTAATATTCATTACATAATCCAACAAGAATCACCATACAATGAAGTACTAAGACAAATAAAGAGTTAGAAGATACACTTATACGTTGTCATCTAAGCTCAACTTCCAAGCTCCCTCATCCATCTATGGCTTCCAAGCTTGCTCTTCATCTTCTTCATTAGTCATTGCAAAAATTGGGATATTGGGATCAAGAATCCAAGGTATGGTGGCCTCGCATGGAGTAAAACTACTTTCCTTCTTCTTCTTTAGCCAAAATCGCCTCCCTCTCTCCCAAAAATGAAAAGAAAATGAAAGTATATATTTTTAGGGCTGAAAATGAACTTTAAAATTGAATCTGCCGACTTACTATAGTACTACTGCCACGGCGGTAGCAGGGGAGCGCCGCGACGATCCTTTATAATTTTTTGGGTTGAACCTTTGGGCGTTAGTATGGATCGCCGGTGGCTCCAACTGTTTTCTTAGTTTTGTACTACCGTAGCGGCGGTAGCAGGGCATCGCTGCTGTGGTGACTTTGATGTAAAATTATCAAAATGCCACTCTAGCAGCAATTTCCTACAAAAAACAAAATTAAATTAAATAAAAAATATATAATTAATATAAATTACCTAAAATACAATTTAAACATATAAATCTAATATTACACATTATTTTACAATAATAACACAAAAACACATAAAACTTACTAAAATGATAAATAATTCACAAAATCATCAAGTTCAAATGTATTAAATAAATAAATAAGTATAAAAATCAGTCATCAAATATCCGCAAACTTAAATCTTTACTTGTCCTCAAGCAAAATAAAGACAAACTATATAAACAAAAATAATTAACAACAACTTGAGCAATGAATCAATATGAAAAATGCAATGGCCTCACAGATTTACTTCAAATGATAATTACAAGAAAATTTTAAAATATCGCAAAGTCTAGAATTCGACTCTATATGCTAGTCATACATTACTCATGATCTACATGTGTGTGTGCATCATTTGCAACAAACTAATTATAGCTCAGATTAGCTTATTACCTTATGAAAGAAATCAAAAACTTCAAAAGCATGCATAACACATCACTCTATGCCAGGCCCAACAGAAAAATCAAATTTTATTCTTGACTTGTGTAATGTCTCATTATATTAGGCTTTTCAGAGTTACTCATGTAACAAGCGTTTGTCTAATGACTCCCAAACCAGTTGGCTTTAGGGCACTAGGTGTAAAGACACCCCTAAGGGCCTATTAACTCGAGCAACAAATGACATAAAATTCGACTAGTGAAGCAACTTATTATATTATATATATATATATATATATATATATATATATATATATATATATATATATATATTATGTTTCTTTTTTTCTTTTTTTTTTAATTATTTATATGTGAGTGCGTTTTACGCTACATCTCACGCTACCACATGATATATAACTAAACATGTAGAATCGTTTCGAGTGATGCATATACAAGTTTTAGAATAAAAGTTAGCTTCCACAAGCATGTCGTCATATAAACCTTTTCTAAGTAAGTAATAAGCTCAATACAAGTGGATATGTGCTCAAAAGTGGAAGGGATCACAAGCAATGCAGTAACTAACAACAAGTCAAACACACAAACTAAGCAACGTCAATCCATTTTTTACGAGTTATAATCAGAACAATCAATAGTCTGATCAATGATTAAAGTTCTAATTACATTAAAACAATACTCAAGAGACTCAAACTTATACTACAACGACTTTTAAACAAAACACATGAAAACAAAAACAAACACACAACAAAACAAAATAATCTCATTTTCATAGGTAACACGATTGCACTTAGCACGTGCAACAAGCCGTTAAACCCCAAAGTTGTCCAAGAGGATGAGTTTTGTCTCGTGAAGATTTGTAGAGAATACATCCACACAATTCAAAACAAAATACAACCAAAACAAAATAAAACTAAACAAAATACAAAGCGTAGGTGACCCCCAAACTTGAAATTTACATTATCCTCACTAAAAGCAATGAAAGAATTAGAGCAAAGGACTTCCTTGAAGCGTGGGTTAATTGTCAACTTTCGCTCCTATAATTGTAACTATCTCACATCATTTGCTAGTTATAACTTGAAATAGAAAGACAAAACTAAACTAAACATTAGAGAAACTTGGGTTGCATCTAAATTAGCGCTTGTTTTATAGTCTTCAGCCTAACTCTATTATTTGAAACATAAATACAAGCTAAAACAATAATCAACTCGAATGAAATCAATAATGAAAAGCAATCAGAAACTAATTCCCCCGTAACGGCGCCAAAAACTTGTTGGTCGAAATCGAAACTGTTTATTTAGTAGTTAAATTCCGATCTCAAATTCGTTTGAATGAATAATGTGTAAGCATACACGGTCAACAAGTAATAAAGTAAAAGTAAAAGTCAAACCCACGAGAAATTAGTTCTAACAATTTTTCAAATACAACTACAAAACAAGCCAATCTTAGTTAAACATTTGATTGAATGAAGGAAGTGAAATGTAAATGGACATAACACAAATTAACATTTAAACTAGAAAGCAATTAAAGATAAGTGAATCTAAGTCTGTAATTTCTCCCAACACTTCAATTAAATCTCATAACTCTCTTCTCAATCTTATGGTCATGACAAATTGTCAATCGAGAATACGATTGTACTTATAAGCATATTTTGATAGCCAAATAAGCACGTCTCATTCAAACCTATCCCATTCGACAGAATTCAGACAAAAATAACCCAAGCAAGATAATTCACTATATTTCTATAAGAACTAACACAAGTAGGATTTTTAAGCATAAATTCTCACATTGGCTACAACCGGCATGCATGTTTATGTCTATCCTACACACAAATTATGCATACGCCCCTAAGAACGAATAACACAACACATGTTATCACATTTAGGTCTAAACCTATATTCTATCTTCCAATTTCATATAGGTTCCCAAAATCAATCACTTGTATTGAATTGATACATGAAACAAAAAATATGATAATCCAATCCATATAGTGCAAATCAAGAGAGATAAAATCAATTCCAACAACAAATTGTATTCAAAAGCATACTTAGATTCCAATGTAAGAAGATTAACTAATATTCATTACATAATCCAATAAGAATCACCATACAATGAAGTACTAAGATAAATAAAGAGTTAGAAGATACACTTGTTGTTATCCAAGCTCAACTTCCAAGCTCCCCCATCCATCCATAGCTCTATCAATGGCTTCCAAGCTTACCCTTCATCTTCTTCATTGTTCATTCAAAAAATTAGGATATTTGGATCAAGAATCTAAGGTATAGTGGCCTCCCATGGAGAAAAACCACATTTCCTCTTCTTATCTCTTGCCAAAATCGCCTCCCTCTCTCCCAAAATGAAAAGGAAATAAAAGTATATATTTTTAGGGCTGAAAATGGACTTTAAAACTGAATCTGCCGACCTGTTACAATACCAACGCCGCGGTGGTAGCAGGGGAGTGCTGCGACGGTCCTTTAAAATTTTTTGGGTAGAACATTTGGGTGCTACGGCGCTGGTATAAATTGCTACGTCGGTGGCTCCTGCTGCTTTTCGAGTTTTGTACTACCGCTGCGACCGTAACAGGGCACTGTTGCGGCAGTGGCTCTGATGTAAAATTACCAAAATACCACTCTAGCAATAATTTCTACAAAAATAAATAAATTAAACTAAATAAAATATATATAATTAATATAAATTACCTAAAATATAATTTAAATACATAAAACTAATATCACACCTTATTTTACAATAATAACACAAAACACATAAAACTAACTAAAATGCTAAAGAATTCACAAAATCATCAAGTTCAAAGGTATTAAATAAATAAGTATAAAAATCAGTCATTAGATACTGGAGAGAAAGTTTCATTACAATCTACACCTTCTTTTTGAATGAAGCACTTAGCAACCAATCGAGTTTTATACATTTAAATGTTCCCTTTAGGATCTAATTTGGTTTTATAGACTCACTTGTAACCAACAGGTCAATATCCCAAACGTTATTAAGCTCCATTGATTTCAACTCATCATTAATGGCTTTAAGCCATTGAGTTGATTGAGCACTCCTAATGGTCGCTTTATAAGATACATGATCATTAATCTTACTTGAATCATAATCAATCTCATTAAGATAAGTTATAAAATCATAAAAAATAATAGGCTTTCTACACTACAAGAAAATAGGACTATGGCGACGGTATTGACCCGTCCGCATAGAACCAAAAATCGTCGCCATATGCTATGCCGACGGTACCCCACTGTAGCTGATAGTGCCGCAGCCATAAACATATGCCGATGTTATGATACCCCTATGTCGACGGGACTACCATCGCCATACATTTTTTTATCTCTAAATTTTAGAGTCTAAATAGCGACGATCTCATTACCAACACCGACATATCCCACCGTCGGTACAAAAGACTATAGCGACAGGTTCTATCCTCGACATAAAGATAATAACACCTGATATTTATAACACTATAGCGACGATACTACCGTCGGTGTAGAGATAATAACACCTATTGTTTATAACTCTATAGTGACCACAATACCGTCGGTATAGACCTATCTATTTTTTTTATTTGGCAGGTAGCTATAATATAGACTTGTTTATTTAAAACCACATCCATTAAACTTAAAAGTCAACCAATTTTAAATATTAATTATATAAATTCACTGTGCATACATTTGAGATTCAAGTTCTAGATAAACAAAATATATTCCATTTCACTTGTAGCTTAAATTTACATATAATTGAAAAGTACTTGACAAATGGTGCCATAAACATTAATAATCCTATTTAGATTCACTTGTAATGTGTGTAGACGTATAGATCGACAAACCAAATGGAGGAGTCCTCACAATAGTTGGTTTAGAGGGAAGAGATGACGAGACATAATAACTCTGCTAGAATAAAGAAACAAAATGTGTGAGCCACCTCCAAGATATAAATAATCAAAACATCAACGAAAATTCTGTGTATCAATTTCTTGATAAGCAAAAAAAATAATGTTTTACTGTAATAATGTTTTAAGCAATCTGTTCCACTGTACCCAATGCATTTGTAACAGTAATGTCATACTAGCAAAGTATAAAAATAAAGATCAAACCCACTAAACCACCAAAATCAAGAAATAAAGAGAAGCAGAGAAACCCAACTTGGTTTCTAGGAGTTACTTCCATGATGCAAATTGAGAATAGTGAAGAACTTAAAGCTATATAGCAGCTTTGAAAAAATAATTTAGTTAACTTGATAATCATTGGCAATTTCAAAATTCTTATACGTATAACCAACAAAGTTAACATCCTTGGATGAAAGCATTTGTAGAAATAAAAGAAGAAATCAGAAAGAACCTAATGATATAACAGATGATAGAAGGAGAAAAAGAAAATTAGAATCCTTAACATATTCAATATGCTCGTTTGGGGATGCCAGAATGGAAGGATAAATAAATAATATATAGGTCCATTCATATAACAATAGATCTTTTATTACTTCAATTATGGAACGCAGTAATTAGGAGTCTATTATACTAAAGTTTATTTTCATGTTCAATTAAGTTTTCAATCATATAAGAATTAAGGTTTTCTATTTCCTATATAAAGTGTCTAAATCCCCATTGTTGAATTAGACTTGACATTGATTTGAGAATTGAGGCTTTATGTCATTGTGAACTTTAGCTATGATTCTTATTTCTCTTCTTCTCCCTTCTTTCACCCTCTTTAATCCCTCTTCACCCCTTGTCCTGCATCATCCACCTCTTATGAGTTGAGTATAGTCAATTAGCCGTAGGCAGACGTGTAAATATACAGCAAATGAGCTTCACGATAAACGAATGTAAGAAAATTGTTTCCCCAATATTTAAGATACATTTTATGAAGTCAATCAGCTGATATTTAAAGATTCAGTCTTGACCCAAAAGGCCTCTTCAGGCTCTTAAAAAATGAGTGTTGTTCATTTGTAGCCTATATGTCCTGTATACTTGTATCTGAAGCAAAACTGCAAGTTGAAGGTATTAAACTAACAACATCACCAATAACTCACTACAAGAAATGTTTATGATCTGATAATGAACCAAACAAATATGAAACAAGCCATTCCATTCAGAAGTTCACTGGAGTAACGTGTCACAAGAAACTGGGAGTCGCTATAATCATAGTGGGACAACTAAAAACAATAATAAAGACTAGAAAAACATAAAGGAAAGTAGGACCATCCTATTATCTTGAATGTATATTAGATTCATACATTTTAAAAAATTGAGTTCACAATCCCAGAATGTCAAGGATGATCACTCAAGGAAAATGATGAAATATATTTTAGACACCCTTGATAAATTTGCTGGCATTACTTTAAATATGAAGAAATATAAAATTACCTTCTTATAAGTTGACATAGGGTCATCAAAATAAAAAGGTGGATAACCCATGAGCATTTCAAACATAATAGCACCAAGTGACCACCTGTAGAGCATTAACATAACAAATTAGTCGTGGCAGTTGCATGTCAATCTGAGAAGGATAGACTCTATACTAGATCCATCTTATTTTGGGTAAGACATTTAGAATTAAAAAAATAAAATAAAATAACTCGTCTACTTTTGTTATTAGTAACATTAATGACACTGATACCAAACAAAAAAAAAACCATGGTAATATAAATTACATTGAGCAACTATGGGAAGAGTCGAAAGGTTAAATTCTTTTAGATTCTATGTGAAAATAATTCAAATATATTTCCTTAACAAACTCTAGCTCCACAAATTAACATGTATGAAATACTAACCAGTCACATTCCAATGTACCTTCTTTAGGAAAACTTCTGGAGCAATATAATCCGGTGTACCAACAGTTGAATAAGCTTGCAATGTCCAAAATGACAAGTTAGAAGAAAATTTTCCAGGTATTGAGATCCATATGCCAGAAACATAGAGAACATACTTTAGAGAAATGGTTGATTTTCCATGAAAAATAATGCACAGATTTTAATTAAATCCACAGCATAACACATTTTTTATGGATATTATTTAGAATAACACCCATGGGAAGACACATTTGGGCTAGTATTCTTAACAGATTAGCCATCATGAAATAATAAAAGCATAGAAAATGTATTCAGAAATTAAAGAAAGCTTAGAAAACTTACAAGCATCCATTTATTTTTCTGCCAATGTTGTAGTTGCTCGTGTTGTGTTCGTCTTGGAACTGCAGGGTGTTCATCACTTCCTGAAGTTCCATTTACACTTTATCCTGGCGACAAGTCCTCTTCTAGAGTACTGCAGTCTAAAGGTTTACAAAGTCCAAAATTTGATAGTCTCAAATGACCATATTTATCGAGTAGCAATTTGTCAGACTTAATATCTCCGTAAAAAAGTAACATCAGAAGTCATTCTAAATTAGTCCCCATAATTGCACTTCACAAAATATACTAAATTAAGGTAATTTAGGGGAAGTATAGTTAGGAACATAAGTAGGAAATTTTTATAAGTTAATAGCAAAAACTGGATTGCATCTCTAGCGTGAAAATACAGAAAGACTCCTTATTTGCTAATAACACAGAATAAAAATTTAAAGAAACCCAGTAATTTGAGAGGTACAGAAGCTATGAATGATTCATCCAGTATTCCTCAATCCTCATTAGTTAATTTCTACACCAAAAGATTGCATTACAGGATAATTACCAACCAATGCAAAGTAATAATTCATAATAAATTATATTGAATTGAAATGAATGCTAATATTAACTATATTAAATTCAATACTTCTTCCAAGGAATATAGAAGAGCATACAAATTTTGTAAGGTAATAAGAACAATGTTTCTGATCAGATATATTACCAATACTTGCAACAGTGTTGCTGATCAGAGAATGCTCTGTAGTGACGGTCCTTATATACTTATATGTGTTATTACCAGTGATTAAGCAGCCGAATCATAAACCAATATCTGGATCCAACCTGCAAATTTTAGACAAAATACAATCTTATTTTCACTTAATATAAAAAATATTTACACAAGCATTCCATCAAACAAGTAGAGGACAAAAAGAAATTGCAGGGAATGATCAGTTAGAGAACCAAATTCATTCAATGTAACCTTAAATTATTTCCTCAACTAGAACTTTAGGAAAACTAACACAAGCATAATTTCACCTAAAAAATCAATTAAATTCTTTATGTATACTCTGATATTGCATTAGGGCATATTAACTTGGACATAGGAAGTGTGTGTGCAAGAAATAACGTGTTTAATGTGTGTATTAATTTAGGGAAATAGATACTAACCTTCAATTAGAGGTAATGAAGGACAACAATAAAGGAAAAGAAGGATAAATAAAGAATGTCGCCACTACCGAAGAACACTGCATCGTCGAAAAACACTTCCACTACAAAAAATTAGGGCTATTTTCTAAAATTAGGGCTAGCGAAAGGGGAAAGACACAGGAAAGAGGAGGAGAGAGATGTGAAAGATTGAGAAGAGAGAGCAGAAAAAGGTTGAGAGAAGCCACGATCTGTGAGACATGTGAGGGAAAAAAGAAGAAGTGGGAGAGTACTTTGAGAGAAATAAAAAAGTGGGAATTGAAAAAAATAAGGAGGGAGTAGTCAAAGTGAAATAAGGAGGGAGTATTATTAGACTAATTAATCATATAGCGATGGTACGGTACTATAGTTGTCTTATATTTTTTAATTTTAAATAATTGAGTTTTATAATGACGGTATCATGGTTGTCATATATTTTTTAGTGTTTCTGCGCCTAATTTATATCGACCGGGTATATATCCGTTGGCTTATATCCTATAGCAACAATATTTTAGCACATATAGTGACGGTATAATGGTCGCCTTATTTTTTTGGTACAATTAAATTAGCGCTAGCCTTCCCGCCTAATTTATACCGACGAGGTATAAATACCCGTCGTCTTATAGATTATATGACGACGGATTTTAGCACTTGTCGCCATATCTCGTCGCCGTATCACATTTTTCTTGTAGTGCTAGGTTTTTCGGACCTAAGTAAAGGCTACATAATTTCAGGAATATGATTTTTAATAATGTGGAGTTCAACATTAGATGATGATTTAACTATCTCAAGGGCATCATTTGCCTCAATAGGGGTTGTTGTGCCTCACCCTTTTGAATTACAGGATTAAGAACATAAATCCTATTTTCTTTAAGATCAATTTTTCTAGGCTCACCACTCCCACTTAAATCACCATTATCTAAAAACTCTGCATACATAGTTTCAACAATTTTAGCAATATGTGAAGGACAATAAAAGTGAAAACCCTTAGATCTATTAGGATATCTAATGAAATGACACTAATGGTTTTAGAGTTAAGTTTCTTTATTTGTGGATTAAAAATCTTAGCCTCAGTTGGATAGGTATTTTAAACTAGGTTTCCTGTCTGTCCAAATTTTATAAGGAGTGTTAGGGACAAATTTGCTAGGAACCTGGTTTAAAATATGAAAAGCTGCCTTTAATGCCTCAGTCCACAAAAACATAGGTAAGCTGTAATTGTATAACATACTATGTACCATATCTACAAGGGTACGATTTCGCCTCTCAGTTACATGATTCTGCTGCGGTGTACTAGACATTGTATACCGAGTGACGATACCATTTTCTCGACAAATTAAGGCAAATGGACCAAGATTATGACTTGTATCAGAGTATTTATCATAATACTCCCCACCTCTATCTAATCTCATTACTTGAATTTTTCGATCAAATTGATTTTCAACTTCAACCTTGAAAATTTTAAACACATTTAGTGATTTAGATTTTTCATTAATCAGCTAGACATAAGTATATCGAGAATATTCATTAATGAATGTAATGAAAGATTTGTGTCCATGAATTCTAGGAGAAAATATTTCACATATATCAGTGTGAATCACCTCAAAAAGTGCATAACTTCTAGTGCCTCATTTCTTACTATCTTTCACAAAATTTTCTTTTATACATTCAATACAATGGTCAAGATTAGAGAAATCTAGTGAATGAAGAATTCAATTTTGATATCCTGAATATTTACGATATTTCTTTTAAAGGAAAAATTATTAATTAAATAAGATTAGAGGTTAAAACCTAATTTCGAGGAAAGAAATGTGTAAAGAGCATTAAATTTTATATTTAATCTATGTGTTAGGAAGAACCTATAATGGTTAATATATATAAAGTGTAAAGAGAGGCTTGTGTTATAAAAGGGTTTTAAGAAGAAGTTGATTATGTGGATTAAAGTGTGCCAAAAATATGGTGTATGAAATCTACATGTATATGGATATTTTTATTTACCAAGATTATTAAGGAATGAAAAGGAAAACCAACATGTGCTTAATTGGATTTATTGCGTAATTAAATTTATTTAATTATCTACATGGGTTAAGATTTAAAGTTAAATTATTTAATTAATTAACTCAAAGGTTGGCTTTGATGGGGTACATAAATAAGTTTAATTAGTTAAATGAATCACTTAATTCTTATGATATATGAGGGTGTCCAATAATCCAAATAGGAAGACCCAGTTATTACAATTAGGGATACAATTAAACTAAAAACTAAGTGGGTGTATTATTATTTTTAATCAAGCCCAAAGTTACATGGTGGGTTAACCCAAATCCCAAATCACAACAACAACTCCCACAATCAATAATAATATACATTAGCATTACTCTGAACAAAACCAAAACAATAGTTAGCTAGGAGTTTAATGAAATAGTACATTTATTCATTTTCTAGCTAGACTAAAGCTTAATTTCAGTTGCGAGGGTGAAAAGCTAAGGCTTGATGTTCCTTTTCTCTTCCTCGACCAACTAAAACTTCTCCCTCTCTCTACATGAACTCTCTTTGGTTTTTTTCTTATATTTGGTGAAATAATGAAAAAGTTTGTATATCGTAAAATGGCTGGGTATCTACAAAGGATCTGTTGGGTTTTACAAAATCAATACCAGAATTATAAAAAAATAAAAGAGAATTCAGAATTGAACAAAAAGGAAAAATGGAAAGATTTGGATTAATGGAATGAGAAGTTGATACAAAATAAGAACAAGAATAACAAGAGAGTTACAACAAGTTTCTACTTAATCTCTATAATCTCATTTTACTCTCTTATATTTTAATCTCTCATTACAATAATTAACTGCATTTTCGTCATATTCTTAATTTGAAAATATTACATTTCCCGCTCCTTTCAAGAAATAGTTAATTTTGTTAGCTCCAATTTGTGAAGTCTTGCTATCCAATTGTCACTAACTAACTCCAGCTACAACGTCTGTTAGTTACACTAGCTATCACATCTTACTGGCTCAGCTCTTAACTACTATTGACTACTACACTACTGTTACTAAATTACTGGTTACTGCTGTTGTTACTGAATTACTGCTATTGCTGCTACTGAATTACTGAATTGCTTGATCCTCAATTGTTGAATACTTATCCTCAGTTACTGAATACTTATCAACTTCTTCTATAGTTTCTCAATCCATTGATTCTGATATTGAATGACTTACTAACTAGCTAGCATTCCGTATAACACTTCCCTGCCCTAAGAATGTCCTTGTCCTCAAGGACTAAAATTAAAATATGGGAACTGTAGTACCATCTGTTGAGCATCCTCCCATGAAGTATCTTCTATATTGCTATTAGCCCAATGGATTAAGTATTCAATTTTAGGTCAGTTATTAAATTTGACCATTCTTCTGTCCAACACAGCTATTGGTACTAACTTTGGCCTACCATCTGTTGTTATTGGGGGAAATATAGGAGATAATCTAGCTTGAGTTCCAATCTATTTTTTAAGCAAGGATACATGAAATACATTATGAATTTGAGCATTACTAGGCATATCCAATCTGTAAGCCACTGTCCCAATTCTTTTCAGAACTTGATAAGGCCCATAATACCTAGGTGCTAGTTTAAAACTAGTCCTTTGAGAAAGATTGGACTCTTTATATGGTTTCCATTTTAAGTAAATATAATCTCATACCACAAAGCTTTTCTCAGTTCTGATTTGATTTGTATAATTCTTTATTCTTATTTGAGCTTGTAACAATTTTGCTCTTAAATCAGCCAAAACCACATTTCCTTCTTTGATAAAACTGTCTACAGCTGGAATTCTTGTCTTTTCAATTTGATGAAAGTTAAGGTAAGGAGGAGAAAGTCTAAATAGGGCTTGGTAGGGTGAACATTATAATGATGTATGATAATTGGTATTATACCACCATTGAGCCAAGCTTAACCAAGATCCCCATTTTTTTGGATCTTCACTGCATATATATCTCAAATAACATTCTAAAAACTTGTTTAGTTTCTCTTTTTGACCATTACTTTGAGGATGATAGGAAGTGCTTAAGCATAGCTTGACCCCCACTTGTTTGAACAGTGTTTGCCTAAATGTGCTCATAAAAATTCTATCTCTATCAGTAACTACGTTATAAGGTAATCCATGCATACCATAGATAATATCAATGAATACTATAGCTATCGTGCTTGCAGTGTAAGGGTGTTGCAATATAATAAAATGAGCAAATTTGGAAAATCTATCTACTATCACCAAAAGAACATTTTTACCTTTAGAATTTGGGAGCCCTTTAATGAAATCCATTGATATATCTGTCTAAGGTTTATGAGGAACATCTAGGGGATGTAATAATCCAGGATAAAAGTTACTGTCAGTTTTATGTTTATGACAAGTCTCACATTCTTTGACCCAATTTTTTGTCTGTTATCATAGAATCCCAATGGAAATATGCTCCTAATCTCTTTGAAGTAGCTTGGACACCAGAATGGCCTCCTAAAGGGCTGTCATGAAATGTTGCAAATATGGTTTTCCTTAGATTAGTTCTGGAACCTACATGTATCAATCCCATATATCTGAGCACATTTCTTTGAAGTAAAAAATGTGCACATAATTTTGCTAAATAGTAAGTTGTTAAATAACAGATTGTAGTAATTCATCTCCTTCATAGGAACTAGTAACTTCCTGTAACCAAGATGGTATCACCCCACTAATTGCTAATACCTGGACTCCTTGATCCTCATTATCTTTCCTAGATAGAGCATCTGCTACAATATTTTCTGCACCCTTCTTATAAGTAATCTCATAATCATAGCCAAACATTCTACTTAACCATTTATGCTGTAAAAAAGTAGAAAGCCTTTGCTTCAAATTTTTTTTTAGGCTTTAATGATCAGTTTTAATAATGAAATGAGCTCCCATAAGATAAGCTCTCCACTTTGATATAGCATGTAGGATAACCAGCAACTCTTTCTCATACACAGATAAACCTATATGTTTTGGTGCTAGAGCTTTGCTTAAAAATGCCAAGGGTCCAGACTGCATCAATACTGCTCTAATGCCTTTAGAACTAGCATCAGTTTCTACAATAAATGGCTGAGTGAAATCTGGTAGAGCCAATACAGGAGTTAAAGTCATTACTTTTTTAAGGGAATTAAAGGCTTCTGTAGCCTCTTGGTTCCACTGAAATTGTTTTTTTTGCAGTAACCTAATTAGCGGTCTTGTAATTTCTCTATAACTATAATAGCCTGTTAAGCCCAAGAATCATCTAAGAGCCTTAATTGATCTAGGTTTAGGTTAATTCACCATACAAGCAACTTTGTTTGGATCAGTTGAGACACCATCTGCAGAAATGATATGTCCTAGATATTTTACTTGAGATTGAGCAAATGAACACTTGGAAAGCTTTGCATATAATGTGTTAGTTCTAAGTAATGTCAAAGCAACAGTCAAATGTTCCAAATGAGAAGATATATCTGGACTGTAAATCAATATGTCATAAAAAAAGACCAATATAAACTTTCTTAAATGCTTAGAAAAGACCTGATTCATAAGAGCTTGGAATGTTACAGGAACATTTGTAAGACCAAATGACTTTTGAATTGGTTGAATGATTCCAGATGCTAGCATTTCTTGAGTAATTCTTTCAATTTCTGATTTTTGGATGTGAGGATATATATAAGGCCTTATTGTAAAAGGATCATACCCAGCCTTTAATGAAATATGATGGTCATGAATTCTTTGGGGATGCAATGATTTTGGTTCCTAGAATACATCTTTAAAGGACTACAGTACCTGTTTCACTTGTTCAGGTAATTCCATCATAATTTTAGTAACATTTATTGTAAATACACATGCTAACAGAGATAACTTATATTTTTTCAGAGCATCATGTAAGTTGATTGCCGTAATCATGGATATTGAATATGGTTGGAGGTCACTGTTACCCTTTAAAGTAATTTTCTTCTCTCCCACAGAAAAACTCAAGGTTAATGTGTTGAAATTAAACATGCAATTCCCTAAGGTTTTCAACCATTGTACTCCTAGAACATCATCACATCCCTTTAAAGGTATGAATCTCATATCTATGCAAAACTTATGACCTTGAACAGACCATTCAAACTTCTTACATATCTTTATACACACCATTTTATATCCATCTGTTACACAGACTTGCCTAGGCTTATCCCTTCCTTAGTGCACTGCAATTTCTCAACTGTTGTGGTGTTTAAGAAGTTATGTGTGCTACCTGTATCAATAAGGAATATAACCTCCCTTCCTCCCACATTAACTCTAATTTTAAGGGTTGTTTCTAATGTACTTCCATTCAATGCATGCAATGATATTGACATCCCAGATTCTTGCACTACACCATCATTTTTTGTTAATGAATCAATATCCTTATTGCAGCACTCCTTATCTAACTCATCATCCCCATTAATCATGTAAATTTGTCTAGTTTTACATTTGTGCCCTTGTGTATACAATTCATTACAGTTGAAACACAATCCTTTCTCCTTCCTTACTTGCATTTCACTATAAGTTAGCTTTCTAATTTGGCCATAAATTGGTCCTTTATTAAAGCCTATAACAAAGGAATTAATAGTCTGTGGTGAATTCTGTACCCTATTAAACCCAGAAGATTGAAAGTTAATTCCTTGTGCTTGAATCATGGCAGGTTTTCTACTTGTTCTCACAACACAACTTTCCTCCAATCCTCTTATCTGTTTATAAGTGTTATTAGTTAACTTGTCCTTTTTATATATTGCTTTCATAATACCTTCTTAAACTCTGGCTATAGTTATAGTCTCAGTTAACTTTTTGGGTTTAAGAAGCCCCTAAAAAACCCTATTATCTCTTCTTTTAATCCTCCAACAAAGCATTTAACAAAGTATGTTTCATCACAACCTGCATTCTTAGCCTTAACAAGTGATCTTAGATATTCAATTTTTTGTTGTTGTAATGGTTCACTGTCAAGGTTTGTTGCAGCCTGTTGAATTCAGCTAGAATATTACTTTGGCATGTTTCTCCAAATCTAGTCTCCCCATCCTCAACAAATTGCTACCATGTACTATAGGATTTAACTTGTAATCCAAGGTCTAGCCTCTTATTCCAAATTAAGGGCTACACTTTTCCATTTCAACATATCAGACATGGGATAAAATTGAAAGAAGTACTCACATTTCGTTATCTAATTCTTTATATCCAACCCATTAAAAATCGGGAAATCAAAATGAGGGTTTCTCTAGACATTATTAACCATAACAATATTCTGAGTGGGATTTGGATCTCCTATTTCCAGATTAGTGTGAGATGAATCTACAAAAGGTCCAGTAGAATTATCAGGAACAATTCCTTTACATTTAAGACTCCTCTAAAATTCAACCATCATGAGTTCCATAGTTCTCTGTAGATTATTGAATTTGTCTATAATTTCTTCCACAGAACGTTGTAATTGATGATGACTATTCATCAATTCTTGTACTCGGGAATCGGTATTGTGAAGCCCTTCTTCAATTGACTATTTGGAACGTGTTCCAGCTGCCATTGAAGATAGATTTGTTTGCCAAGGATTGGTAGCTATGATACCAAATGTTGTGTTTTAAAAACTCAATTCTAGAATTATAAAGAAATAAAAGAGAATTCAAAATTGAACAAAAGGAAAAATGGAAAGATTTGTATTAATGGGATGAGAAGTTGATACATAAAAAGAACAAGAATAACAAGAGAGTTATAAGTTTCTGCTTAATCTCTCTAGTCTCATTTTCCTCTCTTATATCTCAATCTCTTATTACAACAATTAACTGCCTTTCCTTTATATTCTTAATTTGAAAATATTACATTTCCCGATCCTTTCAAGAATTAATTAATTTTGTTAGCTTCAATTGGTGAAGTCTTGCTATCCAACTATCACTAACTAACTCCAGCTACCAATTCTGTTAGTTACACCAGCTGTCATTATCCTACTGGCTTAGCTCTTAACTACTATTGACTACAGCACTGCTGCTACTGAATTATTAGTTGTTGCTGCTGTTACTGAATTACTGCTACTGCTATTACTAAATTACTGAATTGCTTGATCCTTCGTTGTTGAATACTTATCAACTTCTGCTATAGTTGCTCAATCCACTAATTCTGATATTGAATGACTTACTAACTAGCATTCCATATAACAAGATCATTCTTTGATTCCCAGCCATACATACACGCATATATGGATGTATCTATGAGCTATCACAACCCTCTAGTTGACCCCTAGTTCTGCCCCTATGAGCTGTCGAAACGTCACCTTCAGTTGCTAATTACAGACTTCTTGCCCCCCCCAGCTTTGTCTCAAATTGATTGTCCAAAAATGAAAGTCACGCTGACAACTCCCATATGTAACCCAAGACTTGGGTTGCTTCCCCTTTAATTTCAATATCATGAGGCTGTCGGATTGGACCAAGAGGCATCAAGGCTAGGCTACTAGAGGAATTTCAGCTTGGCTACTATTTTTTTCATTAACAAAATTAGTTCTTGAGTCAAAATTTGGGTTAACACACCATACAACTTTGGGCTTACAAAAATTACATAATTAACATTTAAGAAACTCTTTGGCGACCGATTTTTGTGACCGATCATTTTTTTTCTTTTGACTCCCAAAATATTTATTTTGATTCAAATATTTACTAAATTCAGTGATTTAGGTGTAAAACCCTATTATTTACATGCATCCAAATTACACCTAAATCACTGAATTATATAAATATTTGAGTCAGAATAAATATTATAACTATTTTAGGAGTCGAAAGAAGAAAAAAAAAAAAAAGGTGACCGGTCACCACTTTCGGTTCAAAAACCAGTTAGCGTAGAAAAGTTCTTAACACTTGGGCCATTTTCTAGCAAGGTTTGGGCTACAATTTCATGGCAAAAGCGTTTCTCATTTTATTAACTTGGGCTTGACACTAATTAAGATTAATTGGGTCACTTAATTCACTCACCTTAGAGCTAATAATTAAATATCATACATACCAACAATTCTGGTTTGAGGTTTTAATTTAAACACCCAATTAATAAATACACCATTCTTGTCAATTAATAACTTGGGTCAGTAAAATAATTATTGTATCTCTATACAAACTAATTAATATTTAAGTCATTTTCCTTAATTAATTAAATCTTTAGTCTAGCCCATGAAATTAATTCTTATGGTCACCCCTTCTTGTTCCCCAATTAAATCACCCCTTCTTGTTCCCCAATTAAATCAATCTTTTGATAACTTAGGTGACACATCTCATTCATTTATTGATCACAAATATTCCTTTCAATTTTTAAGCCATGTTGGCTTTTCTTTTCAATTACTAATAATATTGATAAATAAATATATTTATCTATAGGTATATATATAATTTTTTCCCTTCATATCTTGGCAAATTAAATCTACATTTAATTCCTTCTCATTATAAATAAATAATTATGTTATTCATAATGTCCCATATCCTTCCTAGTTAGAGTCTTTTATCTTAAAACTCTCTCTTTTATCTTAAAACTCTCTCTTTACAATTTATATAGCACCATTATAGGTTCTTATAACACAGATTAAAAAAAAAAAAAAAAACTGTTTCTACACATTTTCTTATCTCCAACCAAGTTAAATCTCTAACCTTATTTAATTATTTAATATTTTCATTAAAAAAATATGGTAAATATTCGGGTTATCATAGTATTTATACAAAAGAAATTTGCTTGAAATGCTAATCTAAATAGAAGTATGAAACTCAAGTTTTAATAAGTTTTAATTTAGTTATGACAATTAGTTAGTAATGAATCTACTATAATTTTCAACTAATTTTGCAATGAATATATTTTAAAATAATTTACATATTATTAATACAATTAATCTCATGATTTGATAAAATTTCAAGTTTTAATGAATTTAATTTAGTTAGAATATTAATTTAATAATAAAATTCAGCACTTGTATTAATATAAGAGATTTCAAGATATATTAAGAGATTTTTTTCTCGATATCTTAATATCTTCATTAAATTGTATAATAGAATTATCCTACACAAATTATTTTAAGATATGTTATTTTGCATAAAATTGTGATAAAAACACATGTAATAAAATTGATAGAACCAAAAATAAAAAATCTTTTAGATGTTCATTTTCCATTTAGCTTATCTACTTTTGGACTAAATAAAAGGACCGGTTGAAATTCATATTATCCACACAATAAATAAATAAATAAATTCTATACTTGCCAAGAATAATATCATAGTGAGCTAGTAATTTTGGTGTATTGTGATTCTTGATGCCCTGTCCAAAGCTTATGGATTTGCTATTTTTTAATTATGTTTTGAGCATTAATAAATTCTATTTTGTCGAGATAAAAAATTAAAAAAAAAAGTGAGCTAGCAATTTAACTTGACAAACAATACCAGCCTAGATTTTGAGGTGGATTTGGGTTTCACGTTGTCCAAATTGGGCAATCGTATATAAACGAAGAATTATATTTGTATAAGAATAAATATAAACACATAACAATCAAACACTATATTAAATACTATATTTTTCTATAACATTAAAAAGTGAGGCATGATATTAAAATTCGTGTCATACTCTATTTTTTAATGATTTAAATAGATGTGATATTTGATTGTTATGTGTGTAAACTTATCCGATAAAAATACTTTTATATTTATAATACAACTCTATAGGTAAAAGCAACTTGTATATTTTCTATTTTGGACCGTTTGGTATCGAGATCTTTTGAGGCTCGTATGTTAAATACGAGGATAACATTTTTATTATAGATAAGTTTACATACACAATATTATATTTAAATATTATATTTATTTTAACTATTAAAAAGTAAGGTATGTCATTAATTTTAATATCATACTTTATTTTTTAATAATTAAGATGAATATAGTATTTGAATGTTATATACTTATACTTATTATTTTATTTTATTTTCTCTTAGGTATTGTTAAAAAACCATGTAAATGGTTGACGTTGACATGACATAAGAACTGAAATCTCTTGTACTTTCTTTAGTTAATTGTTCTATCGTTGCTCGTGTATGCTTCGAGTTTTGAGCTTGTTTGTAAATTTGATTATATTTTTATTTATTTTTTTATTTTTTTGGTGTATGGTTAAGGTGTAATCGGCAAAAATCTAATTAAACTTAAACGCATGCCCAATCGCAAGAGCAAATATAATCTGATAAAAGAAAGAAAAAAGGAACTCTATTTTTCAATTGCCAGGAACCAAGGAGACTTCGCCAAAAAAAATTTCACATTGTTCAGAAATTCAAAATCTCCCCCGGCTCAAATGACAAGGTCTTTCTCTACACTACTGAAAAGCAAAATCTCCTCTGGCTCAAATGCGGAGGTAAAGGCGATTCTTAGGCAGGGCAATGCGGAGTTTGAGGAGCGAAATTGTTCCAAGGAACCAAAGTATATAGCAGAACTGGAGGAGCTGGTGGGGAAGGAGCAAGTGAAGTACTTTCCAAGGGGGATTGTGAATGGAAAGGATCTATGTGGAGAAGAGGAGGTGGAGGGATTATAGGTTTCCACGGCAAACACAGGCTCAAGTCATTTCTGAATATATTGTATATTACGGCAAAACAAGTGGAGAATGCAAATGCATTCACGATGAGAGTACGAGTTTAACATAACATATTGTGTTAATCATATTTATTTAAAACCTAAAGTCATGTAAATGTGGCAAATTCAAAAGATATGGGTAGGACTACAACTAAATTACATAATACCACAGATATGAAGAAGAAAACCTTTACATTTCTCCTACATGATATAATTTCAAAAGCTGATTTGAAAATCGAAATCATGTCTTGCACCAACTTGTATTTCTGCTTGATACTGCCAACAAAGCTGCCCATGAAGGTGCAGACGACATTTTCTACACACTACATAAATACATCTCGTCTTCCAATAAAAGTAAACTCATCAAATGCATCTTTATATCCTAATTTGGTACATACAAGATTGGGTTGGGTTCATTGATCGTCTCTCCCTTCTTTATATGTATTCTATCTTCATTGTCAACAGGTTTATCTGAGAAGTGTCATTGTAAGGGCACTTTCATCCTCCTAATTTCTTTGATTATATCAACTAAACGTCCATGGCAAACCCGTTTTGTCATGTCTTCTTGAGCTTTAGAGTCGAAACACGAGATACATTTACTTTCTTCCTGTATCAAGCTTTGAAAGACGTCGGCTTTGAAACATTAATGGATAAGGAGGCTATACGTGTAGGGGACGAAGTATATTCGAGAATTCGAGAGGGAATTAAAGGCTCTATGAGTGCCATAGTAGTATTCTCCAAAAATTACGCGTTTTCTGCGTGGTGCCTTGATGAGCTTCTCCTCATCCTTGACCGCAAGAAGAGCTCTAGGTATTTCATTATACCCATTTTCTATGACGTAGAACCGGCAGATATCAAGTACCAACAGGAAAATTACGGTGATGCACTTAAAAAGCATAATAAGAGGCACAAAGACGAGGTGGAAAACGGGAGGAAAGCGCATAAAGAAGTTGGAAATATTCTTGGGAAGCATGTCCAAGGCCAAGGGTAATTATTTTCTTCTCCATTTCTTACTAGATATTTTACTTTTTGATGTAAAGTTATTTTCTTTTATAGCTTTTCTTGGGAACGATTGGCCGAAAAGCTTTTCCAATTTATGTAAACCTGGTAGAGAAGGGTTTTACTACTTATTATTCTGAATTTTTTGGACCTTTGGAAATAAATGGATTGGTTAAAATTCATGTTATCCACACAATAAATACCAAAATAAATTAAATATTTGACAAGGATGATATCTTAGTGAGTTAGTAATTTAACTTGACAAACAATAGTAGCCCTAGAGTTTGAGGCATATCTGGATTTCAGAACGTCATATTGGACAGTCCATTTGAGCAATTCTATAAAAATAAGTTGCATAATTTGTACAGTGCAAATTAGTTATATAATATTTGTATAACAAAATGCAATTCCCTATATAAATTCAACTCATTTCTATTTACTGTTAAAATGTCGTATTGTTCATTTTGAATTACTTGGATTCAAGTTGCATTAGGCATGTACTTAAAATATCAAAAACTCTATGTGGACATGAAAGTGAGACATGAAAATTGAACACGAGTGTTATTCAATTTTACCTATTTGTATTTTGAACCCTCATTATAAAATAATGAGGGGTCAAAATACAAATAGATAAAATTGAATAACACTCATGTCCAATTTTCATGTCCCACATTTATGTCTACATAGAAAAGCTCTTAAAATATTTGACTAGAATAACATTTTAAGAATATTTTATGTTCGTTTAGTTATAGTTGTGAAAACCATGCACATGATTGACATGATATAAGAAATGAAATCTCGTGTACTTTCTTTAGTTAGTTGTTTTAGGGTTGAACGATCATGTTTGGTGTTTTGGGTTTTGGTTGTAAATTATATGTATGTATGTATGTATGTATGTATGTATGTATGTATGTATTTGTGTCTTAAGGTTTGGCATAATCATCAAAAATCTAAATTAAAGTTTAATGCGCGATGCAAGAGCATATATAATCTGATAAAAAAATAATAATAATTTTTTTATCAATTGCCAGGAAGCAAAGGGACTTCATCGAAAAAATTGTCAAATTGTTTCGAGAAAAACAGTCCTATGAGTTCCCCGAAGTCCGCCTCCCATTGCCGAAAAATCCAGTCCTTCCAGCTAATGACAAGGTCGTTCTCTACACGAGTGAACAACAAGATTCCAAGAACACAAATGGGGTGGTAAAGTCGAATCTTAAGCACCGCAATATAGAGTGTGAGGAGCGAAATTGTACAGTTAGAGAAGCCGGTGGGGAAGGAGGATAGTAAGTACTTACCAAGGGTGATTGTTAATGGTAAGGATCTATGTGGAAAAGAGGAGGTAGTAAAGATACTGGACTTGGGAAGCCAGATGGCGGAAAAGAGACGCAACGCAAGGTATACCTGAGTTTAATGCAGAGGATGGCAAAATCTATGGAGGAGTTAAATGCACTGTGAGACTGAGAGTACGAGTTTAACATAATATATGTATGGTAGAATATTGTGTTGATCATGTTTATTTAAGCAAAATGTACCATTCTTTGCCATCCATTTTTAGAAATCACTTTTTTTGAATTGTATATGATTTCAATACAATATTATACTTCGGACGAAGTATTTTGCTTTTCTACATAGTAGAAAGAACCGTTCACAAAGATGTATCCTAATTAATGTCTCAATTTATCTAAACACTATTCAATACCCCTGAAAGAGTAAAATAAATTGTTAAAAAAGCAATAGATTTTGGGATCATCTAATGCGCAGAAGCTTGGATAAAATGTATTCGAAAAATGGTGTATAAAGACATATTTGTTAATTATATATGTATTTAAAGCATTAAATTGTTTAAGCATACAATTTATAATCAATCGGTAATAAGTCATGACTCACTCAGAAGGACATTAAACAAGATATTGTTGGTAATAATTTAAAACATTATATACATATCAAGGTAGCCCACATGTTTCAATGTGGGCAGGGGCGGATCTAGCCCCAAAGTTCAGTGGGGTCAAATTTTTTTTAAAAAAAAAAATCAGAATAAAAAATTAATAAAATAAAATACAAAATTAAATAATTATCAAATATTGTTTATAATAATATTTTTTAAGATTTCATTCATTAAAATTATTATATGATAGCCTCATTTTTAATTTAATTTAATTAATTCTAAAGTCAATCAAGTAATTTTTTAAATTTATCATCCATGTAGATTGTACGCGAAGGATAATCAATAATTATATATAACAAGATATTAAGAGATCTTATCTAATAATTTTATAAATCTGACAATTATTTTTCTAAGTAGCAATAAAAAAAATTAAAAATAAATAAAAATAAAACTACACTACTATTTTTTTAAAATAGAGATATGAAGTATCAAAAAAGCACAAAAATAAAATCTTTATCTTTTGACACATTTGATCCGCTTTGATTATCTTGAAAAGTAAAAAAAAAATATTAGAGTTAAAAACTAATTTGAATAAATAAAAATTAAGGAATGAAAAAAATAATTCTAATTCCCGTTAACGGCGCCAAAAAACTTGATATGATAAAAATGAGTAGCTGTAAGTGACTTAGCAAAAAACAAGATCAATTTTTAAATATATCCTTAATTTATATTTCAAACAAATTAGAAATAGATAGAGCGTAGATGATTAACTAACTAAAATATGCAAACTAATAAATAATAACAAAAATTATTAATGAGAAAAACTACTTAGGAATTCGAATACACTAAATACTAACATAATAAATATTTCTTATTTTTTGAATTAATTCCTAACTTTATTCTCCCTCCCCTTTTAAAAAAATAATGATTTCTATAATTAATACGGACAATTATAGATTATGAAAAATTTACAAATCAACTATAATTTATCAAAATCTCTTAATTAATATAAGAATCAGATATAAATTTTACACGGAGGTAAATATGAAAGAAAAAACAATTAGGCACTAATATCGAAATGAAAAAAATTTAATTAGTATGAAATACTTAGTATCATCATCCAAGGTATAAAAATTTAGTTAGTCATGCAAATTAAAATAAAAACAAATAAAATTACTACTACTATTAACTACATAAAATAAAACAAGACTATTTTTATGAGTATTAAATAAAACGGAAAAAATTATTAAACTATCGGCTACTAATATAGTAATATGTAAAGATTAAATTATTAAATAAATATGCAACTACTAACTTTAAATATGCAAGAAAGTGATGGCGAAAAAGTATCATAGATGAAATAAGAAATAAAAATTAAAATATGAAAATAATTTTTCAAATCAAGTACTGTAGTAACTTAATATTGTAGCAATTTAAAAACTCAGTGGGGTCAATTGACCCCACTGCCCCTTAATAGATCCGCCGCTGAATGTGGGATAAGTGTTTTAAAAACTGCTGAACTTAAATATCGACGTCACCTCGTCAGACTGAACTAGTCCATAATCTTTGCTTATCTAACCATCTACTTTTGTGTCCCACCTTTGACCTAGGTCAATGCAAAGCATCCTAGTCATCAATTACCGTATGAAATTAATACAGAAAGCCATCAAATCCCAGTAAAAATTAATTCATTGTATATCAAAACTCAATTCATTTTTTTAAAATAATATTTTATTAGATTATTTTAGCCTACTAATATTTACTCAAAAAATTATGACAGAAGATATTATTAATAATATTTTAAAATTTTATACACATACCAAAATATCTCATATATTTATTTATAAATGGGAATGAAGTATTACACGATATGAGACTTTTGTATCTTAGTAAAAACTACGACTTCATTTTCGGCTATATATTTTAATCAATTAACAACGCCATTTGTATTGGTTTCTTAGAGCTTTAATGCTATATAGATCCATGATACATGAAGTATAACAAAGATTGTGATATTTTAAAAATTATAGTAAGAAAGAGAAAAGGTTTTTTAGAAAGGAGAAAGAAAACAAGACGAAGAATGTCTAAACTTTCTGGTGGATGCGTAAAATATTATTACAAGTGTACTGTGATACTGTCGAATGTAAAAGGGGAGAAGTTATTTAGTACTTTTGGGGTATTATCAAGAATTGTCCTAGGCTAATCACACGCTGCTATTTTAATATATGCAGTAGACTTTTTATATCTGGGCTCACTGCACATGTTGAAATAACAACATGTGAATGGCCTGGAACACCACGTGACAATGCTCCAAGAGCATTGAATAATTTTTCGTAAAAAGATATGCCCTTAAACTAGCGCTACAAATTAATTATATCGAACAAAATTTTATAACCTTTTAAAATGTTATCGTCTCTAAACCTATCAAACGGACCAGGCCAAAATGGCCTAGCTTTTTTTGGGTTGAATTTAGTAAGCTCATGGCTCGGCCGGACCATTTAATTTTATTTTTTTTCACAATTATGACACATAATTTGAAAAAAAAATAAAAATATTATAGCATCTCATAGAGCTTCCTGACAAAGGGGTCATGTGTCAGGCATGTGACTTCGGGGAAATTCCAGAAATACCCTTAGTAATTGGGAGATTCCTAGAACACCCCTGGTTACCCGGGTAATGCCCATTTTGTCCGATTCTTCTAGCCACCAATCCAATCCCTCAATTAATTCCCAAAATGAGCTGCCCCCATGAGCCTTCTGTCTCGGGACTCGTGATAACACCTTTCAAGTTACGTTAGTTCGTTATTTATTAATTTCCGTTTTATTCGCTTTAGTTCATTAAATTCACTAGGTCAAATGTAAACCCTAATTTTATACATGGGCTCACACTTTTTAAGTGCAGTATGGTAATTCCCCAGCTGATGCCTGATTTCTGCCGGTTCGACCTCATAAAAAATAGGTATGATGAAATACCTAGAGGTCTTCTTGCGTTCAAGGATGAGGAGAAGTTCATCAAGGCACCAGGTAGAAGACGCGTAATTTTTGGAGAATACAACTATGGAGCTCGTGGAACCTTTGATTCCCTCTCTAATTCTCGAATCCACTTCGTCTCCTACACGAATAGCCTCCTTATCCATGAATGTTTTAAATCCTTCAGCTTTCAAAGCGCCGTACAAGAAACAAGTAAATGTATTGCGCGTTTCGCCTTTAAAACTCAAGAAGACGTGAAAAAAGGACCCTTCATTTGTCATGAAAAATTAGCTGATATAATCAAAGAAATTTGGACGATGAAGGTGTCTTTTAAATCTGATTTAGTTTGGGACAATTTTCAATGAAACCTGCAGAAGAGCCATGCAATTCATATAAAGGATAGAGAGGCAAAGTCAATAAAGTGAAGCTTATATATAACAATAAAAATGACTTTTATACAACTTGAATTATTAATTTGGACGTGGTGACCCAAGTGGAGGATGAAACCAGCTGACCAAGATTTTTTTTATTAAAGAAGAAGATATACAAGGATTATATATATATATATATATATATATATATATATATATATATATATATATATATATATATATATATATATTAGACGCGTTCTAATTCATTGGAAGCTAGTTTAAATTAATGGAATTAAATTATACGAAGTTGTTACACTTTAATTACCATGAAGTTTTTAGTTTTTTTCTTTATTTATTATAGTAAAATGTTATATTTTAACTCTAATTCAGTCGGCACAAATGCAACATTTGTTATAAGCTATGCAACAAAAAAACTACAAACTTAATAGTGGTCAAAGAATGTGACAATTTCATAAAATCCAGATCCACTTGTATTGCAAAATCTTCGTACGTCTATCAAGGAGAAAAAATGAAGCTGGTTAGGAAAGTGGTTTAAGTCAATCAAGTATATATCCTCCAATTAATTCACCGGAAAGGAAGCTTGCCAGTGATTAAATGTTATCGATCACTAATTCTCGTTATCAAAAATGACTTGTAAATTTGAAATTTATGTTTAATGACTTGTAAATTAGTAATTTATGTTTACACAAATGACCAGTTTCTTTTCCCATGCATGCTTTCTCTTTTCAAGTTTCAGTTCTCCTTCCGGGCCCTCCCCAGGGCCTCCTCTTAGGCCGTGAAATGTAATAAATTAAGTTCCCAAAAAAAAACTACTTATATTTTTAGAAAATTGATATTTTCACAAGATAATTTGACATTTTCACAAGATCAAATAAGATCTACTTGTGAAAATATCAAATTAACTTTTGAAAATATCAATTTTCATATAAAATTGATATTTTCATGAGCTAATTTAATATTTTTACAAAATTAAATGAGATTCACTTGTAAAAATATCAAATTAACTTGTAAAAATATCAATTCTATATTTTTACTCTTTCCGAATTCCACCTAAAATTATAGACCGTGCCCATCAGGTAGGCCTTAGATAGTAGTAGGTTCGAATGAATCAAAACTGGCAGCAAAGTTTTATTTTATTTATATGTATTTATTTTCCAAATGTTTTTTCAGTACGATGTAATTAGATATATATGCTCGATACTTCCACCTACCACTGGATACTCTAATATATTCCTCATCCATTTCAATATTCTAGATAACAAATTTTCTTAAGAGATTTAACCAATTAAAACCTAAAACTGAAAATCATATCAAAATACTCCATTCTAATATTACTTAAAGTTAACACAAAAGCTCAAGTAGAAAGAGCGTAGACTTTTTCACGTCGTTATGACCCTTCTATTAGTTTCTCAAATTAAATCAAATTTGGAAGATGACGGAGAGCATAAATATGGGCTTAATCATAGTATATGGTAAAAGATTTAATACAAAGTAAAATTGCAGTGAACATACAATATTGATGGACGACAAATTAATTAAGTACAATACATTTTGCATAAATAAACATGTTTCTGATTTTTTTTGTTTGCCCATAAATAATTAACATGGTCAACCCTTATACATCCTATAGGTGTCCATGAAACTACTCTTTCTCGAAGTATTATTATTACTATTATATTTTAAACTTGACGATCTCATCCTCTCAGTCATACTTTCAATTTGTCTTGCAGTAAGGTTTATGGTATTAAGAGCAGATTTCAGTTTATGTTTAACCTGGATACCATCAAAATCCTCAAAACCCTCCACCTCCTCTTCTCCACATAGGTCTTTTCCATTCACAATCACCATTGGCAACCTAACATTGTCATTCCCCACCAGCTCCTCCAACTCTATAATATACTTAGGGTCCTTGTAACAGTTTCGCTCCTCAAACATCACATTATTCTTCACCATTATCAACCTTAGAATCGCATTTGATCCGATGCCGTCTTCCTTTCCAGTCGTGTACAATACTACCTTGTCCTTACTTTTACTGGATAACGTCGAGGCGGAGGGGTTGCCTTGTAGGACTGGATTTATTGGCAATGGGAGGCTCCATTGTGGGAACTCGGTAGACAATTTTTCTCGAAACAATTTTACAATATTTTTAATAAAATTGTTTTGCATCCTGCAGTCAATTGAAAAAAAGAACAGAAAAGAAAATTTATTTATTGGGTCTTTAAATACCTAGGTATTATAGTTTAGAATAATGTTAGATAACTACTGTCTAATTTATCTCGACAAACTTTGAAGACTTTTGCTCATTACAATTAATACACCAAAAAAACCCTAATGCACCAAAAATGCCATACATAATTAAAGAACCCTAATTAACCAACTGACCATTAAGGAAAGCATCCAATTTGTTGAAAAACATGAGAGTTCAAATTTTTCAATCATGTCTCAACGAATTATTACTGAAAATAAAATATTTATGCGCCTTCAACTCAAGGGGCTGATACTGATTCTCATGTTCATTTTTTTTGCTCATTCTTGTTAAATATTTATTGTGGTGGTAGTAATTAATATATTTTGTTTCTATATATAGACAGGGGCTGAATTTTCAGGGGGTTAGGGGTTAAATTAAAAATAAATAAATTATTGCAGTCATGTTTTAGACTTAAAAACTATAAGAATTCCTAAAGGACCAATCCCATTGGTAGTCCAACTCTTCATCTGTTCCTCAACAGAGCAACAACGTTGGCAACTCCAACTCTCCAAGTCTCCAAATTCACACGTAAGAACGAGTAGTCAGGAGGATAACCAAAGATACATGCAAATGGGGTTTTATTAAGGGAGACTATGGAAGGCATGCGATTGATTAAATAGACGGCAGTGTCAAAAGAGAAATGCCAATATTTGAAAGGTGTATGAGAATTTGCAAGAAGAGTTAGTCCAGTTTCAACAATATGTCGATTTCGACGTTCTACCATGCCATTTTGTTCATGAGTATGTGGACATGTGATGCGATGAGATATGTCAACAGAAGTAAAGAATGTATTAAGTTTTCGAAATTCACCACCCCAATCTGTTTGAACAGATTTAATAGTAGTATTGAACTGGCGTTCCACTAGCTTTAGAAATTGGAGAAATGTAGAGTAAACATCAGATTTATTGTGCAATGGATAGAACCAGATATACTTAGAAAATGCATCAACAAAAATAATGAAATATTTATGTCCATCACATGAGAGAGTAGGCGAAGGTCCCCATACATCACTGTAGATTAAGTCAAGAATATTGGAAACACGGTGAGTAGTAACAAGAAGATGAAGTCGGGAAGACTTACCCAATTGACATGCATTACAAAAATGAAATTGTGAATCAGAAATAGCTAGCTTGTTATTGAAAATAATTTTCTTAAGAACTTTGGAATGAGGATGTCCTAGTCGACGATGCCAACAATCAGTTGAAGCTTTAGTTGCGACAAAGGCTGTTGGAAGATTATTTGCAGAAGTGGCACTAGGTAGTGAGTAAAGCCCTTGATTACTCGGTCCGGACAGCAGCAGTTTCTTCGACTTGCGATCCTTCACATAGAAACAGTGTGGGTGAAACTCAAAAACTACGTCATTGTCATGAGTAAATTTATTTACGGAAAGCAAAGACTTTGTAAGAGCAGGAACATGGAGAATATCATGCAAAACAAGGAAGCTATGAGCAGAATTTAATTTGGAAGTGCCAGTATGAGAAATATGTAAACCAGTACCATTACCAACTCGTAAAGTATCCGACCCAGTGTAACGTATTGAGTGATCAAGAGATTGTAAATCTGTAGTAGCATGGTGAGTAGCCCCGGTATCAGGAATGTAAGACCCCGAATTTTATGAAATATAAAAATTAATTTTTCTTCATATATATTTTTCCTGAAACAGTAAGTGGTTAAATTAACGAAATTGAAAGTTAAGGATGTTATGTGTAAATTTTATTTTGTCGGACAATATTCGTTTTGTCGGGGAATATTCGTTTTGTCGGGGAATATTCGTGCCGTACGACGGCGCCGAAATAACTAATTATTGGTGGACCCCATAACGGAATATTTGTCGGATATAGAAAACGACAGAAGTAACCTTTTTAAATAAAAATAGTCAACGGTGTTAACTGTTAAAATACCGGTGATAAAAGAATAGTAGCATACGATAATTTATGGTATTTTCTGTAGCACACGGTACTCTACAGTAGCACGCGGTATTGCACAGTGTCTCATATTATTGGTCTAATAATTGACACCGTAATTGTTACGCATCATTTCATCAATAATTATCACTGCATAATATTTTATGTTATCAATTCAATAATTGTTGCTACACAGTATTTTGCATTATTGTTACTACACGACATGTTGCATTATTAAACCAATAATTGTCACAGTAACAAATGCACAGTAATCCAGATTATTGATCTGATAATTGACACAGTAGTCATTGCATTACTTTGAATTATTGTTATCACTGTGGTAGCATTATGTTAATTGTCGTATTACTAATTGGTACTTTTATTAGACAATATTTATTTTATTAAGAAAAAAATAGAAATAAATAAATAAATATTATTATTATTTTTCAAAAGTTACTATTCACTCCCGGAATTTACTATTCATTCCCGGAAAAGTTACTATTCACTGACGGAAGTTACTGTTCATCTCGGGAAAGTTACTGTTCATCTGCCGACAAAAGTTACTGTTCATTACTGTTCACTTTTTGAAAATTTTAAAGTTACTGTGCAAGTATTGAAAATTTTTAAAAACGTTTGCGCAGCCTCTGCTGAATTTTTTTAGTTCACCTACCACGCATAGTAACCTCTTTTCTCCTATAAATAGCTTGTTCAGCTGAATAGAAAAATCACACCTAAAACATAAAATTTTTCTATAAGAATTTTATGAGTTTTCTCTGAGAATAGTAAGGCTATTTTGAGTGTTTGAAAGCCAAAAGGAGTGCAGGAATTTTTCAAGTAAGTCTTTTATTAAAGAGTAGTAATTTTATAAATTCCTATTTTTCACGGTATTCACAAATCTTCCTTTAGAAGACTCTTCTTTGAGAAGATTCATTTTTAAAAGCTTTCTTTGGAAGATTTATTTTGGAATATTATTTTTAAAACTATTTTAAAGTTGGTATTTTATACTACAAAAATTATGTTAAATATATATAATTTTGATAGTTCATAATATATGAGTTATCATACACTTTGAAGTTTACATGTTGTAATTACTAATTTTATTATAAATATATAGGTTGATCAATCTCATTTAAATCAATATCCAGTCACGTGTTAAGGTAAGAAATGTCATTTTTTTTACACTCTTGAACTTGCTACGGTAAGGGATATTATTTTCTTTCATACTCCTGAATCGAAACTTATTATGGAACTATTGCTTCTATAATTCCTGAAAATATTATATGTTCCATAATAGTTGAACTTCATTATTTCAACTGAACCTTCCTATTTTCTGAATCTTTCTATTGAACTGTAACCGTTATTCTGAACTGAGAATCTTGAATAACATTTTTAAATTTCACTCCACATCATGTTGACAATTTGGACATTATTTGAATCTGCACAAAGTAAACTTCCGATACTTATTGTTTATCCTGTTTCTTCTGTTCATCAATTGTATCACTATTATTTGTACTAATCATCAAGAATCAAGCTGTTGTGAATATCTGTGGCCGGGGGCACAGATGTGATATATTTGTTGAACAGATGATAGGTTAAAGGCGATATATTAGGTTAAAGGCGATACATCTGTTCGGTGTCTTTTATGGCACGTGGTGAAAGTTCTCTTTGGCCCGTAGTGCATAGATGAACTGTTGTTTGGTATGATTATGACCAAAGGCTGAATCTGGTATAATCATGACCGCTGGTACTATCTGTGGCCGGGGGCACATATGCGATATATTTGTTGAACAGATATTAGGTTAAAGGCAATGTAATAGGTTAAAGGCGATACATCTGTTCGGTATCTTTTATGGCATATATTGAAAGTTCTCTTTGGCCCGTAGTGCATAGATGAACTGTTGATTTGCATGATTATGACCAGGAACTGTGAATTTATATTATCATGACTAATGGTATTTCAGATGATAAAAGTTGATGATGTTTTTCCTAAAAAGAGAACCGAGTGGACATTATATCTGCATTATTCTTCTAATAGATTGCTCATTCCGCTGCTATTATTGATCTGAATATTGTTCAAGAATTTAATTGAAATTTTTGATATAAACCTTGTAGTCTATTGTATTCTATCAAGAACTCAACTGTTGAAGGCTAATGATAATTTATTCGTCATTATCTTAGTCATGATATTTCTTACTGGGCTATTTGAGCTCACCCTTTCTTTCCATTGTTTTTCAACAGGAGATGAAAACGTAACGGGGTTTAACCGGGGAATGGAGTGAGAGTCCGAGGGATAGTTGTCGTAGTCTTCACGTGTTGTAAAATAGTGTGGCAATAATAGTGAAGACTTAGTTGTGTATTATTATACACTGTATTGTTGTACGTTGTGCTTTGTTGTATTAATTTTGTTGTAGTCTTTTGACGACTCAAGTTTGGGCTGTGTGGGCCTAGATTTGGGGACGTCACAGTTGGCATCAGAGCTTAGGGATATGGTCTTTAATGGAGATCTGGGGTTAGAACTAGGAGGGGAGAGACGAATAGGATCAGTCACTAGTGTGTCCCACCTAAATTAGATTTTGTTATCTAACGAATCGATTTGAATGTAGGAACAGGAAGTGATGAGTCAGTTTGTTTGAACTAACAATTATTTTGTGACCACAGTTTAGTATGGCATCTGGAAATCATGAGGATAACTTTGAAATGCCCGGTACGTCAATTTCGGGGACGAAATTTCATAAGGAGGGGAGGTTGTAAGACCCCGAATTTTATGAAATATAAAAATTAATTTTTCTTCATATATATTTTTCCTGAAACAGTAAGTGGTTAAATTAACGAAATTGAAAGTTAAGGATGTTATGTGTAAATTTTATTTTGTCGGACAATATTCGTTTTGTCGGGGAATATTCGTTTTGTCGGGGAATATTCGTTTTGTCGGGGAATATTCGGGCCGTACGACGGCGCCGAAATAACTAATTATTGGTGGACCCCACAACGGAATATTTGTCGGATATAGAAAACGACAGAAGTAACCTTTTTAAATAAAAATAGTCAACGGTGTTAACTGTTAAAATACCGGTGATAAAAGAATAGTAGCATACGGTAATTTATGGTATTTTCTGTAGCACACGGTACTCTACAGTAGCACGCGGTATTGCACAGTGTCTCATATTATTGGTCTAATAATTGACACCGTAATTGTTACGCATCATTTCATCAATAATTATCACTGCATAATATTTTATGTTATCAATTCAATAATTGTTGCTACACAGTATTTTGCATTATTGTTACTACACGACATGTTGCATTATTAAACCAATAATTGTCACAGTAACAAATGCACAGTAATCCAGATTATTGATCTGATAATTGACACAGTAGTCATTGCATTACTTTGAATTATTGTTATCACTGTGGTAGCATTATGTTAATTGTCGTATTACTAATTGGTACTTTTATTAGACAATATTTATTTTATTAAGAAAAAAATAGAAATAAATAAATAAATATTATTATTATTTTTCAAAAGTTACTATTCACTCCCGGAATTTACTATTCATTCCCGGAAAAGTTACTATTCACTGACGGAAGTTACTGTTCATCTCGGGAAAGTTACTGTTCATCTGCCGACAAAAGTTACTGTTCATTACTGTTCACTTTTTGAAAATTTTAAAGTTACTGTGCAAGTATTGAAAATTTTTAAAAACGTTTGCGCAGCCTCTGCTGAATTTTTTTAGTTCACCTACCACGCATAGTAACCTCTTTTCTCCTATAAATAGCTTGTTCAGCTGAATAGAAAAATCACACCTAAAATATAAAATTTTTCTATAAGAATTTTATGAGTTTTCTCTGAGAATAGTAAGGCTATTTTGAGTGTTTGAAAGCCAAAAGGAGTGCAGGAATTTTTCAAGTAAGTCTTTTATTAAAGAGTAGTAATTTTATAAATTCCTATTTTTCACGGTATTCACAAATCTTCCTTTAGAAGACTCTTCTTTGAGAAGATTCATTTTTAAAAGCTTTCTTTGGAAGATTTATTTTGGAATATTATTTTTAAAACTATTTTAAAGTTGGTATTTTATACTACAAAAATTATGTTAAATATATATAATTTTGATAGTTCATAATATATGAGTTATCATACACTTTGAAGTTTACATGTTGTAATTACTAATTTTATTATAAATATATAGGTTGATCAATCTCATTTAAATCAATATCCAGTCACATGTTAAGGTAAGAAATGTCATTTTTTTTACACTCTTGAACTTGCTACGGTAAGGGATATTATTTTCTTTCATACTCCTGAATCGAAACTTATTATGGAACTATTGCTTCTATAATTCCTGAAAATATTATATGTTCCATAATAGTTGAACTTCATTATTTCAACTGAACCTTCCTATTTTCTGAATCTTTCTATTGAACTGTAACCGTTATTCTGAACTGAGAATCTTGAATAACATTTTTAAATTTCACTCCACATCATGTTGACAATTTGGACATTATTTGAATCTGCACAAAGTAAACTTCCGATACTTATTGTTTATCCTGTTTCTTCTGTTCATCAATTGTATCACTATTATTTGTACTAATCATCAAGAATCAAGCTGTTGTGAATATCTGTGGCCGGGGGCACAGATGTGATATATTTGTTGAACAGATGATAGGTTAAAGGCGATATATTAGGTTAAAGGCGATACATCTGTTCGGTGTCTTTTATGGCACGTGGTGAAAGTTCTCTTTGGCCCGTAGTGCATAGATGAACTGTTGTTTGGTATGATTATGACCAAAGGCTGAATCTGGTATAATCATGACCGCTGGTACTATCTGTGGCCGGGGGCACATATGCGATATATTTGTTGAACAGATATTAGGTTAAAGGCAATGTAATAGGTTAAAGGCGATACATCTGTTCGGTATCTTTTATGGCATATATTGAAAGTTCTCTTTGGCCCGTAGTGCATAGATGAACTGTTGATTTGCATGATTATGACCAGGAACTGTGAATTTATATTATCATGACTAATGGTATTTCAGATGATAAAAGTTGATGATGTTTTTCCTAAAAAGAGAACCGAGTGGACATTATATCTGCATTATTCTTCTAATAGATTGTTCATTCCGCTGCTATTATTGATCTGAATATTGTTCAAGAATTTAATTGAAATTTTTGATATAAACCTTGTAGTCTATTGTATTCTATCAAGAACTCAACTGTTGAAGGCTAATGATAATTTATTCGTCATTATCTTAGTCATGATATTTCTTACTGGGCTATTTGAGCTCACCCTTTCTTTCCATTGTTTTTCAACAGGAGATGAAAACGTAACGGGGTTTAACCGGGGAATGGAGTGAGAGTCCGAGGGATAGTTGTCGTAGTCTTCACGTGTTGTAAAATAGTGTGGCAATAATAGTGAAGACTTAGTTGTGTATTATTATACACTGTATTGTTGTACGTTGTGCTTTGTTGTATTAATTTTGTTGTAGTCTTTTGACGACTCAAGTTTGGGCTGTGTGGGCCTAGATTTGGGGACGTCACAGTTGGCATCAGAGCTTAGGGATATGGTCTTTAATGGAGATCTGGGGTTAGAACTAGGAGGGGAGAGACGAATAGGATCAGTCACTAGTGTGTCCCACCTAAATTAGATTTTGTTATCTAACGAATCGATTTGAATGTAGGAACAGGAAGTGATGAGTCAGTTTGTTTGAACTAACAATTATTTTGTGACCACAGTTTAGTATGGCATCTGGAAATCATGAGGATAACTTTGAAATGCCCGGTACGTCAATTTCGGGGACGAAATTTCATAAGGAGGGAAGGTTGTAAGACCCCGAATTTTATGAAATATAAAAATTAATTTTTCTTCATATATATTTTTCCTGAAACAGTAAGTGGTTAAATTAACGAAATTGAAAGTTAAGGATGTTATGTGTAAATTTTATTTTGTCGGACAATATTCGTTTTGTCGGGGAATATTCGTTTTGTCGGGGAATATTCGGGTCGTACGACGGCGCCGAAATAACTAATTATTGGTGGACCCCACAACGGAATATTTGTCGGATATAGAAAACGACAGAAGTAACCTTTTTAAATAAAAATAGTCAACGGTGTTAACTGTTAAAATACCGGTGATAAAAGAATAGTAGCATACGGTAATTTATGGTATTTTCTGTAGCACACGGTACTCTACAGTAGCACGCGGTATTGCACAGTGTCTCATATTATTGGTCTAATAATTGACACCGTAATTGTTACGCATCATTTCATCAATAATTATCACTGCATAATATTTTATGTTATCAATTCAATAATTGTTGCTACACAGTATTTTGCATTATTGTTACTACACGACATGTTGCATTATTAAACCAATAATTGTCACAGTAACAAATGCACAGTAATCCAGATTATTGATCTGATAATTGACACAGTAGTCATTGCATTACTTTGAATTATTGTTATCACTGTGGTAGCATTATGTTAATTGTCGTATTACTAATTGGTACTTTTATTAGACAATATTTATTTTATTAAGAAAAAAATAGAAATAAATAAATAAATATTATTATTATTTTTCAAAAGTTACTATTCACTCCCGGAATTTACTATTCATTCCCGGAAAAGTTACTATTCACTGACGGAAGTTACTGTTCATCTCGGGAAAGTTACTGTTCATCTGCCGACAAAAGTTACTGTTCATTACTGTTCACTTTTTGAAAATTTTAAAGTTACTGTGCAAGTATTGAAAATTTTTAAAAACGTTTGCGCAGCCTCTGCTGAATTTTTTTAGTTCACCTACCACGCATAGTAACCTCTTTTCTCCTATAAATAGCTTGTTCAGCTGAATAGAAAAATCACACCTAAAATATAAAATTTTTCTATAAGAATTTTATGAGTTTTCTCTGAGAATAGTAAGGCTATTTTGAGTGTTTGAAAGCCAAAAGGAGTGCAGGAATTTTTCAAGTAAGTCTTTTATTAAAGAGTAGTAATTTTATAAATTCCTATTTTTCACGGTATTCACAAATCTTCCTTTAGAAGACTCTTCTTTGAGAAGATTCATTTTTAAAAGCTTTCTTTGGAAGATTTATTTTGGAATATTATTTTTAAAACTATTTTAAAGTTGGTATTTTATACTACAAAAATTATGTTAAATATATATAATTTTGATAGTTCATAATATATGAGTTATCATACACTTTGAAGTTTACATGTTGTAATTACTAATTTTATTATAAATATATAGGTTGATCAATCTCATTTAAATCAATATCCAGTCACATGTTAAGGTAAGAAATGTCATTTTTTTTACACTCTTGAACTTGCTACGGTAAGGGATATTATTTTCTTTCATACTCCTGAATCGAAACTTATTATGGAACTATTGCTTCTATAATTCCTGAAAATATTATATGTTCCATAATAGTTGAACTTCATTATTTCAACTGAACCTTCCTATTTTCTGAATCTTTCTATTGAACTGTAACCGTTATTCTGAACTGAGAATCTTGAATAACATTTTTAAATTTCACTCCACATCATGTTGACAATTTGGACATTATTTGAATCTGCACAAAGTAAACTTCCGATACTTATTGTTTATCCTGTTTCTTCTGTTCATCAATTGTATCACTATTATTTGTACTAATCATCAAGAATCAAGCTGTTGTGAATATCTGTGGCCGGGGGCACAGATGTGATATATTTGTTGAACAGATGATAGGTTAAAGGCGATGATATATTAGGTTAAAGGCGATACATCTGTTCGGTGTCTTTTATGGCACGTGGTGAAAGTTCTCTTTGGCCCGTAGTGCATAGATGAACTGTTGTTTGGTATGATTATGACCAAAGGCTGAATCTGGTATAATCATGACCGCTGGTACTATCTGTGGCCGGGGGCACATATGCGATATATTTGTTGAACAGATATTAGGTTAAAGGCGATGTAATAGGTTAAAGGCGATACATCTGTTCGGTATCTTTTATGGCATATATTGAAAGTTCTCTTTGTCCCGTAGTGCATAGATGAACTGTTGATTTGCATGATTATGACCAGGAACTGTGAATTTATATTATCATGACTAATGGTATTTCAGATGATAAAAGTTGATGATGTTTTTCCTAAAAAGAGAACCGAGTGGACATTATATCTGCATTATTCTTCTAATAGATTGCTCATTCCGCTGCTATTATTGATCTGAATATTGTTCAAGAATTTAATTGAAATTTTTGATATAAACCTTGTAGTCTATTGTATTCTATCAAGAACTCAACTGTTGAAGGCTAATGATAATTTATTCGTCATTATCTTAGTCATGATATTTCTTACTGGGCTATTTGAGCTCACCCTTTCTTTCCATTGTTTTTCAACAGGAGATGAAAACGTAACGGGGTTTAACCGGGGAATGGAGTGAGAGTCCGAGGGATAGCTGTCGTAGTCTTCACGTGTTGTAAAATAGTGTGGCAATAATAGTGAAGACTTAGTTGTGTATTATTATACACTGTATTGTTGTACGTTGTGCTTTGTTGTATTAATTTTGTTGTAGTCTTTTGACGACTCAAGTTTGGGCTGTGTGGGCCTAGATTTGGGGACGTCACAGTTGGCATCAGAGCTTAGGGATATGGTCTTTAATGGAGATCTGGGGTTAGAACTAGGAGGGGAGAGACGAATAGGATCAGTCACTAGTGTGTCCCACCTAAATTAGATTTTGTTATCTAACGAATCGATTTGAATGTAGGAACAGGAAGTGATGAGTCAGTTTGTTTGAACTAACAATTATTTTGTGACCACAGTTTAGTATGGCATCTGGAAATCATGAGGATAACTTTGAAATGCCCGGTACGTCAATTTCGGGGACGAAATTTCATAAGGAGGGGAGGTTGTAAGACCCCGAATTTTATGAAATATAAAAATTAATTTTTCTTCATATATATTTTTCCTGAAACAGTAAGTGGTTAAATTAACGAAATTGAAAGTTAAGGATGTTATGTGTAAATTTTATTTTGTCGGGGAATATTCGTTTTGTCGGGGAATATTCGGGCCGTACGACGGCGCCGAAATAACTAATTATTGGTGGACCCCACAACGGAATATTTGTCGGATATAGAAAACGACAGAAGTAACCTTTTTAAATAAAAATAGTCAACGGTGTTAACTGTTAAAATACCGGTGATAAAAGAATAGTAGCATACGGTAATTTATGGTATTTTCTGTAGCACACGGTACTCTACAGTAGCACGCGGTATTGCACAGTGTCTCATATTATTGGTCTAATAATTGACACCGTAATTGTTACGCATCATTTCATCAATAATTATCACTGCATAATATTTTATGTTATCAATTCAATAATTGTTGCTACACAGTATTTTGCATTATTGTTACTACACGACATGTTGCATTATTAAACCAATAATTGTCACAGTAACAAATGCACAGTAATCCAGATTATTGATCTGATAATTGACACAGTAGTCATTGCATTACTTTGAATTATTGTTATCACTGTGGTAGCATTATGTTAATTGTCGTATTACTAATTGGTACTTTTATTAGACAATATTTATTTTATTAAGAAAAAAATAGAAATAAATAAATAAATATTATTATTATTTTTCAAAAGTTACTATTCACTCCCGGAATTTACTATTCATTCCCGGAAAAGTTACTATTCACTGACGGAAGTTACTGTTCATCTCGGGAAAGTTACTGTTCATCTGCCGACAAAAGTTACTGTTCATTACTGTTCACTTTTTGAAAATTTTAAAGTTACTGTGCAAGTATTGAAAATTTTTAAAAACGTTTGCGCAGCCTCTGCTGAATTTTTTTAGTTCACCTATCACGCATAGTAACCTCTTTTCTCCTATAAATAGCTTGTTCAGCTGAATAGAAAAATCACACCTAAAACATAAAATTTTTCTATAAGAATTTTATGAGTTTTCTCTGAGAATAGTAAGGCTATTTTGAGTGTTTGAAAGCCAAAAGGAGTGCAGGAATTTTTCAAGTAAGTCTTTTATTAAAGAGTAGTAATTTTATAAATTCCTATTTTTCACGGTATTCACAAATCTTCCTTTAGAAGACTCTTCTTTGAGAAGATTCATTTTTAAAAGCTTTCTTTGGAAGATTTATTTTGGAATATTATTTTTAAAACTATTTTAAAGTTGGTATTTTATACTACAAAAATTATGTTAAATATATATAATTTTGATAGTTCATAATATATGAGTTATCATACACTTTGAAGTTTACATGTTGTAATTACTAATTTTATTATAAATATATAGGTTGATCAATCTCATTTAAATCAATATCCAGTCACATGTTAAGGTAAGAAATGTCATTTTTTTTACACTCTTGAACTTGCTACGGTAAGGGATATTATTTTCTTTCATACTCCTGAATCGAAACTTATTATGGAACTATTGCTTCTATAATTCCTGAAAATATTATATGTTCCATAATAGTTGAACTTCATTATTTCAACTGAACCTTCCTATTTTCTGAATCTTTCTATTGAACTGTAACCGTTATTCTGAACTGAGAATCTTGAATAACATTTTTAAATTTCACTCCACATCATGTTGACAATTTGGACATTATTTGAATCTGCACAAAGTAAACTTCTGATACTTAATGTTTATCCTGTTTCTTCTGTTCATCAATTGTATCACTATTATTTGTACTAATCATCAAGAATCAAGCTGTTGTGAATATCTGTGGCCGGGGGCACAGATGTGATATATTTGTTGAACAGATGATAGGTTAAAGGCGATGATATATTAGGTTAAAGGCGATACATCTGTTCGGTGTCTTTTATGGCACGTGGTGAAAGTTCTCTTTGGCCCGTAGTGCATAGATGAACTGTTGTTTGGTATGATTATGACCAAAGGCTGAATCTGGTATAATCATGACCGCTGGTACTATCTGTGGCCGGGGGCACATATGCGATATATTTGTTGAACAGATATTAGGTTAAAGGCAATGTAATAGGTTAAAGGCGATACATCTGTTCGGTATCTTTTATGGCATATATTGAAAGTTCTCTTTGGCCCGTAGTGCATAGATGAACTGTTGATTTGCATGATTATGACCAGGAACTGTGAATTTATATTATCATGACTAATGGTATTTCAGATGATAAAAGTTGATGATGTTTTTCCTAAAAAGAGAACCGAGTGGACATTATATCTGCATTATTCTTCTAATAGATTGCTCATTCCGCTGCTATTATTGATCTGAATATTGTTCAAGAATTTAATTGAAATTTTTGATATAAACCTTGTAGTCTATTGTATTCTATCAAGAACTCAACTGTTGAAGGCTAATGATAATTTATTCGTCATTATCTTAGTCATGATATTTCTTACTGGGCTATTTGAGCTCACCCTTTCTTTCCATTGTTTTTCAACAGGAGATGAAAACGTAACGGGGTTTAACCGGGGAATGGAGTGAGAGTCCGAGGGATAGCTGTCGTAGTCTTCACGTGTTGTAAAATAGTGTGGCAATAATAGTGAAGACTTAGTTGTGTATTATTATACACTGTATTGTTGTACGTTGTGCTTTGTTGTATTAATTTTGTTGTAGTCTTTTGACGACTCAAGTTTGGGCTGTGTGGGCCTAGATTTGGGGACGTCACAGTTGGCATCAGAGCTTAGGGATATGGTCTTTAATGGAGATCTGGGGTTAGAACTAGGAGGGGAGAGACGAATAGGATCAGTCACTAGTGTGTCCCACCTAAATTAGATTTTGTTATCTAACGAATCGATTTGAATGTAGGAACAGGAAGTGATGAGTCAGTTTGTTTGAACTAACAATTATTTTGTGACCACAGTTTAGTATGGCATCTGGAAATCATGAGGATAACTTTGAAATGCCCGGTACGTCAATTTCGGGGACGAAATTTCATAAGGAGGGGAGGTTGTAAGACCCCGAATTTTATGAAATATAAAAATTAATTTTTCTTCATATATATTTTTCCTGAAACAGTAAGTGGTTAAATTAACGAAATTGAAAGTTAAGGATGTTATGTGTAAATTTTATTTTGTCGGACAATATTCGTTTTGTCGGGGAATATTCGTTTTGTCGGGGAATATTCGGGTCGTACGACGGCGCCGAAATAACTAATTATTGGTGGACCCCACAACGGAATATTTGTCGGATATAGAAAACGACAGAAGTAACCTTTTTAAATAAAAATAGTCAACGGTGTTAACTGTTAAAATACCGGTGATAAAAGAATAGTAGCATACGGTAATTTATGGTATTTTCTGTAGCACACGGTACTCTACAGTAGCACGCGGTATTGCACAGTGTCTCATATTATTGGTCTAATAATTGACACCGTAATTGTTACGCATCATTTCATCAATAATTATCACTGCATAATATTTTATGTTATCAATTCAATAATTGTTGCTACACAGTATTTTGCATTATTGTTACTACACGACATGTTGCATTATTAAACCAATAATTGTCACAGTAACAAATGCACAGTAATCCAGATTATTGATCTGATAATTGACACAGTAGTCATTGCATTACTTTGAATTATTGTTATCACTGTGGTAGCATTATGTTAATTGTCGTATTACTAATTGGTACTTTTATTAGACAATATTTATTTTATTAAGAAAAAAATAGAAATAAATAAATAAATATTATTATTATTTTTCAAAAGTTACTATTCACTCCCGGAATTTACTATTCATTCCCGGAAAAGTTACTATTCACTGACGGAAGTTACTGTTCATCTCGGGAAAGTTACTGTTCATCTGCCGACAAAAGTTACTGTTCATTACTGTTCACTTTTTGAAAATTTTAAAGTTACTGTGCAAGTATTGAAAATTTTTAAAAACGTTTGCGCAGCCTCTGCTGAATTTTTTTAGTTCACCTACCACGCATAGTAACCTCTTTTCTCCTATAAATAGCTTGTTCAGCTGAATAGAAAAATCACACCTAAAACATAAAATTTTTCTATAAGAATTTTATGAGTTTTCTCTGAGAATAGTAAGGCTATTTTGAGTGTTTGAAAGCCAAAAGGAGTGCAGGAATTTTTCAAGTAAGTCTTTTATTAAAGAGTAGTAATTTTATAAATTCCTATTTTTCACGGTATTCACAAATCTTCCTTTAGAAGACTCTTCTTTGAGAAGATTCATTTTTAAAAGCTTTCTTTGGAAGATTTATTTTGGAATATTATTTTTAAAACTATTTTAAAGTTGGTATTTTATACTACAAAAATTATGTTAAATATATATAATTTTGATAGTTCATAATATATGAGTTATCATACACTTTGAAGTTTACATGTTGTAATTACTAATTTTATTATAAATATATAGGTTGATCAATCTCATTTAAATCAATATCCAGTCACATGTTAAGGTAAGAAATGTCATTTTTTTTACACTCTTGAACTTGCTACGGTAAGGGATATTATTTTCTTTCATACTCCTGAATCGAAACTTATTATGGAACTATTGCTTCTATAATTCCTGAAAATATTATACGTTCCATAATAGTTGAACTTCATTATTTCAACTGAACCTTCCTATTTTCTGAATCTTTCTATTGAACTGTAACCGTTATTCTGAACTGAGAATCTTGAATAACATTTTTAAATTTCACTCCACATCATGTTGACAATTTGGACATTATTTGAATCTGCACAAAGTAAACTTCCGATACTTATTGTTTATCCTGTTTCTTCTGTTCATCAATTGTATCACTATTATTTGTACTAATCATCAAGAATCAAGCTGTTGTGAATATCTGTGGCCGGGGGCACAGATGTGATATATTTGTTGAACAGATGATAGGTTAAAGGCGATATATTAGGTTAAAGGCGATACATCTGTTCGGTGTCTTTTATGGCACGTGGTGAAAGTTCTCTTTGGCCCGTAGTGCATAGATGAACTGTTGTTTGGTATGATTATGACCAAAGGCTGAATCTGGTATAATCATGACCGCTGGTACTATCTGTGGCCGGGGGCACATATGCGATATATTTGTTGAACAGATATTAGGTTAAAGGCGATGTAATAGGTTAAAGGCGATACATCTGTTCGGTATCTTTTATGGCATATATTGAAAGTTCTCTTTGGCCCGTAGTGCATAGATGAACTGTTGATTTGCATGATTATGACCAGGAACTGTGAATTTATATTATCATGACTAATGGTATTTCAGATGATAAAAGTTGATGATGTTTTTCCTAAAAAGAGAACCGAGTGGACATTATATCTGCATTATTCTTCTAATAGATTGCTCATTCCGCTGCTATTATTGATCTGAATATTGTTCAAGAATTTAATTGAAATTTTTGATATAAACCTTGTAGTCTATTGTATTCTATCAAGAACTCAACTGTTGAAGGCTAATGATAATTTATTCGTCATTATCTTAGTCATGATATTTCTTACTGGGCTATTTGAGCTCACCCTTTCTTTCCATTGTTTTTCAACAGGAGATGAAAACGTAACGGGGTTTAACCGGGGAATGGAGTGAGAGTCCGAGGGATAGCTGTCGTAGTCTTCACGTGTTGTAAAATAGTGTGGCAATAATAGTGAAGACTTAGTTGTGTATTATTATACACTGTATTGTTGTACGTTGTGCTTTGTTGTATTAATTTTGTTGTAGTCTTTTGACGACTCAAGTTTGGGCTGTGTGGGCCTAGATTTGGGGGCGTCACAGTTGGCATCAGAGCTTAGGGATATGGTCTTTAATGGAGATCTGGGGTTAGAACTAGGAGGGGAGAGACGAATAGGATCAGTCACTAGTGTGTCCCACCTAAATTAGATTTTGTTATCTAACGAATTGATTTGAATGTAGGAACAGGAAGTGATGAGTCAGTTTGTTTGAACTAACAATTATTTTGCGACCACAGTTTAGTATGGCATCTGGAAATCATGAGGATAACTTTGAAATGCCCGGTACGTCAATTTCGGGGACGAAATTTCATAAGGAGGGGAGGTTGTAAGACCCCGAATTTTATGAAATATAAAAATTAATTTTTCTTCATATATATTTTTCCTGAAACAGTAAGTGGTTAAATTAACGAAATTGAAAGTTAAGGATGTTATGTGCAAATTTTATATTGTCGGACAATATTCGCTTTGTCGGGGAATATTCGTTTGGTCGGGGAATATTCGTGTCGTACGACGGCGCCGAAATAACTAATTATTGGCGGACCCCACAACGGAATATTTATCAGATATAGAAAACGACAGAAGTAACCTTTCTAAATAAAAATAGTCAACGGTGTTAACTGTTAAAATACCAGTGATAAAAGAATAGTAGCATACGGTAATTTATGGTATTTCAGTGTAGCACACGGTATTCTACAGTAGCACACGGTATTGCACAGTGTCTCATATTATTGGTCTGATAATTGACACCGTAACTGTTGCGCATCATTTCATCAATAATTATCACTGCATAATATTTTATGTTATCAATTCAATAATTGTTGCTACACAGTATTTTGCATTATTGTTACTACACGACATGTTGTATTATTAAACCAATAATTGCCACAGTAACAAATGCATAGTAATTCATATTATTGATCTGATAATCGACACAGTAGTCGTTGCATTATTTTGAATTATTGTTATCACTATGGTAGAATTATTTTAGTTGTCATATTACTAATTGGTATTTTTGTTTTATTAAGAAAAAAAATAATATTATTATTTTTCAAAAATTACTATTCACTCCCGGAGTTTACTATTCATTCCCGGAAAAGTTACTATTCACTGACGGAAGTTGTTGTTCATCTCGGGAAAGACACTGTTCATCTGCCGACAGAAGTTACTGTTCATTACTGTTCACTTTTTGAAAATTTTAAAGTTACTGTGCAAGTATTGAAATTTTAAAAAAAAAAAACGTTTGCGCAGCCGGGGGGAGGCGCAGCCCCCCAATTTTTCCTTCCCAGGCGTGCTACGCATAGTAACTTCATTTGCTATAAATAGGCTATTCGCTGAATAAGAAAATCATATCTAAAATACATAAATTTTTCTATAAGTTTATTGTGAGAGAATTTTGAGCATAGTAAGGTTATTTTGAGAGTTTGAAAGCTAAAAGGAGTGCAGGAATTTTTCAAGTAAGTCTTTTATTAAAGAGTAGTAATTTCATAAATTCCTATTTTTCACGGTATTCACAAATCTTTCTTTAGAAGACTCTTCTTTGAGAAGATTCATTTTTAAAAGCTTTATTTGAAAGATTTATTTTGGAATATTATTTTAAAAACTATTTATATTATACTACAAAAATTATGTTAAATATATATAATTTTGATAGTTCATATTATACGAGTTATCATACACTTTGAAATTTATATGTGATAATTACTAATTTTATTATAAATATATAGGTTGATCAACCTCATTTAAATCAATATCCAGTCACGTGTTAAGGTAAGGAATATTATCTTCTTTCATATTCTAACTTACTACGGTAAGGGGTATCATTCTTTTCATCATCATAAATGAATATTATGTTCTTTCTTGTGCCATTTATTTTCATGTATTAAATTGTGGGAATAACCTTACGGCGCGGATTATCGCCTGTTGGTGAATAACCTTTCATATTCATTTCTTATTAATCTCTGAGAATAACCTTACGGCGCGGATTACCGCCTGTTTGGTGAATAACTCTTCGTATTCAAATTGATGGGAATAACTTTACGGCGCGAATTACCGCCTGTTGGTGAATAACCCTTTTTATTTGTCTCGTGTGGAAATAATTTGTCTACACGAATTATCACATGACACTTTTATTCCATATTCGTTTGTAATATCATTTTTTTTCATATTCGTAAGTGATATTATTTTCCTTTATACTCATAAGGGATACCATCTTTTTCATCTTCCATTATTCAAACTTACTATGGTAAAGGATATTAATTTCCTTCACCTTTTGTTAATCAAACCTGCTACGGTAAGGGATATTATTTTCTTTCATACTCCTAAATCGAAACTTATTATGGAACTATTGCTTCTATAATTCCTGAAAATATTATATGTTCCATAATAGTTGAACTTCATTATTTCAACTGAACCTTCCTGTTTTCTGAACATTTCTATTGAACTGTAATCGTTATTCTGAACTATGGATCTTGAATATCATTTTTAAATTTCACTCCACATCATGTTGACAATTTGGACATTGTTTGAATCTGCACAAAGTAAACTTTCGATACTTATTGTTTCTTCTGTTCACCATTTGTATCACTGTTATTTGTATTACTCATCAAGAATCAAGTTGTTGTGAATATATGTGGTCGGGGGCACAGATGTGATATAATTGTTGAACAGATGATAGGTTAAAGGCGATATACTAGGTTAAAGGCGATACATCTGTTCGGTGTCTTTTATGGCACGTGGTGAATGTTCTCTTTGGCCCGTAGTGCAAAGATGAACTGTTGGTTGGTATGATTATGACCAAAGGCTGAATCTGGTATAATCATGACCGTTGGTGTTATATTGAATGTCTTTGGCCTGTAGTGCAAAGATGAACTGTTGATCTGCATGATTATGACCAGGAACTGTGAAGTTGTATTATCTTGACTAATGGTATTTCAGATGATAAAAGTTGATGATATTTTTACTAAAAAAAGAAGCGAGTGGACATTATAGTCTGCATTATTCTTCTAATAGATTGCTCATTCCGCTGCTATTATTGATCTGAACATTGTTTAAGAATTTAACTGCAGTTTTTGATATAAACCTTGTAGTCTATTGTATTCTATCAAGAGCCCAACTGTTGAAGACTAATGATAATTTATTCGTCATTATCTTAGTCATGATATTCTTTACTAGGCTATTTGAGCTCACCCTTTCTTTTGTTCCATTGTTTTTCAACAGGAGATGAAAACGTAACAGGGTTTAGCCGGGGGATGGAGTGAGAGTCCGAGGAATAGCTGTCGTAGTCTTCACGTGTTGTAAAATAGTGTGACAATAATAGTGAAGACCTAGTTGTGTATTATTATACACTGTATTGTTGTACGTTGTGCTTTGTTGTAATAATTTTGTTGTAGTCTTTTGACGACTCAAGTTTGAGCTGTGTGAGCTCAGATTTGGGGGCGTCACAGAATGTTCCTTATAGGCGACAGTCTAAGAGGTAGATCCTCGGGCATCAGGTCAAAAAACTTTGATAGTGACTACTACACTTTTGTTGATAAATCCCGATCCATGTCTGTTGCACTATTTTCACAAAGAAACAGTGCATAGACCCCATTTTCATGCTCAATCTCAGTTAAAAACCTGGTCATAGACAGGAGATTAGTATTATTGGCTAACGAAGTAGGAGTGTTTTCTTCTCGACGAGGTACTAGGTACAATCTTCTTCCTTTTGACGCTAAGGGACTATGTATTTTTTCACCCATCATGAATGATACTACAATCATACTGCCATAATCTTACTAAAAATACATGGCATGCATTCATAGACACCACATCACACCAAACACTATCAAAATATTTCTTGTTTATTGAGAAAGACACTAAACATTTTTTGTCCACTATTACCCTCACTGACTTTATTCAGCCACGACAGTTTATATGGCTTGGGATGACGATCTGTCTTCAGTTATAATTTTTGGACAGCTTATTCAGACATGATGTTCTCACAACTTCCACTATCAATGATCATCTTACAAACCTTATCGACAATAGTACAGGTTGTTTAAAAAATATTGGTTCTCGATCATTCATCCCCTAAGTCACCCTTAGGGGTTCATAAACTTTTGCGAATAACTAGAATCTCTTGGCCAACTTCATAAAGCATATCTTTATATTTATCATCATCACATACGGGCTCTTCCTACTCTTCCGTTTCATCAACCACATCTTTCTCAATTAGGAGACTTTTTCCCTTCTGACTAGCAGGCTTCCTAGACTCATTCGCTATATGTCCTGATTCACCATATCTAAAACATTTAATATTGGAGTTAGGATTACCCTACGTCTGCTTTGGGGAAGGATGGGGTTATTGAGGATGAACTGGTCGGCTGCTTTGATCACTTCGAATCACTAGTCTTCTGTTTTATTATTTCTCCACATCATGAATGCATTGGAATGCTTTAGAAACAGTCCACATGGAATGAAGGTTGGTGATATCTTGCAAGGGTTGTCATAATCCCCCCAAATACTGCTCCACTTCTTTTTCATTTCAGATAAACCATTATGGGTTATCAATTGATATAACTCTTTCATGTAGTCATCAATTGATCTTGTGCATTGCCTCAATAAATGAAGTCGCTTAAACAATGATTAAGTGTAGTCGAAAGGAAGAAAGTGTCCCTACATCTTTTTCTTCATCTTCTCTTAATCTCTGATTTTGGGTTTGGCCGGCCTTTCTCACGATTGCCTCAACTGCTCCCACCAAGCAGATGCTCTACCATTGAGTTTTATGGCAACCAGTTTCACTCTGATGCTATCTAGAACTTCCTTATATTAAAAATATGTTCTACTTTATGCAACTAATCGATGAATCCCTCGGCTTGTAATGTGCTAGAAAACTTGGGTAGTTCCACTTTGAAACCAAGATCTTTACGATGATCCTCTCGACTACGACGCTCCCTGAATTGATCACAATTATGATACGTATTTTCAAAATTGGAATCGGAGTCATGATCCTCCACCTCACGATCACTGAAATCCTGTGCCATTAGACGCCGGGTGAACTTTATGACTTGCCTTTTCAAATCTTAAATCATCACATCCTGAACATTATGATCACAGTGTGAGACTTCCTTGTTTGGAACCTGCCCACAACGACCACAACCACCATCAATTGACACTGATGAGATTTTTAAAGCTTTAATACCAATTGACGCTGAGCAGAATAGCGATTTTATTCTACAGACTAGAGTAGTAGATAATTCACAGGAAAGAACACAAGAGAATTACCCAAAACACAGAAAATTCTCTAGTGCTTAAGTTAATATTATCAAAACAAAAACTCATCCTCCATTGGCCCATAAAGCGGGCTTGATAGCTAAAACATTTCCTTGTCAATAATAACAGAATCCCATTAATCACGCCATAATTAATTACATAATAAAAGAAAAGATCTGCTAAAAATTCGGTCTAAATCAGGCTCAGATTCACTTCCTACAATAAATAAAACAATACCATAAAAGAAAAAAATATATAGCTAAAATCGAAAATGCTCGAAGCCAGATCCAAAGACCGTTCTCTAAAGGATCCAACCCTGAACTCTTAAAGATATCCAACTCTTAAAGTCCTCCCGAAGTCTTACACCCGAAGCTGAACTACCGAAGTCATACCTCCTAAAGTCACCAAAAATAGTCGATCATTTACCATCTTTATGCTGATTCGCCAACTCGAGGTATTCTAATGCAATCAACGTATTATCTGACAACTCAACTTAATCCGACTCGAATCTTCCTGCATTAAAAGACAAAAAGGCTCAAAATCGTAAAGTAATGCCAACAAGCTCAATATATTGAAATGGAACGTAACTGAAGATTATCATCAGATCACATAGTTGCTTCAGTTCATTAAACAACCTTAGGATGCAGAGTCACATCATGATTATTGAACTGCATCAGTGCTACATAACAAAGTATAGAATGCAGAATGACCGACATCACTGAATGACAGAATCGTAGCGCTGCTTTCATCATAGGAATATAAAATAGAGAAGATGATTCACTAACCTACGATAGATGATTAGGATGTCATTATCAAACATTTTTCAGCAAGAAGGAGTTCAGAATAAACTAGCCGAAGAAGACACGGGTCAGAGTACTATTCAGTAACAGCTAGTTTATTAAATAAAAAGGACGTGTGGCTTCCACTATAGCAAAAAAAAGTGCTCCAAACTGAGATAAATTAAAATGGAGCACACAAATCTGTAAATAGGAAACAAAGTGTCTTTATGAGTAAGCTTATCTATGCAATGGTTCAATAACTTGAAATAGACAAAAGGTCCAAGTTCAATGAGATAAAACCTTAGTTCTCTGGGGGTGCAAATTGATTTAAGCATGTCTAACAATGTCATAGAGCAGAATGTAAAATATGGCTGATCGCAGAATGACTCCAAGAGACTCCAAGACTATTGAACGATTATAGATAAAGAAGGAGAGTCGTAGAGCTAATAGTTTAAAAGATACTCCAAGATCCTGTACGACTAAACAACAAAGTAAGAACGCAAAGCTACAGGATCTACAAGATGACTTATTTGAGGAGTAACTCTACGATCTTAGACGTATAAAGTCGTAGAGAAGAACTCCTAACTCTAACAAAGTAACCGTTCTTACAAGAAGCTTCTCCAACACACCTTTACCCTAAAGATCTTTTGGAGTGTGTTGATAGAAAGAAAGATGTTCAATCAGTTGCATTTCCAATAACTATGTTTTGGAAACCTAAGTTTATCATATTATACAAAAGACCGACATAATTGACAAATTGGGCAGCTACAGCGGACTGTTTGACATTATCAGAGTACATAAGACTTTTGAGGTATGAACTAACTGAGCAACGATAACTTCCAAACGATCATTTTTTGAAAGAAAATCTATAAATAAATTTTATATTCAAACGACAAATAGTTCGGTCGACCTATAGAAGACCGAAAAGAGGATCGTTCAAGAAAAAGATAACATCATCAACCCAAAGCCACTCTACGCTTTGGACGATCGATTAATGAACGATTTCAGCTATAAAAGAGACAAAGGAAAAAAAGAGAGAAATATGTTGAGAGCTCACAAAGAGAAAAGATCAACGAAATCATTCAACTGCTAAGTTCTTCAGAAGAGAGCTTAATGTCAACTTAGCAGCACCTCATACATCATCCTCAACAATAGCAAGAAAGTCGAGTTTCGGTGGCTTGCCTAGTTCAGAGGAATTAGCCTCGTAGTGGGAAGAGAACTAAGTGTCCTATGGACAACGTAGAGTTTCAATGACTTACCTGATTCTGAGGAATCAACCCAGAGTGGAAAGAGAACTAAGTGTCCTATGGAGAAAGTCGAGTTTTGGTGGGTCGCTTGGTTCAAAGGAATCAGCCCTACTGTGGGAGAAGGACTTAGTGTCCTATTGTAATGTTCAGATGAACCATTTCCTATAGTAGAATATCTCTGCTTAGTGAAATAGAAGAGATGACTAGGAGTAATTTAGGCTCCAAACCTCTTTAAAATGCATGTGTCTCATTGTCTTTTTATTGCTTTCATTATCTTTCTTGTTTTTGTCATAATTATTATAACTGCCTTACTTTATATTGCAAGATTACTTATTGTAATATCATAAATGAGTTTTACCAAATAACTAATTCTGCTGTGTCAATCAATTGTATAAATACTTGGTAAACGTGCTTAAAAAAAAGTATACAATAGCTGTATAATGAATCTATTCAACCCTCCTTCTAGATCACTTTTGTGTCTATTAGAAATAACGCAATAATTGTTTAAAATGCACATACATTCCAAAATATAAATTAAACTTAATTCTTATATTGCCTATGAGGTTTTAGCTTAGTGATTGTTTAACAAAATTTGTAATTATTAATTATAAAAGAAGAAATTGAATGAGTGATAACCAAGGAATCCACAAAAGTCGAAGGGTGACTTAACACCGCTTTTACGCTTAGGCAAGCCCTCAAATTTATAGAAATCTCGATTATATAGACCAATTCAAGAGTCCATATAAAAGACCTTCATTTCTAAATATAAACAAAATCTGGATGAATTGTTATGTCCCTTTAAAACTTATATGACTTTAGAAATTCGGCCCTTTTAATCTTTTTATAACCAAACATCAATCTCTTAAACTTGCTGCATTTAAAAATCTGATCAAATCTCATAACATATATATTTCAAAAAATCCCTGGAGCGACACCAAGTTTAATTGCAATGAACTTATAAAATTGATAGATGATCACAAAGTACAACACATTTTGCATAAATAAACATGTTCTTTTGTTTTTGATTGGCCATTAATAACATGGTCGACCCTTACAGCCTATATGTGTCCAAGAAACTGCTCCCAGTTGAATTATTGCTAATTCTGTTTTTAATTAAATTTGTTGTTCTCATCATCTCATTCATATTTTCCATTTGTCTTGCAGAAATGTTTATGATATTAAGAGCTGATTTTAATTTCTGTTTGACCTGGATACCTTCAAAATCCTCTAAACCCTCAACCTCCTCTTCTCCACATAAGCCTTTTCCATTCACAGTCACCATTGGCAACTTCACATTGTCATTCCCAACCAGCTCCTCCAGCTCTCTAATATACTTGGGGTCCTTGTAACAGTTTCGCTCTTCAAACATCACATTATTCTTCATCAGAATCAGTCTTAGAATCGCATTTGATCCGATGGCATCTTCCTTTCCAGTCGTGTACAGAACTACCTTGTCATTCCGTTTAATGGATGACGTTGAGGCGGAGGGGTCGCCTTGTAGGACTGGATTTATCGGCATTGGGAGGCGAATTTGTGGGAACTCGAAAAACAATTTCTCTCGAAACATTTTGACAATATTTTTTATGAAAATGCTTTGCACCCTGCGGCAATTGAAAAAGAAAAATAAATTATTGATCAGATTATGTATGCTCTTATTTGCCTTGGCATTAACTTAAGAATATTGCTAGACTACACAAAATCTATGTAGTTCGCTACAATTTTTTTTTACGACTTTTGCTCATTACATCTAGTACACCAAAACCAATGAACCAAAAATATCATATAGCTATGAGATTTATGAAATGGGCCAAAATTTAGTATATAAAAACATCAAGTTATCTAACTCAAAATTACCAAGAAAAAAAGTTAATCCTAATTATTATATATTAGACGACACACTATCTCAAAGAACTTGAAATGGGACAAACTTATGTACTCTAACTAAACTTGGCAAAACTAGCCCGCAGGCTGGCCCAACTTGCTCGTAAAAAAAGGAGTTTTGGGCCTTCAAAATTTAGCCTAACGAAAGTTCGACCGTTTTGTCCCAGCCTGTGGCCTATTTTTTATTTTGTTATTGTTTGATATTATTGACAAAAAAATATTAACTTAAAAAATGAATTAAGTAAAAAATTATGAAAAATATAAGAATAAATTTTAACATGTGATCTTTAATAATAATACAAAAAAATATTATGAATATATATATATATATCTCACATTTAGTTTTTCTTTTACTCTCTTATCTTTAATATTGATATTATATACATTTATCAATGTTAAATGTTTATAAGACTATTGATTGTTTTATTTCGTTTACTAATAATATTAAATGATTATGTATAAATTATGCGTCATAATTATAAATAATTAGAGTTAAAATTTATTTTAAATAATGTATTATGGTTGTAAATATATTTATAAAAAAAAAAACTAAAATGACCCGCGGGCCGAGCCGAACCAACCCAGACGGGCTACATGCTTTATTTTTTCAACCCTCAAAAAGACTGAACCGTTTTAACCTGACCCATTTGGACAAACTCGGCCCATTTGCAACCTCTAACTCAACAACAACCAAAGACCAAAAATGCTGCACATACTTAAACAACCCTAAACCGACCATTTAAAGAAAGCACCAAATTTGTTGAAAAACATGAAAGTTCATGTTCTTATATCATGTCAACTATCTAAATGTTTTCATAACAAATTAATACTTCTTGCATTCAATATTATTTGATCATTGTTAAATTTTCAAAGTCAACTTAATAGATTTTTAAACTTAAAATTGATATAGATTCTTTTAATTTTAATCAATACAATAATTAATATTATAAACTATGCAAAAAGTGTTATTTATTATAACCTTTATTAATTCATAATTTTTAATGAGTTATTTTAATTTTGAATTTGAAAATATTTCAAATTAACTTTTAAAAATCAACAATCATCAAATAATTTGGAATTGAGGAAGTACAAAAATAAAAAAATTGCGCCTTCCACTCGAGGGCAAATACTGATTCTCATCTTCATATTTTTAGGTACAGTAGATATTTCATGTTAATTTAGTAGCTCTCTGTGATATTATTATTCTCGTTTAATGTTTATTATGGTATTTTAAGTAATATATTTTGTGTCTATATATAATAGATCATCCGGGTCAATTTAAAATGTCCATAAAAGACGCATTAGAATCAGAATGATCATGGCAGTTTAAAATTTCTCCGTAATTTCTACCTTAGAAAAAACATTTTGACAAATAGTTCCTGAGAAGAGTCATAAATATCACCAAAAGCTTTAAGAAAATAGTAAGGAAAAGGAAAAAGAATAAAATGTTACCCTTGTACATGCTCTCCAAGAATATTTGCAACTTCTGCAAGAGCTTGTCTCCACTTCTCCACCTTGTCAACATTGTGTCTCTTCTTATGCTTTTCAAGTGCAGCACCGAAATTCCCCCGATGGTGCTTAATGTCTGCCGGTTCCACCTCATAAAAAATGGGTATGATGAAGTACCTAGAGTTCTTCTTGCGTTCGAGGATGAGGAGAAGTTCATCAAGGCACCACGTCGAGAACGCGTAATTTTCAGAGAATACTACTATGGCACTCATAGAGCCTTTGATTCCATTATGAATTCTCGAATCTACTTCGTCTCCTACGTGTATTTCCTCTTTATCCATGAACACTTCAAATCCATCAGCTTTTAAAGCATCGTGCAAGAAGCAAGTAAACTTATTGCGCGTTTCGCCTTTAAAGCTCAAGAAGGCATGATAAAAGGATCTTTCATTCGCCATGGACAAAAGGTGTCTATGCAACCTGATTTAGTTTTTTTTGACCGACACAAGATAAATTTTATTAAAACGCCGATGTTATACAGAATATGACTGATCCACAAGGTATGGATAAAATCACAATAAAATTACTTCTCAATAAACCCGCAGAAGTTCAATGCCAAAAACATACAAGGAAGTGGAGAGACCATGGACGAAGCCACATAGATGGTTGATTGGTTGACCTGGCAAAATTTAAAAATTTTAAATGTTAGATATAAATTTACCCACTGAAATTTTATAACTTTCTTACTTAAAAATATGCATATTCATATATTTTTCTTAAAGTAATTAATAATATATTTTATATTTTCTTAAAGAATTAATTATTTATAAATAATTTGTCTTTAAATTTTTTTATTAGAGATCAATAATGCATATATATTCGTGCATATAAATATATATATAATTAATAATTATCATATTATTATTATATATATATATAATTTAAAAATATAAAGTTATTTTAAATTTTTTGCTCAAGAGTGTGGTCATGGTCAAATATTATGTGCGTTAATAGTAAGTCACTGGGAAAGAAGGCTCGGAAGCTTCCCAGCGCTGAAAATTAATGATAATAAAACACAAATGGTTTCTCACTCCATGTTTTCAAGAATAACGTGCTATTCTTCTTCCTTTAGACTTTTGAACATTTTTTATAAAACACAAAGGCTTCACACTCCGTGTTTTCTAGAATAACGTGCTACAATTTGCAAGTATTATAAATTTGCAGCGTAGTCCGCTTGAAACTGTGGGCGATGAATATGAATAATTTTTTAAATTGTGTTCGGCCACAATATAGAAGGACGAGCACACATTGATTTATTAATTAGCCAATGATGACTACACATCAACTAGAGTTGCTATGGATCACCTATGAATCAGTCCCCTTTGATAAGAAATATATGGCATTGCAATTTGACACGGAAGACTAATAACGAATAGAAATAATCACATGAATTGAATTTATATAATTTTATAGTCACAAAAATTCATAAAATTGGATAAATTAAATAAGCAGCACGACGTTTATAGAATCAAAATAATAAGAGTTGTTCTATAATAATAACTCTAAAAGACTATTTATATTACCTAAATCCTATAAATAAATAAAATTCAATAAACTTAAAAAGTAAGCCCAAAACGTAAACTGACTTAGAATAATTAAACCTACCTGACTACTAATTAATAAATAAAAATACATCAAATGTTTTAATTGTCCATAAATACCAAAACATAAATTGCATCGAATCTTGGCAGATAACTCTTCCCGAGTCATTCCCCTTTTTTTGGAGAAAATTCGACCTCGAATTTTAAAATAAAGTAGTATCAAGCACCAACAGTTAGATATTCGCAATCTTCTTTGTACCATGTATTCACGATGTTGTTTCTCAAAGAAATTAACCTATACTTTCAACAAATGATTAAGCATGACGAAATAAAAAAATATCTAGTTGGCAAACACAAGAATATGAACAATCTCATGATCAATCTTAATTTTTACGATATCCGTACTCTTATGTCGCGTTGACTCCAAATCATGATCCTTTTCAACCACCAAGCTTGTTTCGTCTTTAACTATAACTCCTTCTTCAACCTCCTCCTTCGTGTCCTCCACATTCTCTACTAGAAGGATCAACTCACATGACTGAGAAGTAGGATTAATGACATTATAACTTTCTTGAAAAATTTTAACGCAAGCTACGAAATTCTTGCAATACCTTCTAACTTCATCAATTAAAAAAATAATCTCCTTTTGTTGCTCTTCTCTAGCTCTTCTTTTCTCAACTTGATACCGATATTTCAACTTGTCAAGTCTATGATGTGCTTCCTCTAATTCTTCTAAAAGATCATTATATTGGGGCAACAAGTTTTTACGATAACAAACATAAATCTCATAATGCAACAAATCATATTCACTGTTAAGCAAGTTCATATGATTCATTACTTGGTCAATTCGTGCCTTTGTAGTTGTAGACATTTTGGATACAAAGATTGAAAAAGCTTTGGGCCAAATTATAGGTAATTAGAACTTGAGGCAATAAGATGCTAGTATACCAAACTTCAGGAACCCAAATATAACCTTATAACTAACAAAGAGGTTCCGAACTGCAGTTTTCTCAAAATAATTTCAAAACCCAAGTTAGGCAGGCCTTTGTTTCCTTTGTTATGCTGCAGAAGGTTGGGCAGAAAACCGCGGGTGATGCGACCCTTGTTTTCCTTTCCTCTTTTCTTTATTTTTTTTAACCGCGACTTGGGTTGTGATGTTGGTAAAGCAGTACAAGCGATCACAATACTCTTGGCGATAATTTTTTTATTTTTTTATTCAAGTCGCGGTAACGGCTCCTATAGCGAAACTTTTTTTTTTTTTAAGTAAATAGAAAATTAAAAGATAGATTCGACTAGTTTTAACTAGTCCCCATGATGAACGAACTGTTACTTGCAATTCCTAGCTAAGCAGCTTCAATCGACGTCATTCTCCTTCACATCGACATCGGAGTGGGTTTTCTCTAACTTAATCAATAGAATCATCCTTGTCGTGAGCTAACTCCCAGGCTCTGATGCCAACTGACATGGTGAAAGACTATTAACGAATAGAAACAATCACAGGAATTGAATTTATGTAACTTTGCAATAACAGAAATTCACCAAGTTAGATAAATTGACTAAGCAACACAACATTTATAGAATCAAAATAATAAGAGTTGTTTCATAATAATAACCCTAAAAGACTATTTATACTACCTAAACCCTAGAAATAAATAAAATCCAATAAACTTAAAAAGTAAGCCCAAAACATAAACGAGCCCAGAATAATTAAACCTATCAGACTACTAATTAATAAATAAAAATACACAAATTATTTAAATAGTTCATAAATATCAAAACATAAATTATATCAAATCTTGGCAGATAACTCTTCTCGTGTCACAATTAAACATAAACCAAAAAAGGAAAAAATAAATGGAGCAATATTCTATAATGATCACATACTTAGGCAACAACAAAAGCATAAATACTAGATAAGAAGCCATTTTAGAACAACATTTAATAATCGAGCAGCTTCCTCTTTGGTGAGTTAATTGGAGTTGATTGACTTAAACCATTTTAATTTTCTAACGATTTTGTGTTTTCTCATCTATCAAATATAAACTCGCTACTTCATTAATTTTCATTTATGTGCTTGTATGTTGCATAAATTGATGACATGACATATACATATGGCATCTTAGAGCTTATGTATAATTCAAAAACAAAACATATTTGAAAAAAACCTAATCAGATTGTCACCTTCCTCAATCATTGCCAAAAGTCTGAAACCAAAAACCTAATCAGATTTTCGATGTCATGCAAAAAGCCTACCCGAACCCTAATCAACCAAAAAACAACCCAAGCAAATGACTTTGTTCATGATTTTGCTATTTTTTACTTAATTTTGTTGAGCTTTTTATACTGAATTTGGATTTTACACTCTCTTAATCTGAATAACATAATCTTACTAAACTGAACTGAAATGTATCATAATAACATAATATGCTAAATCAAATGGCTAGGGTTATTTCATACCGACCTCAGAATAAAACAGAACAAAACTTAAATATACATTGGACTACGTAATATAGATGTATGCAAAATTAGAATTTATGTTTGGCATAAACAACACCAAACTGCATAATATAACAAAATAGAAAATTAGGGCCGACCCATACACCTTCCACAACAAAACAGCAAACGGTCAACTCCTATCGGAGAATACAAAATGGAGACGCCGTGGACTAATAACACCGCTACGAAAGTGGCATATCTCGGTGCCAAAAAGACATGCATATGGTATCCCCACAAGTATTTACAGCTCAGGCATACTCTACGGTACATTCTAAGAAAAATATCATGTTACAACATATATATACAACACAATACCAACAAAATGGGTTCTAATACGTACATGCTAAATCGAAACGAACCAACACAAAGTCATCAAAATATATTAGCATGTACGTTTCTACAGAATTAAAATAAATACTAGACATGCTTGCTAAGTCTAAAAAGTACAAGTTATGAATTTTTGAATATCTAAAATCAAATAAATCTATCATATACATTTAACTATGAACAATCTATTAAAATAATATCCAAATTCTAATTGAGGAACAAAACGAACAAATTAAAATTAAAGGAATATCGTTGAAGGAGTACAGAATCCATATATGGATTAAGCAATGTAATACCCGAAATTATATTCTAACAAAGACTCGTTAAATTCTCTTCGTTAGAACTAATTAAAAAAATAAAAATAAATAAATAATTGATTAAATTTTACACATTTTCTTTCTCTTTGACGAATTCTGAAATCCTTCTGTTCTAAACAAAATTTTAGCTAAAGTTATAAATATTTTGATCATGGTAATATATAGTATATAATATATTATTAAGTAACATCCTTCTTGTTTCAAAATACATTTAAGTATATTTACAAAAATATTCTTTCCATTTTTAATTATGTTATAAACAAATGTTTTTATTACTATTATTATTATTATTATTATTATTATTATTATTATTATTATTATTATTATTATTATTATTATTATTATATTCTGTCAAAACTTTAAAGTTATTAAAATAATAATTTAATATTCAAAATGTTAATTATACTAACAAAAAAAATACCAAAAATATATTAACTAACAAACTAAATAACATACAATAATTAAAGCTAACAAAATAAAACTAATATAGAAAATTAAATAAATACACTATAATGCCTCTAGGAAAAAATATACACAAAGAAAGAAAAAAAGACATACTCGAAATTATGAGATTCGTAATCTGCCTACGTCCTCGACATCGAAAATTTTAACTAATGATGTCCTTACCAAAAAAGTCATCACACAAAAAGTTTCTCATTTAAATATGAGATACTTAATGTTGGTTGTTTAAAAACTAAAAAGATAAGCCCATATATATTGTTAGGGGGAAGGGAGAAGGTTTTAATAAAAGGGCAATGTGGGACTCTATAAAGGGATTGGGTATTACAGAGAATGTGTGAGTTGGCAGATGAGTTGGATATATAGTAATTATTAAATTTAATTAACAATGATGTGGTAATATCTTGACAATTAATTTAAAATAAGTAGTCTAAATTCAAGGAACTCTAAATTTTGGATTACTCTGTGAACTCTAGAGAAGTCAGATCCTGAAAAAATGAGCCAGTATTCCTTAAAATCAGGCTCTCGCGTATCATTAACAATTCTAATCACATCCATTCTTTCTTTCATCATGTTTGTATGGTCAACAATGTAATATTAAAATTTTCCAATATGGCGAATATCGGACACATATTTCCGTTCAATCTCCATTATTATCCCATGTGAGATGACATTTTCTATTCATTAGATGGCTACAACTCTTACCCTCGGCCGTATTAAAGTCGTCATTGACTATATTAACAATCCTTGGATATCCACTAGATCAGCAATGATATTACAAAAGTATAGATTAGCTAGTTTCATATTAAAAAGTCATACTTTTGATAATACCTAGGCTTCGCTTCAACGACTTTGTCTCTCCCTTCTTTATAAGTATTGACATGGGTCAGATTTTGAAGACAACTTCATCATTCTAATTTCTTTGATTATATAAGCCAATTATCCATGGCCAAGGAAAGCTTCTTTTGTCACGTCTTCTTGAGCTTTAGAGGCGAAACGCGGGATTCATTTACTTGTTTCCTGCATGACGCTTTGAAAGCTGAAGGATTTGAGATATTCATGGATAAGGAGGCTATACGTGTAGGAGACGAAGTAGATGGGAGAATTCGGAGCGGAATCAGAGGCTCTATGAGCGCCATAGTTGTATTCTCCAAAAATTTTGCATTTTCAACGTGGTGCCTTGATGAACTTCTCCTCATCCTCGAACGCAAGAAGACCTCTAGGTATGTCATCATACCTATTTTCTATGAGGTCGAACCGGCAGACATTAAACACCAACTAGGGAGTTATGGTGCTGCCCTTGAAAAGCATAAGGAGAGGCACAATGACAAGGTCGAAAAGTGGAGGCAAGCACTGGTAGAAGTTGGAAATATTTTTGGACCGCATTTTGACAGGTAACTTTTTATTCTCCTTTTGTTTTTTCCAACTTAAAGTACAATATCAATAAATATAAATAAATAAAAAATTATCGGATTTTGAACCCTCTACGTAAATACATTCTTTAAAGTGATAGCCCACTCAATCAGAATCTGCTAGTATAAGATTGCTCATAATTTTACTTTCAAGATACAACAAAGTCACTAATATTAACATAGAACAATTCTGACGATTTTCCTTCACAACTTTTGAAACTTTATTATTTAGTATTGAAAAGGCTTAAATATAAATTAATACTTTGAATTTTTAATTTTTTTGCATTTTAAAAATTGTTTTCTCTTTCTTTTCAATTAGGGGATTAAACTTTTAAAATTTTTTCATTTTTATGGGGATTGTCTTCTCAAAATTTTCAATTAGGTGATTAAACTTTTTTTAAAAAATCACTTTCGGGATTGTCTTCTCAATTTTTTTAATTAGGGGATTTAAATTTAATTTTTTTATAAAATTCATATAATTTTTTTAAAAGTTAATTTATAATATTCTTAAATTTAAAATTTATTTAATTTTTATCAATATGATCTAATTTTTTAAACTATCTAAAGATTATTTCGAATTATGAGATTTATTGCTTATTAAAATTTAAATGAATTATACAAAATTTAAATTTAAATCCCCTAATTGAAAAAATTGAGAAGACAATTCCCAAAGTGGAAAAAAATTAAAATTTTAATCCCCTAATTGAAAAAATTGAGAAGACAATCCCCAAAAAAGTAAACAAAAATTAAAAGTTTAATCCCCTAATTGAAAAGACAATTCCCAAAGTGAAAAATAAATAAAAGTTCAAAATATTAATCTATATTTAAGCCTATTGAAAAAATATGGATGGAAAAATATGTAAACTTCATGCCTGCCTATGTTTAGGAGAGTTACATATATAGTTCTTTTTAGTTTTTCTTATTAGTTCTTTTATAGCATTGTTTAGGGGTAAGGTTTATGGCCCCCTCCCCCAAATTTCTTTTAATGGTATGTCCCCTTTGTTGTATTTTTAATCTTTTAATAAAACGACACCCTTGAACTAGTTTATGTAGATGTGATCATCATAGTTTTTTGCGATGTTCCATTTACAAAAATGCATCGTTGACATTAGGGCTATTCGAGAAAAGTGAATATTATTTGTATTTGAAATAAAATGAATATATTTATATTTAGTTTTAAAGTATCCGTAAATAAACTGATACGAATTATACGGACATGTAGGTGACTGTAAATATATCCGACGAATAACGAATATTCGATATTCAAATTTGTATTCGTATCCAAAATTTATATCCAAATAACTTATGTGTGTGTGTAGTAAACATTTTTTTTCAAATAACCGTCCAAACATATATAATAATTAGTTTTTACTATCATAAGAAAAAAAAAATTAAATATGTCATTTCACTTTTAGAAAATAAAACTTTTTAATATAATATTAAAAGTTGAAACAAATTCATTTAATTTTAATTAATGTATTTTTACTATTGTAAAGTGTAAAATATCTAAAATGTATCATTAATTTAACTAGAAAATTATATATTATAAGAACAAAATTATAGTTATTAGTTTGTTACAAATATTTTATTTTCAAAATTTACGTGCGAGAAAAAAAGTGGATGATAAACTTTCATTGAAAATATGGTTAATTTGATAGTTTTTTTAAGATGTTTAAATTTTGATTGATTTTTATGATCGATGATGTATAATAATGTGCTTGACAAATTTTAAATAGTGATGAGTAATTATTCAAAAAAATAATAATTTTTTTGTAAATAATCTGAATAAATTGTTCATTAGATAATTGATAAACGAATTCGGATACTCGGATATTCGAATAATCTGTTCATTCAAATAAAATAAATGAAAACGAATATTATCCATATTCGGATATTATTTCGAATACCGAATACAAATAGTATTTTTAAAATCTATCGAATACCGAATACAAATATAGATAGGGTATTAGTTTTTCGAATACGGATACAGATATCAGTGTATCTGGATTCATATATATTTGTTTACGACTCTACTTGACATTATATAAGAACATTACTCTATTTTCGTCTATAAATCGGATGCTTTCTTTAATAAGTTGTTTTAGGGCATATTAGAGTTTTATTAGGTAAATATAACAGCAATACAGGAAACAAACATAATCTGATCAATAATGCATTTTTTTTTTCCAGGATGCAAAGCAATTTCATCCAAAATATTGTCAAATTGTTTAGAGAAAAACTGTCAGCCGAATTCCCAGAATGCCCCCTCCCAGTGCACAAAAATCCAGTCCCTCCCTCCCCTTCCTCACCAAGTGACAGGGTAGTTATCTACACGAATGAACCGGACAATGTCACGGCCAATATTTCGGCAAAGTCGATTCTGAAGCAGAGCGGCGTGGTTTTTGAGGAGCGAAACTGTTTCAAGGATCCCAGGTATATTACAGAGCTGAGGGAGCTGGTGCGGAAGAAGGAATTGAGGTTTCCAACGGTGATCGTGAACGGAAAAGACCTATGTGGAGAAGAGGAGGTGGAGGGTTTAGAAGGTTTCCGGTTAAAAAATCACCTCAAGGCAACTCTAAATTATTTAAACACTACAAAAGAAATTGCGGATGATATAAGAAATAGGAGCTCATCAAAATGGGGAGCTAAAACTGTAAGAAAGAATGGGAAATGAATGATGGTTTTCAATGTTGTAAGGAATACTGTCTCAAGTAGTTGTGGCAAGAAAAATATTGTAATGAGTAGTGTCTCCAGCCTGACATGGTGAGCTCTTAAGAAGAGATGTTTCTTACACTACCATATTGAGCTCAAGTTATATTTTCAACTGCTACAATTATTTCAGCTGTGCAAACACCTTGCATATATAAACTATGAGTTAATAACAAGTTGAGAAAGGTGTAATAGCTTGGTTTGTAAGCTAGTTCATTTTCAATATACAGAACAATCTTTTTCTTCAATCTCTACGTGTTCATTGTTCAATCAGAAAGTTAACATCGTATAAGAGCTACAGATCCTCATTTTCGCGGATTAATCTTCCATTTTTTGTTATTTTCATTCATCCTGTCATACATAATTGTGTTTCCTGGAAAGCACATTAAGAATCAAACTCGGAAGTTGAAACCCATACTCATGAATTCGTTCGCAGCTATGATGACTGGATCATCAAGTGGTAATAAGCATAATCAAAACCAGAATCAGCAGAGAAATCAGACTCAGCATCAAAGTCCACCACCAGTACACAATTAAACTGATCAAGCCTTCTTAATTGAATCAGGTGAATGATCTAAAGTCATCACTTAATTCAGTGTATCATCCCTTGTATTTTCACAAGAATGATCATCCTGAATTTATTTTGATTGCTAAGAAGCTAACTGCATGAACTAAAAATTATGCCTCATGGAAAAGGTCAATTCAAATAGCTTTCTCTGCAAAAATTAAGTTGGTAATTATTAATGAAAATTATGAAAAACCTAACATTGATTCCCTCTTTTTCCCTGTTGGGCAAAAGTCCATGACATGATTGTATCCTGGATGTTGAACACAATCTCACCCCGAAATAGGTAATAGCTTGTCACTGGTGCATCACAAATGTGGAAGGAATTGCAGGACAAATCTATCAATTGCAAAGGGATTTACATTCACTTTAATAGGAAAACAGGTATGTGGAGTTGTATTTTCATAAAATGAAAGGATGAGATGAATTAAGTGCTTTAGAGCCTGCTGTGGAATGCACTTATGGTTCTCATCAAGTACTTGAAGAAAAAGAAGGCAGAAAGAAATTTTATTTTTTAATTGACAAAAGTAAATTTTATTAAAACTCAGAGTAATACTGATATGGAAAATCCAAAAGATTTGGATGGGCCCACAAAGAGTTGCATTAATATAAAAATAAACAGAAAACCTTTGGAAAAAAAAAGCCTTAATCAAGAGTAATTATTCAGTAGTCCCGGAACACAGTCACGTGGTGTTCCAGACCAATCACATCTCTTTATTTTAGTAGGTCCCTCTTCATTTTAGTAAGTCAGAGTTACATACAATGAGACACAGTTAAAATAAAAAATATATAATTGGCCTGAAACACCACGTGCCTATACTCCGAGACTACTGAATAATTTTCCCTTAATCAAATACAGCGTACTGTCCATAATCTTTGATCGAACTACCCTGTATTTATACTTGATCCTTATTGCACATCCTTATCAGCCTACATGAGAGTTTTGCGACAGCTAGGGGGTAAATACTCATAACGAATTAATCCCTTTTCAGATTTTAATCTTATTTACTCGTTAATCACGTGAGATGAAAAGATGAAACAATGTTATATACCTTAAATAAGTCCCACTTTTATTGCCGGTTAATTTTGTTGTTCACAAGGTAGAGAGTTATTCCAATTATGCAAGAGGAACTTGTACCAATTGTGGCAAAAACAATCACACAATAGACTAGTGTTTCCAGATTGTTGGTTTCCCACTTAACCACCGTGTTAATCCTCTGAATAAAGTCAAGAAGAAATTTGGAGACACTGACATTTAGCATTCTAAGAAACCTACAGATTTTCAACAAAGAAGGTTCGGTGAATATGTCAATTATCAACATCCAGGCTACAACAATTTGAACAAGACAAATTCAAGAGGAAATTATTCCCAGAATACATAGACGAAGCCACCGTTAAATATATAAACTTGATTTAATATTATTAATTTGTGTTGGTATATGAATGAGTAAGTTTATGATATATGTATGTACATGAATGTATTTAGAAGTGTCTTGAAACGTGTATAGTTAAATTTATGTACATATATTTGGTCATGTAGTAATTATTAAAATAGTTCTAGAAATGTCCTAAAAGTCATATAAATAGTCATATATGATAAAAAAAAAATTAAAAAAAATAGATGTAATAAACAAATTAGGCCCATTAAAATTTAAAAAAAAAAATCTATTGTACGGGATCAAATTAAATTTTTTATAACTTTCTCAATCTCATATCACTTGCACTCCTTTATATGTATCTCTCACTTATCTTCATAAAATAAATAATAATTTAATTTATATTATTTTTTGAAATAATTAAGTTATCAAGTATTCATGAGTAAATTTGTGATTAAAAATATTTATCATGTGTCAAACATTATAACTATGCATGTATGTTACTATTTATTATATTATTATTATAACTATATGCATATTTTATATATACAACCCGAAAAAACAAAAATTACCCCCAAAAAAATTGGTCCGGGGAACCCCACTAACTTACTGATAATAATAGATGGCTTCGTAACTGCCTATTAGAAATAAAATTATTGTGCAAAAGAGGCCGTTTTATCGACAAATTGAGCTGATCTTGTTAAGAAATTGAGCTGAAAAGAGGCCGTTTTATCGACAAATTGAGCTGATCTTGTTAAGAAATTAGTTTAGATACATGCATTCAGGTATACCAGTAGAAGATGGAGAAGGCAAAACAGATAAATAAGTGGAGGGCAAAGTCGATGAAGGGGAGCTTATATATATAATCCAAACTATGACTTTTGGACAATTATTAATTTCGTACGCAGGTGGCTAAACAAAACAGAAGATGGGATTTGAATGAATCGGTGATAATAGATAAGTTAGATGGGAGAGAGGATTTTTTTAATGACTATTTTCTCCATTCTCAAGTTGCGCTGAGGAAAAAATAATGCAAAACACACAAATAAAAAAAGTCCGACTTGAATTCGAGTTTGGAAAACCTAGGAAGGAACTTTATAATGTCATTTGGGATTTTGTTGAAATTGTCATACCTTTAACCAATATGAAATTTATAACCTTTTGTTGCATTTGTTATATTAATGTGGTATTTTAACTTTAGCGTCGTATTTGTGACCTACAAATGTAATATTTTTTATAACTAGTGCAACAAAAAATTATAAAATTTCATGGCTATCAAGAAATGTGATAATTTCACCTTAATTAATCAGATTCTGTTATTTGAGTGATCACAAGAAATGAAATTTAGATTATCTATTTGATAATTTTCTCATGTAATACGTACGGATCTAATTCGACTACACAAGAGTATGACATGAAATTTTGTTAAAAATGGATCTAACTCCACTACATTAAATACGGATTTATTGATAATTAAAATTTTGTTGTACTTGAGTATGATGTCGTTCAATGCTAAGCAAGTTCTTCATATTTACAAAGTTAAATTCACAATTCGTTTTTCACTTGTAACTAAATTTGACCATAATCACAACTAGTTGAGTAACTAGATGGAGAGCATCCCTCCCCTCTTACTTATTCTCCCTTTTCTTTTCCTTCTCTACCGAACAAAGTATGATAGATGACCATTTTCCTTTTATTTCTTTTCCCTTTCAATATAATGCTTCGATACTTGAAACAAAAATTGCACGCTTAATCGGACTCTAAACGTATGTGACACCTCACTCTAACTAGTTACATATGTAGAACGAGAATTATTTATATTTAAAGTTGTAAAAATAAATTTTAAGAATAGTTATAATCTTATGACATATTTTTCGTTGTTTAAAATTTAATCGAATAGTCAGTTAATAGTTTAGTTTAAGGGACGAGTCCAAATTAAACATAAAATGAAAGTCAAATATTTTCTCTGTCCACAATTTAATTATGCGAATATGATAGGGATATGTATGACTATTCACATAATAGGCCTTCATCCCCTATTTAATTTGGAAAGTTCTAATACACTATAATAGTAGTTTCAATTATAACTTTTTGAAGAAATTTATGATGGCATGTTAAGATGACCAAATAATATATTACTAAGATAGTAGATTGAGTTTTGGTACAATTTAATTTTATTCATGCTAAAGCAAAGATTGATGAGAACATTAGGAGTTATTTTTGATGAACTAATGAGTGAATTAGTGGTGAGTTAAGATAATTCAATAATATATTATTAAAATAATAAATTAAGCCTCGATTAAAATTAATGATTATCACACGGCCACGAATCACATCTTAAACACTAGCAAATAATGGATCGGATAACTTGAAAATCAAGAAAAGAGAAAAGAGAGGCACGTCCATGTCATTTGTAATTAATCATTTCTAGTTACATAACTTGGCTTCATTATTTAGGCTCTATGATTGATAAGCTTTCATTGGCATTATTAATAAAATAAAAAAAACAAACAAAAACGCCTATCTTATCACATCACATTATATATAAAGTTATAAAGCAGGAGGCTTTCAGTCGCATATCAAATCTTAAAAATTGCCAATGTTGCTTTGAAATCAAGCAAAGAGAGCTAAATTGATGTTACAGATACTATCAGCAGGTAATCATCTCTTTCTATTAATTAACTTGGGCTTAATTATTCAACCATAAAACGTATCCAAATTAATGCTAGATGTATTAAATTGTACTGTAATTATAAACAAATAATTTTAATGACGTATTTAGTATGTAATTAACTAATTTAATAACAACACATTATAGGTATGCATAGCACATCATGAAATACAGTTAACTATATATTTAATTTAGTGTGTTACTTGTATGTGTTAAAGAAAACAATAATTAATTTTTATTTTTGTCGGCATAAGTTAGTTGTTAATTGAAAATCTAAATTTAGGAGGAAGAAAGCACGTCAACAATAATAATCATATACAAACTTTTCATGTCACACCACTGTTATCTTTTTTTAACTTCTTTTGTAATAATCAAACCTCATAATTAACTATAGCTGAATAGTTCACAAACAACACCAACTTCTGATATTATAATAATGGCAGTATACCAGCCAATTTATTCCAATCACATTCCAAAAAAAGAAAAAATAAACAAACACCACCAACTTCCAAATATATCTTGAAAGCTTGGGTGATCGACTTCTCAGCTCTTGCATCTATTTTCAGCAAGTGGACCCATCTCAAGGCGCTCCAATCATACTGTCACCAATTTAAAACTCTCCATTTTTTCACCAACACCCTTTAGCACTCAGGTGTATGGGTATGATCTCTACTAGCATCCCCACAGTAATCATACACCATGTAGTTCTTCTGAACCCATGCCATCGCCGCATACTGCTGCCGGCTCAACCCGCCTGCGGGAGCCACTGACCCTGACGCCGGCTGGCATGAAGCCGGCGAATTGGCACTGCATCCTTCTAGCTTAAAATTATTGTACTTTCCAACAAATGGTTGGTATTTGTAATCAACTTTATATTTTCCGCCCTCGGTAGCCCATGATGAGGCGTCCCATATTGATCCGTACACCCACATAGGCCTCAATGGAAATGTAGTGTCGGATTTTCTCGGGTACCTCCTAATTGGCACATCATCAACAAAAAATCTGCATTTCACATTATTAAATATTACACTCACTGCACATTATCCGCGAAAATAAACAAAGCAAGATTGCATGCTGGGACATAATTAGGTCATGTAATTGATAGGAGAATCTAAAAAGCTATTTAGCTTTTGGATTTTTACTTGGATTTCCACTGCCTCCAATTGTGACATATAGCTAGATCAATTTTCATGATATATTAAACCAATATATAGAATTGGTCCACATAGAATCATTATCTACTTTTTAATTAAGTTCATAATCACTTTACCATATATGTACAAATTACAAACATATATACCCACTATTACAAAGGTAGTGCTGTCCAAAATTGAGCCCAAACGGAGTTGTGTATAATTAATTATTAATTAAACAGTTTGTACTTGAACATGCATGCATCTATGGATATATGTAAATATAAAATTAAAACGGAGGCAAATATAATTAATTTAAAGTTGCTAATTAATAAGCTAACCACTAATTAATACGTACATGATCTCATTGGGGTTCCAGAGTATAGCATAGTTGTGAAAAGCAGTCGTCGGATCAAACCAGAGGTGAAACTTCATCTCCCTACCAGTAATAGTGTTGCCATCTCCACTTCCTTTCATGTAAACATTTGTTTGAAGTGTATAAGGCTTATCTGGTGTTGTTCCTAGGAACTCAATGTCTATTTCATCATGCTCTCCCGGGTAAGCTTCATTGTTTGACAGCTGTCAATCATTATTAAAAATAATAATATAAAAAAAAGATTATTAATAATTAATTTAACATCTATCATAATCGAGAAAATATGGAGAGAGCTAGATAGAGACATAAAATTATGTTCATACATAGAAAGATGTAATAACTCCTGCAGTATATCCAGGTTGAAGCTTCACAGCAGCACCAAAGTACCCCGGTCGATATGCCTTAAGCGACTTAAACCCGCTTCCTATATAAGCAAAAAATAATTATATTCATCTTAGACGTACGAAAACTATTATTAAAAAAATAATGGTGCATTGAGAAAAAATGTACGAGACAAGTATGACCTGAGCTTCTATCAAGTCACACTGTTAAAATAATGTATTGAAAAAATTAAAATGTGTATGAGACAAGTAGAGCTAATTAGGTTTTGCAAATTAAGACCTGAGCTTCTGTCAAGCCAAATTGTTAAAGAACCTTGGTTTAGGGTTTGATGCTGAGAGCCCCATAGATTCCTAAAACCTTGAGTAAAGCCTATGGAAGGAACTCTAGAGCTAGGGTAGTAGCCAGGTGAAGGTGGACCCTGCGCATTGCTTGAACAAGGGTACAAGAAAATGATAAGAAGAGAGAGAATTATGAGAGCCATGATCAAGACAAAAGAAGAGAAACTGTTGGATAAAATTTAAAAAGGAAAATTATATTGTGTGATTTCAATGCAGGTTTTAGAAGAAGAAGTTAAAGAGAGAACTGAATGAAAATTTGTGGAAGGGTACTATGGTTTAAATAGGGAGAATGGGGGGGGAGGGGGGGGTCCTACAGTGGAAATAAGTGACCAAGGAGGTTGATGGAAGTTGCACAAATAGACAAAATAAGAACATCTCGATGGAAAAAGAATATTCAACTTGCATGAATAAACTTTTTAGCAAAGAGGAAAACTAAGCAGGCAGAGAGGGCGGTAACATTGATGGGCGTGGGGCAAGTGGCGTCTCACAAACTTAACATACCTTTTGGCTATCTGCTCCCTTCTCTCTTTCTTTTTTCTTTTTCTTTTTTTCCTTATTAAATTTTAGGAAACCTCTCCATAATAAAAATTGAGTTTACAAACGTTTCAAGCTACAGTTTTTTTATTTTTGAGAATACACTTCAATTATAGAGATGTATTTAATCTTAAAGATTTAAAAGGAGTCCGAAAAAAAATGGGTCGGAAAAAAAATTAAAAGGTAATCTTCTATAACGCTCGTTGAATTTTAACTTTAATAAACTCAAATCTATAATTTTACATAATAAATAGAAAGATTTTTATTACTAAGTTATTAGTACTTTGGTCTATTTTCCAAAGTTATAGTTCTATTTTCCTTTTGTGGGATGACGAAGTGCTTGTTTATATATTGATTTTTCTTGTTTTTCTTAATTGACGCGGGAGTGTTTCGAACATTATTAATATTTTTATTGAATATAAAAAGATAGGATTCTAGGAATATTTTAACATAATCTTATTTTCCTATTAAACTAAATTTGTAGGTGGTAACATCGGAGTGTTTTTTTGGGGATGATTAGTATAGTACGAATTTTAATTTTATTTTTTATTTTTTAATAATTAAAATAAATATAATATTTAAATATTATATACTTATTCGTATGGAAACGGTTTCATTTGCCGAAGTAGATGACAGCATGTGGAAGCATTTGAGATATCATCAATTAATAAGTTCTCATCAACGGTACTTTAAGTGTGTTCTACCGCGGAAAGAAAAAAAAGACAAAAGGAAATAAAAGAAACAGATTTAAGTGTGTACGTAATCATCTCCAAGATCCTAATTTACCAAGAAAAGAAAAATAAAAGGATTGTGTACGTAATTATAGGGGTGTATTTGGGTACAATGATATCTATATTTATATTCAAAAAATTAATATCCTATTCGTATTTGTATTCGGTATTTAACGGATTTTAAAAATATTATCGTATTCAGTATTCAAAATAATATTTGAATAGAAATAATATCCGTTTCCGTTCAGTATTCAAAATAATATCCGAATAGAGATAATATCCGTTTCCGTTTATTTTATTTAAACTAACAGAATATTCGAATATCTGAATTTGTCTATCAGTTACCAAATAAATAATTTATTCAAATTATTTATAAAAATTATGAGAAAAAATTTGAATAATTACTCATCACTATTTAAAGTTTGTCAAGTTCGTCATCATCCATCATTGATCATAAAAATCAATCAAAATTAAAATATTTTAGAGAAAGTATCAAATTAACTGCACTTTCAATAAAAGATATTACTAATTTAGCATTCACTATTGTTCCCGTACGTAAGTTTTGAAAATAAACTAATGCAATATTTTGATTTCACATCGTAACATTTCGAAAAAATTTGTATGTACAAAATAATTAAATTATTAACAATAATATTTTTAATAATAAATTTGTTATAAATTAAAAGGACTTAAAAGTATACCATTGAACTAATATTTTAAAATTTTGTTTGAATATATTTTATTTAATTCGAACTCATGCTTCGACCGAAATCGTTATATTTAATTTTGAACTTAATTACATATGGTGCAACACACTTTATAGACACAAGTACACATATGTAAGTTGGGCGTCCAATATATTATCATTTAATTAATCTGTGTATTTTTCTTTTGCACATAAAAAAGTAAAAGCAAAGATAGGTTCAAGGACTTCGGCCTCAATGGCCCACAATTAAGCACTAAATTTCGTATCTATGCTCTTAATAAAAGCAATAAAATTAGGGATGAGTCGCAAATTATTTAGTGCAACAATCTGAAAAATCTTCACGAGCCACGACCGGCCTTGTCCACAATAGCTTCAATTTAACATGTGCATATGACTTTTGTCCTTGTGATCGACACTTGCGAGTTTATAATTTTATGTTTGACTTGTGCAAAATTCAAAATAAGCAGCAAACGTGATCTTGTCTCAACCATCTATAGCAGCATGTCGGTTAAGGATCCTTGTGCTTAATAGCATGGTGAGACACTTATGCCAAGTGTTACAAAGTACACAAAATTCATCTTTTGCGAGTCTTGTCTAATCTTCAGAATAAAAAGAGGACTAATGGCATTAAAAATACTCCTTTTTCAAAATTTAAAATACATTTTTCTTTTCAATTCATTTCAAAATTAGATTACATTTCTTATTTTAGACTATAAATTGATATGAAGTTACAAACATATGTTGTTATTATTATTGAGTATATTTTTCATGTCACTGCAACGACAATAATTTTAACTACACATAATGAGAATTGAATTTAAGACCTAATAATTTCATGGTCTCAACTCTCATCCTTAACAATTGAGCTAAAAGCTCAATGTCAAACTTGTTTTCGTTGGTCTTATATTTGCTCGTAGAGAAATTGACAAGAGTATTTCACAGTGCATAAAAAATCTTATAAGAAAAAAAATCCTATTTCCGACATTATTTTGTGAACAATAGGACTAACTATAACATTGAAAACTATAATGTCAACAGTTTAAATAAAACCCTATGGAAAATGTCGAACTGCCTCACATTTGAATAAACCTTATTTTACACTTTAATTGGTCACTGAGTAAGGTGGGAAAGTGACTCCTTAGAATTTGAAGTGATATAATATTTTTGAATAATATAGTTGTAGGGTAGAACGAAACTTAATTATCATGGAAAGTTTTTTTTATAATTGAATTCTTACCCCTTTAGTTTCTTAGAGTTGGTATAATAGTATATTTTGTGCTCCCACAAGAAATGATATATATATTATATATATATATATATATGCAATGCAAATTTAAAATAGATACATATTTTATGCTTATTAAATTTGTGACCCCTTAATTACACTTTCTTGCCCCGTTCCTTGTTAGGGGGACGGTGGAACGGTTATGCATGTTTTGGCCTACTCATATACGGGAAAATAAAGGATCTGAAGTATTATTTTATTGTATTTCTTTCTCTCTTATTTTGGAAAGAAATATTAGACAAAAGGAAATAATGAACTCACATAGTTGTTCAATTGATTCCATACATAAGCGAATAAAAATATCACTTTGAAATAGTAAATATTGTAATAAAAATAATTACAATGCAATCCTGATAAAGGTTATAACTAGAGGAATATCAGGTCCTTGAGAAAGAATGCAGTTGAAATCCCCATTTTTATCTTTTATCTTGCTTTTTATAGCGTCGCATAGAGATGAAATTGCTTGTTACTAAGAACCAAAATACTAAAACAAGGGCTTAGCCACTATTACTTTGAATGAATTATTTGTTAGCACTTCTTATCTTTGAAGCCAAGAATAATGGACCAAACACTAACGACTTAAACATTAGGTCACGTTAAATTCCAAATATCTATATTAAACTTTAATTATGTCATGTGCTCTACAATTATTGTATTGTTAATTTGTAAACCTTTTTTTAATGCATGTCAAACTCCGAAAATTTAGTTAATTAGTTGATTGTTCAAAGTTTGTCGTGACTTATCAAAAATTAAAGGTATATAATTGCATAATAATTCTACCATGTAAAGACCCTACCAAGCAGCTTGAAACTATCTCCACAATTTAATCACATATTTGTCTATCGTACGGATACATCTTTTTAATATGTCATTCAAATCATTGATTTGGTAAGCCATAACTTTCAGAGCCGTTGTTTTTTGCAAGAAATTATATAAAGCCTCTTTCATAGACTGACTACTCCAACTTAGTAATTATATGGTACAAACTTAAAAGGTTTTGTCAACTGTTGGCCGTCCATGGCCTACGTGATTGAATGCACGGGGACCTCTTAAGCCGACAGACAAGATAGATTGATCAAGAAGATGTTTACTTAACAAAATATTATCCATAATCTGATTTTTTTTAATACAATTTTATTTTCTTAATTTGTATGGGATAGCAATAGACGAAGCGTGTTCAAGTATAAACCAACGAAAAAGAAAGAAAATCCTTAAGATAGATTCTGTATAAAATGCAGTAGAGCTCGAATTTTGTCAAATAGATGCAAATTATGTAGTGATACCCAAGCAAATCGTGTAGATATTTTTCCTTTTTATTTTTTGGATATAGAAAATTATGTAAATTGTTTTTGTAACGTAAAAAATTTGAGATTCTACTATTATCGAACGTAAAATGTGATATTTGTTGATACGGCAGTGGTGGATGGAGGATTTTTCTCAGCTCGTACAAGAAAAGGAAGACAAGAAAGAAAAGGTTTTACACGTGCTACATGCCACTAAACTTACACTTAATCGTATAAGTATAATAATAATTTAAACTAAATCTTATTTTTGAGAAAAAATTAAACTAAAACCTTTCATATTGCAACACCCTATTCCCACATCGTAATATGTGAGATATATAAATATGTAAATAAGGACTCTAGTTGCTATCACTAATACTTTCAATTATGACATTTTGGGTAAGACTGTGATAGACTAAGATGACCCAAAAAGATATTATTGAGATAACGCATCGGGCCTTATTATTCTATGATTTGATATGAACTCAAGATTTGACTCGGATTGTTATATATGGTATCAAAGTTGATTTTCAAAAGCTAGAGTCAGGTCATTCCACAATGGCTAGAGAGGTAAAATTTGTGGGTCTTCTGTGGCTATGTGTTTGGACCTGATAAGGACGTCAAGCATTTAATTGAGGGAGTTTAAAATATCCTAGTCCCGCATCGTAACATGTGAAATATTTGGATGTGTAAAGTAACATGTGAAATATTTGGATGTGTAGATAAAAACTCAAACTGTTATCATTAATAACTTTGTTATCGTTATGATCTTTTGAGTGAGTCTGTGGTGGGTTAAGATAACCCAAGAATATAGCCTTATTTTATTATAATTTGATTTGACCTGAATTATTACACATATAGTTGAACACACTGATTATTGGACAATGACCAAATCTACTTCATTATTATAGATTAATTAATTATTAAAAAAATGCAATCATGGATATCTTACTTATACAACAACCAAATGAGTTTATAATCCTCAACTGGCAACTTTCTTTTGTTTTTAAATTTTTTCTTATTGCAACATCACAAATATTTCAAGTGACAAAAGACAAGATTTGGAGGTTACCATAGCAACCATCAACTGATCATTTGTTTGTTTTTATATGAATGGATAGAATTACCAAAAAAACAGGAGATAGGGCCCAATTATTAATACAAATTTGAATATAACTCGTTGATTAATGTAAAATTTAATTACTGTCGGATGTAAATTACCAACATCCCTAATTTGAGAGGAGGGAAATAAAAATAACATGCAAATGACTACTTGACCTATATACGTAGACAATCCCCTAGGGTTCGTCCCCCCCCCCCTAGGGTTCGTCCCCTAGTGTTTGGCCCGTAGGGTTCGCCCCCTAGGGTTTGTACCTTAGGGTTCGCCCCTTTAGGGTTCACTCCCTTAGGGTGGACCCCCTTAGGGTGGTCTTTTCCCATCCCGTGATGTCTTTCTTTGACAATAAAATTAATTTATTCGATCTTAAAGGTATAATTTAAGAGATGTTTTTGTGAGTCTTGAAACAAAAGGCTCATACGAACAACTTGTATTAGGAATCGGTTAAGAGATTGGATTGGTGGCTAGAAGAATTGGATAATTTGGGCATTACTCGGGTAACTGAGGGTATTTTAGGAATTTTCCTGTCATTAAGGGTTTTTATGAAATTTTCCCTTCTTACATGTGTCTGGCACATGACATGACCCTATAAATACCCCTTCACTTGACAAGTGAAGGAACTTTTGACACTTGGAGAATTCTAGCTATCCATCAACATTTATCCTTTTTTTGTTCATAATATCCTTTTACAATTTTAACGTCCTTTAACTTGTTTACTTCACACACACATAAGCTAATTTACACCATACTTGAAATCTTCACTCTTTCTACTCATACTCGGGGTATTACCTTTCATATTTATGATTCACATAAATACATACCTTATTCAAAATCAATATATCAACTTCTTAATAAACTCCAAATGTTCACATATCACTAATCTTATTATTCACATTACCTAGCATTTCAAGGCCTATTCATTAACCTTGTTCTCAATTTTCATAACTTAAGTTCAATTCAATTATATTTTCCTCATTTCCATTATTCTATAACTTTAAATCTTTATTCCTTTATTAAATTCAATATACATTTATATCCACATATTCAGTCAACCACATAGGTCATTTAGCACATTGCTTACATAATAAATCATTCATTAATACATTTTAACATTCAACACTACGTTTTACTACTAACCTTTACTTAATTAATCATAATCCTCATTTGGAATTCTGTAAAATCCTGGGGTGTCACAGTTCACAAGGAACGCGAGCAGGAGTGGGAAACAACAACGACGACACTCAAAATGCACCTCCAATAATGAAAACTCAACAAATTCCAACTATCATTCTAGAGCCCCAGAATAGTGGTGACATACCACTACCCCAAACAGGAAAAAAAATCCGCCTCGACCAGCAATAATTTCAACCACCATGTCACCATTTTCGTAAATACATACTCCGATGGCCATACCTCGAGAAGTTCATACGTCAAGTCAATATGTAACAAAAAAACGACATAATAGATGTGATCAACCAACTTCACAAACAAACAACCAGACCCATAGAATTGGACTTCACTCCTTCTTATCCGGCACATGTTTGTAGAAAACCTTATCTGACAGGTTATATTGAACACCCTCCGCAATTCTCGAAATATAATTGAGAGAAAGGGAATGCAAGGGAGCATATAGCCCGATTTGTGGAATCAATGTCCCCATAGTTGGTTCACGATGAAGTCGGTAATCATAATATCCTATTGAGGGAGTTCAACAAAACGCTGATAGATGGCGCCTTCAGTTGGTACTACAATCTGAAAAAGGGGTCGGTTCAAGATTGAGATGACATGAAGTTACAATTTTTTAAGAAATTTTTCTATGTGCAAAAATAGGTGACCATTGTAGAGCTGATGAGAATCACACAGAAATCAAACGAGGGGTTATCAGACTTTGTCGATAGATTTAGAACTTAAGCACAAAAGTGTGTAGAACCAATTGAAGAAAAGAATCTCGTCAGGATATGCAACAATGGTGCTCTAGATGCCTTCAAACCCCACCTTATTACCAAGGCTTGTGACTCCTTCACAACACTTGCATTATTTGCACAAGATTTGGGAGGGATCGAATTATTACCTGAGAGCCACGAAACCGTTACGTAGAATGGTAAGAAGACAGTTGTTATGGCTTTACCAGATTCTCAGCTAAAGCCACAAGGGGGACATGAGGGAAAAGAATGAAAATAATCTAGAATCGTCAGCCATCACCTACAGTGAGGCGGCATACTAGACGAGCCATTGTCAAATAAGTTACTTTCTTGTTTCTATTTGTGTCTCTTGATATTATTAAATAAATGCATTATATCTTGAGTAAAGAATTTCTTCAAAGTCACACTTTGAACTTCAAAAGTGACGAAAACGATTTGAATTTACATATATAATAGTTAAACTTTGAATTCAAAAGTGATGAAATAATTTATATATATATAAGTTACACTTTTTTCTTCAAAAGTAATCGAGGCACCCCGACTTGACTAAGTCCTCGAACCCAAAAAAAAAGTTACTTTTACTTCAAAAGTGATGAGGCGTTTGACCCTAAGCCCTCAGCCCGAAAAGTTACTTTTTCCTCAAAAAGTGATCGAGGCACCCAGATTTAACCAAGTCCTTAAACCTGAAAAAAAAGTTACACTTTTACTTTAAAAGTGATGAAGCGCTTGACCCTAAGCCCTTGACCTGAAAAGTTACACTTTTCTTCAAAAAAGTGATCGAGGCACCCCGACTTGACCAAGTCCTCGAACCTGAAAAAAGTTACACTTTTACTTCAAAAGTGATGAGGTGCTTGATCCTAAGCCCTCAACCCAAAAAGTCATACTTTTTCTTCAAAAAGTGATTGAGGTACCCCGACTTGACCAAGTCCTCGAATCCAAAAAAGTTACACTTTTACTTCAAAAGTGATGAGGTGATTAACCCTAAGCCTTCGATCCGAACAGTTATATTTTTTCAAAAGAGTCCAAGACACTTTATCCTAAGGACTCAGCGACTTGAAGTATTACGCATGTAACTCACTCAAAGCGTGACTTTCGTACGGGGGGGTAAATGTGAGCCTAAACTAGGGTTCACAGTTAACCCTAAAAAATTAAATAAAAGTCAAAAAAATACATAAACCCAGACAAACTTGATTGAAAGACGAAAACATAGGGTTATCCCCCTAGGATTCACTCACCCAAGGTGATCCCGTCTTGATGCAAGGTTCTGACAATTTTTTTTCTAAAGTAAAACTTGATTTGAACCATCGAAATGAAACATGAAGAAATGAATAAAGAAGCGAAAAATATAAGTTTTCCCCTAGGGTTATCCCCCTAAGGTTCAACCCCATATGAGTTTTGTAGCGCTCGTCGTCGATACGGCCGTTTCGACATATTATCAGCCCCAAAACTCAAAACGAGTAAAAAGTTATGATAAAAAACAATATCGACCCTTCGAGCCCCCTAGGGTTCGCCCCCCCCCCCCCCCCCCTAGGGTTCAACCCTGTATGATTTTTGTGGTGTTCATCGATACAATCGTTTCGACATATTATAGGCTCCAAAACTCCAAACAAATCAAAAGTTATGATAAAAATAATATTGACCCTTCGAAAACTCAAATTTTTGTGCACGATCGTCACTTCGAAGTTGTGACTCACGTGCAAGGGGCAAATGTGAACCCATGAATAAAATTAAGGTTCACATTGAATGAACTAAAATAAAAACTAACGAATAACGAACAAACGGACAACGAACGAATAAAGACTGAAAAAGATCGAATGAAGATCCCCTAGGATTCGTCCCGTAGGGTTCGCACCCTAGAGTCCCCCCCCCCCCTAAGGGTTTGCCCCGTAGGGTTCCCCCTTGTAATGTCCAAGAATTTCCACGTCATTATTAATTAAATTATTAATTTAATTTTCGACGAGTTAGTTTTACGAGATTATTTAAATCTTTTTATGTGATTAATTAATTATGTGATTAAATGATTATGTAATTAATTACTAGAATTAATTAAAGGTATGTTATTTAAATTAGTGAACAAACCCTAAAGTTTTAATATCAAAATAATTGATAAGTTTCCTATTAATTAAATATTCAATTACATTGAATATAACGAGTTAATTAAATATAATAAATTAATGAATATGATTATTAATTAGTGTAAATAATGTGAAATATTAATAATAATATTTATTAGTCCATTTAGTAATTTAATACTAATGAGTTAGAATATTTAATTATTTATTCAATCTAATTATTTATTTAATCATGGATTGAATAATTAATGTGTAAATTATTAAATTAGCCCAACATGGGTCAATTAGTAGCCCAAGTGAAGAATAATAAAATTTGGTAAATTAGTAGCCCAAACAATTTAATAGAAGCCCAATTGGTATTTTAAATAAAGCCCAATACTTGACCCACTTGGAAAAAACAATTATATAACTTATTAATTATTAAAAAGTGAGCTTGTGACACTCATTTTGGGACAAGAATGAAGTCCATCAGCCGACCATGTGGGTGGAGGAGAGAGAAAATTAATATTTTGTTTTTATTTTAGTTTATTTTTGTGACGACCCCAAATCCGGGTTCTTTAACCTCGGGTTTGGTTCTCACTGTACAATACTTAACAACAATGAAATACATATATTGTATTCAAACTACGCGGAATAATACAAAAGGTTCCTTATATAAAGGTTACACTTCCCAAGGTTTATTAACCTTAAATTGTAACATTACATATCTTAAGGGAAATACAAAAGATTTACAACAGTAATTACATAACAGTAATTTAAACTAGCATGCAATTACTAAAACTAAGCATTCGCTTTCCCCTTGCCTTTGTTCGATTTAGAGCTTTCGGGATTGGCTGAAATATAGTCATGATATAGCAAGAATGAGCAACTAAATGGCTCAGCAAGTTTATAAACAACAATCATACGATATATCATGATGAAGGGAAATAACTTCAAGGTTTCAACAATAACAATTGTGAAAGATAACAAGAATCAATGTTCAATAAAAGAAGGAATTGACTCTTTATTGCTGAGTAGTCTTTAATGACCATGAACTGCTACTAAGGTAGAACAGACATACAATGTCTGACTCCTTGTTAAAATAACGGGACACTTGAGGGGATCAGTCCTCTCATGTCCTATGTATATGCATCACATTTAGTTTTCTTGCGCGCTGTCGGGTCTCCGACAAATAAAAATCCCCTTTAACTAGGGTTGTTCTATCTCAGTCTTACTGTAAGAATCCGCACCAGCCAATGGTTTGGATAAGCTTTTATAATATTCAATTTAATGAATTTAACATGCATTTGTCTAGCCGAAACAATTAGCTTAGACGTTCTTAAACAGTTTGCAAAAGCACTATGTGCGAATACAATAATCAATAATGATGTGAAGTAATTTTTGATAATTAATTCACTCAAAGGTCTGTCAAGTAACTACGGGTGTAGAATACTTGCTCAACAATAATTGAAATGTAAATACAGTTGAAGAATATCTGCAACAATAAATACAAGTTTAAGGGTAGAAAACTTGCCTGTCTGCACAGCTACAATAAATGTCTAGCTTTAACTACTTGCTTTGAAAGACCTAACATTAATAAAGTCGGTCTAATAATTAGCACGGCGTATTTGCATAACTATACGCTTGATAATGAACTTATTTACCACACATAAGTACTAACACATAATTTACATTAGTCAAAACAATATTATTAACCTTATAAACCCTTAATCATATTAGGTTAATAATTTAATAAGTTAAAAAATATTTTTCTTAAGTGTTGGACACTTATTAAACCTTTAAACAACTTATTATAATTGTTTAATTAAATTCAATTTATTTTATTAACTCAATCTCTTTTTAATTACTATTTAATATTGATTAAATAGAAATTAATTAATTAACTCTATTTATTATTTAAAATAAATAATAACTAATTGTACTTACTTATTATTTAATTATAATTAAATAATAAATAATTATCAACTTAGTTTTAACCTTCTTTAATTTAATGTTAATCAACCAATAATTAACCAAGTAATTAACCTTACGTATTATTTAATTAAGGAAATTAAATAATAGTTTACTAATCTTAATCCTCTTTAATTATTATTTAATGTCAATTAAATAATAATTAATTATTTAATTAATTTTAATTATTATTTAAGGTTAAATAATAATCAAATCATTCTTATTTATTATTTAAATTAAATAATAAATTATTACTCTAATAACTTAATTTCCATTAATCGTTATTTAATGCTAATTAAATAATAATTAATTACCTAATTATCCTTATTTATTATTTAATAATATTTAAATAATAAATAATAAATTTATAAATTTTATCACTCTTTAAGTATTATTTAATAGGCATTAAATAATAAATGCTAATTTATTATCTTTATTTATTATTAACATTTAAAATAATAAATAAATAATAAATTTATTTAACTTAACCATGGTTTAGCTAACTAGATTAATATTTAAAATATTTAAATATTAAACTTAATGAAAAATATCCTCCCCCATATTATTTTTGTATTATAATTATTTTTGTTATAATTTTAATTTAGTTTTTAAATATTTAAATTAATTAAATTTAACCCGAATGGCATTTCCGTAAATAAGTCGAAATCTGAACCGAGGGCAGAATGGTCATTTCGCCGAAAAAAACACGGAGGGGCATAATCGTAATTTCGCCGGAATTTTCCTTACCGCGCATGGCGCGTGTTTCAGATTAAACGGCCCAAAACGACGCCGTTTTTGGAAAGCCTGAAACGGCTTCCGCGCGTACGTGCGGAGTAACTTTTTACGGACGCCAAACGACGTCGTTTGGCTCCGTGTTTTCGGTGAACAGTGGTTGCGCGCGCATTGCGCGGAAACCCTTAATTTTTTTCTTCTTCGCAGAATGTGAACAGTGTTCCGGCACACACATTTTAAATAAAAATATACCATTAAATAAGCTTTAACTCTTCAATAAAAATCCAAAAAAATTACCAATCACCTTATATTAATTTATAACATGAAAAAATAATTTTTTCATGATTTAATATCATTATTTTTTTATAAAAATTTCTACATCACATAAACTACCATAAATCATAACTTTTTGTGTATAACTCCATTTTGAGTGATTCAAACTTTATTTTTCTCATTATTTAATGTTCTATAATATTAGAACATCAAACCTAAGTTTTATAAAAATATTTTTGGTAATAAATTTCAAGACTTGATTATACACTATTAAACACATATTTTAGCATACAAATGATACCAAAATACAAACCAAACCTATTAAACTCAAGCATGGCATAAATATTACAACTACACATTAATAACTATATTAACATGTTTATACTAACATGATGATTTATTTAATTTAAAAATAAACTACATTTAAAATAATCTTTACCTTGTTTTAATGGCTATCTTTCTTTTTCTTCCAAAATAGGTGATGAGGTTTGAAGGCATGAACCAAGAACTCCTTCTCCTCCCTTAGTATTTTGCTCTCAATATTTTCTCACACTCTCAAATGCTCACACTTTGCTCTCTAGGAAATTCTCTAGCAATGAACTAACCAACCTAGAACAAGTGTGGGGTGTTTCTTTTATAGCCATCTACTAACACACCATTAACTCACTAATTCATCTATGTTGGTCAAATTAAAGGCTAATCAAGCTTACTATTTGATGGATTGACATGGTGATTGACTAGTTGATTGACTAGAGTTGTTGGCCAACTTTGATTTAGTGTAAAAGAAAAGCAATCTAGCAAATCAAGCAACATCAAGTGGTTCCTCACAAAAATCAGCAAAATGGCTTTTCCAAGCCATTTTTCCTTTATTTTTTAATGCAAAAATGTGCATATATACACCTATATATATATATATACATATATCTATATATATATTGACCAAAGTTTGACCCTTATTGGACTTCACATTGGGCTTGGGATTAACTTTTATTGGGCTCATTCAATTAAATTGTTTGGGCTCAATTTAAATAACACATTTGGCTTATTTTAAATAGTCTAGGTTACATTTAATTAAATCAAGCATTGGGCTTGTTTAATTAATTACATGGGCTAGTAATTAAATTAATTACGTGGGCTACTAGGTTAATATCTTTAACCTAGTTTATCAACTTATTTGGATTTAAAATATAATCCAATTAGATTTGCTTAAATTAATTATACACTTTGCTTTAATCCTTTAAATAAACATACAAGCACATAAGTACATTTATTTAATTATCTAATGCACAATTAATTAATGTGAAAAATTTAAATTCATTGCTAAATATTTATTAAGTATATTTACAATGACTAATGAAATTCGTGGTCATTACAATTTTTCATTTATTTAATTAATGGATTGCTTGTTTGATTTTTCAAGTACATGGACCATTCCTCTTTTCACCTCATGTGTCATTTAACCCATTCCTTGTGTAAGTTGTCATCTAGAGGCATGGTCTAAATTATTAGATATATTATGTGTATCTAATAATTTTGCAAGTATACTTGAAATTGGTAGATTTTATTTCCTTATTTTCTCCAAGTCGTGAGAAAATATTGAGAGCAAAATACTAAGAGAGGAGAAGGAGTTCTTGGTTTATGTGTAATATCCCGGATATTTAAATGAATTAGAAATAAAATATTTAATATTTAATAAAGGTTGGAGTTTGATAACCTAGTAGTGATAGATAAATAGAAGTCCAAATTAAATTTAACGGAGTAACTTAGATATGGTGATATCAAAATTTTTGATAAGTTAGCAAGTAAAGTGATAATTCAATAAACTTGACTAACAACAAGTCTAACTAAATTAAAAGAATTAATTAGTGGAGTTATGTAATTATGCGACGTGGTTGCGTGTAAATTAAATATGTATTTATATGAATATATATATGCGTGCATATTTAGTAACATAATTTAATGGTTAATTAAATTGTGATAAATAGATAGATTAATATTAAATTAATCCGAATTGAATTAAAAGGTTTATTGTGGAATTAATTTATTCATTAATCAACAATTATGCAAATTGTTGATAAATTATTTGTGAGGAATAATTATGTAAATTATATAATTATAAATTATATAAAGTAGTTGAATTAATTAAGGGAGATTAGTAATTGTATATATGTACAACATTTAATTTCATATATATATACATATATATAAAGGGATTAAATTAATTAAGTAATTTTAAATAGTAATTGAATATATTAAATGAATATATTCTATAATTAAATAAATCATTGTAAATGATTTATGAGAGTGAGAAATTTAATTATACAATTATTTGTGTAATATTAATTAAATAATTAAATAAATTATTTAAATAAGAAATTGAGTAAATATATTATTATTTCAATGTATTTTCGGGTAAATGGAATTATTTCCATAATTGATGAGAAATGAATTATTTAATGTAAATATTAAATAATTTAATTTATGGCCTAAATAATATATATTAAATTATATATTATATTTATTTTAATTTCATAATTTATTGTGAAATTGTTTTCGAGGTAAGGTAATGTGTATAAATAATATATATAGATTATATATATTATTATTAGCGAACACACTCTAAAGTTTTAATATCAAAATAATTGACAAGTTGTCATTAATTAAATGTTCAATTAAATTGAATATAATGAGTGAATTATTTTATATAAATTAATTAATATGATAATTAATTAATGTAAATAATGTAAAATATTATTAATAATATTATTAGTCCATTTAGTAATTTAATACTTATGGGTTAGAATATTTAATTATTTATTCAATCTAATTATTTATTTAATCATGGATTGAATAATTAATGTGTAAATTATTAAATTAGCCCAACATGGGTCAATTAGTAGCCCAAGTGGAGAATAATAAAATTTGACAATTTAGTAGCCCAAACAATTTAATAGAAGCCCAATTGGTATTTTAAATTAAAGCCCAATGATTTGCCCACTTGAAAAATACTTTATAAAACTATTAATTCTTAAAAAGTGAAAAGTGACATTCATTTTGGGACACCAACAAAGCTTGTTGCTGGCAAAAAGTAAGAGAAAGAGAGTGAAATGTTTTGTTTTTATTTTATTTTTCATTTAATTAAAGTAAGGTTACTTGTATGGTTTTTATTTTATTTTATGGACCGTACCTCTTTTCACCCACTTAGTCCTTGGCTTAAATCTCTTGCACAAGTCTCCAACTACTCTCATGATGGTAATTGTAATAGATATATATTTTATATCTATCCAAATTGTAAGTATACTTACAATTTAAGAGTTTAGTTATTCATTTTCTATCTTTCATCTTCTAAGTCTTGAGAGCAAAATATTGAGAGGATAAATATTTGAGAGAGATTTTGGGTGGAGCTTCAAGGAAGAAGAAGAAAGCATAAGTTAGTTCATGCCATTCACAACCTATTTTGGAAGAAAAATGAAAATAGCCATTAAATCAAGGTAATAGTTATTCTAAATCTAATTTTTGTTTTTAAATAAAATAAATTATCATGTTAATATAAACATGTTAATATAATTAATAATGTGTGGTAGTAATTTTTGTGCCATGCTTGAGTTTAATATACTTGGTTTGTGTTTTGGTATAATTTATATGCTAAAAACATGTGTTTGGTGGTGTTAAAACAATTCTCAAAATAATGTCCAAAAATAATTTTTATAAATTTAGATTTAATGTTATAATATTATAGAACATTAAATCATGAGAAAAACAAAGTTTGAATCACTCAAAATGGAGTTATACACAAAAAGTTATGATTTGTGATAGTTTATGTGATGTAAAATTTTTTATAAAATTTTTTAATATTAAATCATGAAAAATTAAATTTTCATGTTATAAATTGATATTAAGTGATTGGTAATTTTTTTGGATTTTTATTGAGGAGTTAAAGCTTATTTGAAGGTATAATTTTTATTAAAGTGGTGTATTAAAGCCACTGTTCATGATCTGCTGAAGGAAAAAAAAAAAAAAAAAAGAGTGGTCGCGCAATGCGCGCAAGCAAATATTCCTGTCGAACACGGAGCCAAAACGGCGTCGTTTTGGCGAATAAAAATTTCATCCGCGCGTAATGCGCGGAAGCCAGCTACGGTGCCCTTAAAACGGCACCGTTTTGGGACCAGAATTTTGTCAGCGCACAATGCGCGGGAACAGATTTTTGCCCTGAAATTACGATACTGCCCCTCCGTTCGGTTTTCTGTTTATTTACGAAATTGCCATCGGTCCGATTTTTCAGTTTATTTACGATTTTGCCATTGTGGATAATTTAAATTAATTTAAATGTTTAAAAATTAATTTAAAATTATAACAAAAATATTAATAGTACAAAAATGATATTTAGGTATTGAATATTATATTTTTCAAATATAATAAGTATTTAGGATTAATATTTAAATGTTGTAAATATTAATCTAGTTAGTTTAATATTATATTTTTCAAATATAATAAGTATTTAGGATTAATATTTAAATATTTTAAATATTAATCTAGTTAGTTTAATATTATATTTCAAATATAATAAGTATTTAGGATTAATATTTAAATGTTGTAAATATTAACCTAGTTAGTTTAATATTATATTTTTCAAATATAATAAGTATTTAGGATTAATATTTAAATGTTGTAAATATTAATCTAGTTAGTTTAATATTATATTTTTCAAATATAATAAGTATTTAGGATTAATATTTAAATGTTTTAAATATTAATCTAGTTAGTTTAATATTATATTTTTCAAATATAATAAGTATTTAGGATTAATATTTAAATGTTGTAAATATTAACCTAGTTAGTTTAATATTATATTTTTCAAATATAATAAGTATTTAGGATTAATATTTAAATGATGCAAATATTAATCTAGTTAGTTTAATATTTTATTTTTCAAATATAATAAATATTTAGGATTAATATTTAAATATTTTAAATATTAATCTAGTTAGTTTAATATTATATCTTCTGAATTTATGATTAAATTAATTATTATTTAATTAATATTAAATAATAAACAAGGATGATAAATTAATTAATTATTATTTAATTACTATTAAATAATAATTAAAGACAACTAAGATTGATTATTTAGTTATTTATTATTTGATTAACTTTAAATAATAAATAAATCTAGTAAGTTATTATTTACTATTAAATAATAACTAAAAGTAGTTAATTACTTACTATTTAATTATATTAAATAGTAATTAAATGAAATAAAGAAAATGTCTTTTAACTCTTTTGTTTAAACAATTATAATAAATTGTTTAATAGTTTAATAAGTGTCCAACACTTAAGAAAAACATTTTCTAATTTATTAAATTATTAACCTAATTTGATTGAGGGTCTATAAGGTTAATAATATTGTTTTGACTGATGTAAATTATGTGTTAGTACTTATGTTTGGTAGATAAGTTTCTTAATGAGCATATAGTTGTACAAATACGCTGTACTAATTATTAGACCAACTTTACTAATGTTAGGTCTTTCAAAGCCAGTTAGTTAAAGCTAGACATTAATTGCAGCTGAGCAGACAGGCAAGTTTCCTAAACCCTACTCAATTTATATTCGAGCAGGATACATTATTTTATTGTTCAAGTTCCTAACTCAAACTCAAGTTGTTACGTTTCAAGCATGCTATGGTTTAATTCTGTATAATTATTCCACCTCTTTAAATTGTTGATTCGCACATAGTGCTTGTTGCATGTGTTCATCAGGTATGAAAGGCTGATCACATTCATTACCATAAGGTTCAGTTAAATTTGTTCATGGTCATTATTGACACTCAACATTAATTAATTTAGTCATTCAATTATTGAAATTATGACTCGTACTCTTTCACAATTATTATATTGTTGAAAATTCAAAAGCTTATTCTTTCTTTCAATCATGATATATCGTTATCGTATTTAAACTTGCTGAGCAAAGTCGTTGCTCACTCTTGCTATATCATGATAACAAATTTCAGAATAATACGAATGTCCAAGGAGAGACGGAGACAGAAGCAACAGACGAGATTATAGTGTTATGCATTATAACTAAATTGTTATATGATGTAAGTAATTTTGTAAACCTTTTTATGAATCTAAAAGTATATATGTAAGTTAAAGTTAGAAACCTTGGGAAATGTTGTAGAATAAAGAATTTATGTTTATATATTCCGCATTAGTTATAGAACGTGTATGAAGATGATGTATCGTGACGTACCAAGTCTAGGGTTAAAGGAACCCGGATTTGGGGTCGTTACAGGTTGGTATCAGAGCTGATAGGTTATAGTTCTTAGGTAGCAGTACCTTAGGCTATAATCATGGAAAGATAATGAAGACAGTGAAAGGATAAACTCAGATAGAGTTTAGAAATAAACATATACAGTTCATAAAGGAGGAAATAAATCTATATAGATACATAGATATATGAAAAGATTCAAAGAAGGATCTTCAAAGAGTGTAATCCAAATAAATGGAATAAGAATCAGGGAACACTTGATTCAAGAATTTAAAAAGAGAAGGATCGTACAGTAAAATGATCAGAGATGAATGATAAGGTGATAGAATTAAACGATCCTAGAATAAAGGAGAAATAGTACAGTGAAATCAATTGCGTTATAAGATCACGATGATCATAGTAAAATCATGGAATGACAAATGGTCTATTAAATGATTAAAGAGGTGGTTTTGATAGCATGGTGCTATAACAATGAAGATACTGAAATAGTAACAAGTGGACTCTTGAAGTGTTGAGTGTGTTAAGGTATGAATTGACAAAATTCATATCAAGTTAAGAGAAGTTAGAGGTTTGTAGATTTTTAATTGAGGACTCATATTAGTGGTTAAGTTGTACAATTTCTTGTATGGGCAGGGAATTTGTACTTGGTTTTAGAACCGCTTAGCTTTCTATATTGATACAGTGGTTGAGTTGAACAGTCCTTTGTATAGGCAGGGGATTTGTTCTTGGTTTAACGACCGCTTAACTTCCTATATTGATTAGTGGCTGAGTTGACCAATTTCTTGTATGGGCAGGAGATTGTGTTTGGTTTGACGACCACTTGGCTTCCTATAATGATAATCAACTGAAACCTGGTGTCGCGCTATTCACTATATGTATGTTGAGAAGGTGATTCTTTTCTCATGTGTATAACGGATAGGTAGAGGATGTTAAGATAAGTTCGTGTTCTGAGAACTGACACGCATAGTAAGTTCGTGACTCATAGTCATGTGGTGGAGCCCCTCAGCGAATGGGCGACTTTGGCCTGACTAGGACAAGTTCCTCAAACCATATGATTGTGGTAAGTTGCTGAGCCCAAATACGTGGTAAGTTTGATGAACAGTAAGTATGGATAGAGTTAAGTAGTCAGGTTAAGGCTATAATAGATATAGTTATTAAGCTGGAAAAGAATGTGGAGGAAAAATTTGAGGTGTTTTGAGGTTTTAGGATATTCCAAATCTTCTAGCTATGCTAGATTTTGAAATTCTTAAAATCGTGCCAAATTCGCACTGTTGTGCTTTTGAAAAGACAAATGAATTTTTCTTGTTTTATTATTAAGTCGCAGTAACACGAGGTGTGGAGAAGTCCATCGTTACTGGTGATGACATAATAAACGATGGAGTCATCAATGCAGAGTAACCTAGTGTTGGATGTATTTTTAAGCCCACTATGGTATGATGTAATATGACAAAGTCAAAACGATTTTTAGTATTTTGAAACGTTTAAAGAAGAGTCTATGCTAATTGTTTCGGCTAGACAAATTGATTTGAAAATATCAAAATGTATTTATAAAATTATCACACGCCATTAAAGCCATGATGCAGAGATGAAAAGACGGAATCCTCAACGCACTGTTGCAACGGTGCGGTATCATGAAGTCCTATAAATGAATTTTTGTTACTTTAACTAATCTGAAATGATTTTTGAGTCGTAATATACGAACAGTTCAATGACGTGAGTCTATGTCATTTATTTTGACTGGACACTTTTTGGTCAGAAATGACTCAAGTTTTATTTCCCAATCCAACTTATGCTGGAGCGGAATTTTGTAGTAAGTCTGAGGTTAACAACCCCATAATGGGGGATATGTCAGAGCCATGAATAAAGAACCCGCGAGGGGGCGCCCAACAGTGGTGGCATGCTGATATGGGTTGGTAAATCCAAAGAGTTCGACCCCGTGAGAAGTCGTTGTGCACAACGCAGAAGTACGATAGGCTGATCACCTAGCGTACACCTATGGAATGCTTTCAGTCTTTGTGATTGATAAACACTCTGTTTATAAGTATTTACAAGGATAAATACTATTTATTCGGAATTCAGTTAATTCCATGTTCACAGTCTTGATGACCCCTCAGCATATTATGAAAGTTTTAATGAATATTTTGATTTTCAATTTATTCTTCTGTAAGATATTGATTTTCAATTTATTCTTCTGCAAGATATTCCATTGTTCTGGAATTATGAGTTTAGAAGTATGAACTTCCTAGAAAAGGGTGGTCATAGAATTTGATAAGTAAAAAGTTATACTCAGAGATGAAAATTGGTAGAAATGTATATGAGATAATTTCGGGGACGAAATTTTTAGAAGAAGGGGTGAATGTAATATCCCGGATATTTAAATGAATTAGAAATAAAATATTTAATATTTAATAAAGGTTGGAGTTTGATAACCTAGTAGTGATAGATAAATAGAGGTCCAAATTAAATTTAACGGACTAACTTAGATATGGTGATATCAAAATTTTTGATAAGTTAGCAAGTAAAGTGATAATTCAATAAACTTGACTAACAGCAAGTCTAATTAAATTAAGAGAATTAATTAGTGGAGTTATGTAATTATGCGACGTGTTGCGTGTAAATTAAATATGTATTTATATGAATATATATATGCGTGCATTTTTAGTAACATAATTTAATGGTTAATTAAATTGTGATAAATAGATAGATTAATATTAAATTAATCCGAATTGAATTAAAAGGTTTATTGTAGAATTAATTTATTCATTAATCAACAATTATGCAAATTGTTGATAAATTATTTGTGAGGAATAATTACGTAAATTATATAATTATAAATTATATAAAGTAGATGAATTAATTAAAGGAGATTAGTAATTGTATATATGTGACGCCCCCAAATCTAGGCCCACACAGCCCAAACTTGAGTCGTCAAAAGACTGCAACAAAATTATTACAACAAAGCACAACGTACAACAATACAGTGTATAATAATACACAACTAAGTCTTCACTATTATTGCCACACTATTTTACAACACGTGAAGACTAGGATAGCTATTCCTCGGACTCTCACTCCATCCCCCGGCTAGACCCCGTTACGTTTTCATCTCCTGTTGAAAAACAATGGAACAAAAGAAAGGGTGAGCTCAAATAGCCCAGTAAGAAATATCATGACTAAGATAATGACGAATAAATTATCATTAGCCTTCAACAGTTGAGTTCTTGATAGAATACAATAGACTACAAGGTTTATATCAAAAACTGTAGTTAAATTCTTAAACAATGTTCAGATCAATAATAGCAGCGGAATGAACAATCTATTAGAAGAATAATGCAGACTATAATGTCCACTCGCTTCTCTTTTTAGTAAAAATATCATCAACTTTTATCATCTGAAATACCATTAGTCAAGATAATACAACTTCACAGTTCCTGGTCATAATCATGCAGATCAACAGTTCGTCTTTGCACTACGGGCCAAAGACATTCAATATAACACCAACGGTCATGATTATACCAGATTCAGCCTTTGGTCATAATCATACCAACCAACAGTTCATCTTTGCACTACGGGCCAAAGAGAACATTCACCACGTGTCATAAAAGACACCGAACAGATGTATCGCCTTTAACCTAGTATATCGCCTTTAACCTATCATCTGTTCAACAATTATATCACATCTGTGCCCCCGGCCACAGATATTCACAACAGCTTGATTCTTGATGATTAATACAAATAACAGTGATACAAATGATGAACAGAAGAACAGGATAAACAATAAGTATCGGAAGTTTACTTTGTGCAGATTCAAATAATGTCCAAATTGCCAACATGATGTGGAGTGAAATTTAAAAATGATATTCAAGATCCACAGTTCAGAATAACGATTACAGTTCAATAGAAATGTTCAGAAAATAGGAAGGTTCAGTTGAACTAATGAAATTCAACTATTATGGAACATATAATATTTTCAGGAATTATAGAAGCAATAGTTCCATAATAAGTTTCGATTTAGGTGTATGGAAGAAAGTAATATCCCTTACCGTAGCAGGTTTGATTAACAAAAGGTGAAGGAAATTAATATCCCTTACCATAGTAAGTTTGAATAATGGAAGATGAAAAAGATGGTATCCCTTATGAGTATAAAGGAAAATGATATCACTTACGAATATGGAATAAAAGTGTCATGTGATAATTCGTGTAGACAAATTATTTCCACACGAGACAAATAACAAGGGTTATTCACCAACAGGCGATAATCCGCACCGTAAGGTTATTCCCATCAATTTGAATACGAATAGTTATTCACCAAACAGGCGTAATCCGCACCGTAAGGTTATTCCCACAATTTAATAGAATTTGAACACGAAGAGTTATTCACCAAACAGGCGTAATCCGCACCGTAAGGTTATTCCCACAATTTAATAGAATTTGAACACGAAGAGTTATTCACCAAACAGGCGATAATCCGCACCGTAAGGTTATTCTCAAAGATTAATAAGGAATGAATACAAAAGGTTATTCACCAACAGGCGGTAAACCGCGCCGTAAGGTTATTCCCACAATTTAATACATGGAAATAAATGGCACAAGAAAGAAACGATATTATTTTCGAGAATCAAAGAATGATAATCCCTTCAAGTAAGAAAGAAAATAATATCCATTTATGATGATGAAAAGAGTGATACCCCTTACCGTAATAAATTTAAGAGTGTGAAAAGAATGATATTCCTTACCTTAACACGTGACTGGATATTGTTTTAAATGAGGTTGATCAACCTATATATTTATAATATAAATTAGTAATTACCACATATAAATTTCAAAGTGTATGATAACTCGTATATTATGAACTATCAAAATTATATATATTTAACATAATTTTTGTAGTATAATATAATAACTTTAGAATAGTTTTTAAAATAATATTTCAAAATAAATCTTCCAAAGAAAGCTTTTAAAAATGAATCTTCTAATAGAAGAGTCTTCTAAAGGAAGATTTGTGAATACCGTGAAAAATAGGAATTTATAAAATTACTACTCTTTTATAAAAGACTTACTTGAAAAATTCCTGCACTCCTTTTGGCTTTCAAACTCTCAAAATAACCTTACTATTATCAGAGAAAACTCATAAAATTCTTATAGAAAAATTTTATGTTTTAGGTGTGATTTTTCTATTCAGCTGAGTAAGCTATTTATAGGAGAAAATAAGTTACTATGCGCATGGTAGGTGAGCACGCCAGTGCTGAAAAAATTTTCAGCAGCCGCACCTCACCAACCCAGGAAATACTCACATTTTTCATACTTCATGTGGGCCCCACAATGGGTCCCACATGTTTTTTACTATTCACGTCACTATTCACGTCACTATTCACGTTACTATTTCAAATAGTAAAATTAATTTTTTTTATTTTTATTTTTTATTTATTTATTTATTCTTCCTGTGAGTCCAACATATAAAATAATGTTACCATAATAATGTAAGAAACACGTTACATATTTTTATTAATTTAATAATATAAATTACAGTATATTTGCTACTGTGACAATTATTAGATTCAATAATTTTAAACTACAGTGCACCAACAATTATTGACTCGATGATATGAAATACAGTGTAATGACAATTATTGAATCAATAATGCAAAATACTGTGTAGCAACAATAATTGAATTGATAATATAAAATATTATGCAGTGACAATTATTGATGAAATGATGCGTAACAGTTACGGTGTCAATAATATGAGACACTGTGCAATACCGTGTGCTACTGTAGAATACCGTGTGCCACAATAAAATACCATAAATTACCGTATGCTACTATTCTTTTATCACCGGTATTTTAACAGTTAACACCGTTGACTATTTTTATTTAAAAAGGTTACTTCTGTCATTTTCTATATCCGACAATTATTCCGTTGTGGGTTCCACCAATAATTAGTTATTTCGGCGCCGTCGTACGGCCCGAATATTCCCCGACAAAACGAATATTGTCCGACAAAATAAAATTTACACATAACATCCTTAACTTTCAATTTTGTCAATTTAACCATTTACTGTTTCAGGAAAAATATATATGAAGAAAAATTAAATTTTGTATTTCATAAATTCGGGGTCTTACAACCTCCCCTCCTTATGAAATTTCGTCCCCGAAATTGACGTACCTGGCATTTCGAAGAGGTATGGATACCTAGACTTCATCTCAGATTCTAGCTCCCAGGTCATTTCCCCAATATCTTGGTTCCTCCATAAAACCTTAACTTGAGGTATAACCTTTGAGCGTAAGATCTGCTCCTTCTTATCTAGGATCTTAACAGGTACCTCCTCATACGTTAAATCTTCTGCTATAACGTCTGGTTCTAACTCAATGACGTGGTTTGGGTCCTTCACATATTTACGTAACATAGATATGTGAAAAACGTTATGGATGCGAGACATACTTGGTGGTAGGGCTAGTCTGTAGGCTACGGATCCTACTCGATCGAGGATTTCAAATGGGCCAACAAATCGAGGGTTGAGCTTTCCTCTCTTTCCGAATCTCGTAACCCCTTTCCATGGAGAAACACGTAAGAATACATGATCTCCGACGTTGAATCTCTCATCTCTCCGATGAAGATCGGCATAACTCTTTTGTCGTTCTTGTGCTGTCTGTATTCGTTGTCGGATCATTTGGATCTTTTCGGTCGTCAAGCGTACCAACTCGGGTCCCAACAGTTTTGCTTCTCCTACCTCATTCCAACATACTGGAGAGCGACATTTGCGTCCATATAAAGCCTCGAATGGAGCCATACCTATACTTGCTTGGTAACTGTTGTTGTAGGAAAATTCCACCAATGGCAAGTACTTATCCCAACTTCCTTTGAAATCTAGTACGCAAAGTCTCAAAAGATCTTCGAGGGTCTGGATCGTCCTTTCCGATTGTCCGTCCGTTTGAGGATGGTATGCAGAACTAAAACGTAGTTCAGTGCCCATAGCTTTTTGTAGACTGATCCAAAAGCGTGAAGTGAATCTAGGATCTCGATCAGAAACTATGGAAACTGGCATGCCATGCAATCTCACGATCTCATTTATGTACATACCGGCAAGACGTTCAAGTGAAAAGTTTTCTCGTATAGGCAAGAAATGAGCGGATTTGGTCAATCTATCTACGATGACCCAAATTGCATCTAAGCCTTGAGAAACTTTGGGAAGACCCGTCACGAAATCCATATTGATGTGTTCCCACTTCCATTCGGGAACCTCAAGTGGTTGTAATGGACCTTTAGGTACTTGATGTTCTGCCTTGACACGTTGACAAGTTAAGCACCTTGAGATAAACTCTGCAATCTCCCTTTTCATATTGTTCCACCAAAATGTATGTCGAAGATCTCGATACATCTTGGTACCTCCTGGGTGGATTGCAAATGGCGTGTTGTGTGCCTCCATCATGATTTTATGCTTCAATTCAGGATCGTTAGGAACACAGAGTCGAGAGTTGACTCGAAGTATTCCTTTCTCGTCGATTCTTGCTTCGGGGATGACACCTTCTTGTACTTTCTTCATCATGTTCATCAGTTCCGGATCGGTAGCTTGAGCAGCTTTAATTTTATCGATTAAAGCCGGTTCTACTCGCACGTGAGCAATCTTCGAGTGGGTCCCTGGTGTCTTTAGCTCTATCTCCATCTTTTGCAAGTCGTACAAAATACACTTTTGTGTTGTCAGCAATGCACTTGTACTCGCATAAGATCTTCTGCTCAAAGCGTCAGCTACAACGTTTGCCTTTCCCGGGTGATACTGGATTGTGTGGTCGTAATCCTTCAACAGCTCAAGCCAACGTCGTTGTCGCATGTTGAGTTCCTTCTGGGTGAAGAAATACTTGAGACTTTTATGATCCGTATAGATATCCACCTTTTCTCCGTACAAGTAGTGTCTCCAGATCTTCAATGCGAAAACGACTGCTGCCAACTCTAGATCATGAGTAGGGTAATTTTTCTCATAATCTTTGAGTTGTCGAGAGGCATAGGCTATAACCTTTCCATGTTGCATAAGGACACAGCCTAGACCTTTCCCTGAAGCATCACTGTATATGACAAATTCTCCCGATCCTGATGGAATGGTCAGAACAGGAGCTGAAACAAGTCTCCTCTTAAGCTCTTGAAAACTTTTCTCGCATTGCTCGCTCCATATGAATTTTGTGCTTTTCCGAGTAAGCTGAGTTAATGGAGTGGCGATTCGAGAAAATCCTTCTACGAATCTCCGATAATAACCAGCTAGGCCCAGAAAACTTCGGACTTCGGTTACTGTCTTGGGTTGTTCCCAATTTAGTACCGTTTCAATCTTCGCAGGATCGACTGATATTCCTTGACTAGAAATCACATGCCCAAGAAATGTGACCTCCTCAAGCCAGAACTCACATTTCTTCAACTTGGCATATAATTTGTTCTCACGGAGCTTTTGGAGTATCAATCTCAGGTGTTGTTCATGATCCTCGCGACTCTTGGAGTATATGAGGATGTCATCAATAAAGACAACCACAAAATGATCCAAATATTCCTTGAATATTCGGTTCATCATGTCCATGAAAGCTGCAGGAGCATTGGTTAGTCCAAAAGGCATGACTAAAAACTCATAATGCCCATAACGAGTTCTAAAAGCAGTCTTTGGAATGTCCTCAGCTTTAACCTTTAACTGATGATATCCAGAACGGAGATCAATCTTTGAGAAATGTTGAGCACCTTGTAATTGATCAAACATGTCATCGATCCGAGGTAACGGGTACCTGTTTTTGATGGTGACATGGTTTAATTCTCGGTAGTCAATGCACAATCTCATACTCCCGTCTTTCTTCTTCACAAATAGAACAGGAGCACCCCAAGGTGATGCACTCGGACGAATGAAACCAGTATCCAACAATTCCTGTAGTTGGACTTTTAACTCTTGAAGTTCAATGGGAGCCATTCGGTATGGAGTTTTGGAAATGGGCTTAGTACCGGGTTCAAGATCGATACAGAATTCAATTTCTCGGTTTGGGGGTAAGCCAGGAAGTTCCTCAGGAAAAACGTCAGGAAACTCATTAACAATGGGAATATCATTCAAGTTTGACGTATTTTTGTTCAAATCAGTGACATGAGCTAAAAAGGCTTGACATCCGTTTTTCAATAAACGAATGGCTTTATGGCTAGAAATAACAGTTATAGATTTCAATGGTTTAGTTGCTTGAATTTGCATGATAGGTTGATTAGGAATATGAAAACTAATAATCTTATGAAAACAATCAATTTTAGCATGATGGATAGTCAACCAATCAATTCCTAAAATCACATCAAATTCATGCATTTCCAAAGAAATAAGGTCAACAGGTAATGTGAGGTTGTTGATTTGAACTAGGCAAGATTTATAGACAGTAGATGTAATGGTCATTTCTCCTAATGGGGTTTCAACTGATAAGTCAAAGTCCAAATTTTCAGGAGTTAAGTTTAAACGCTGAGCACATGCAGGTGAGATAAAAGAATGGGTAGAGCCAGTATCTAACAAAGCGTAGACTTCACGAGAATTTATGAATAGCTTACCGGTTATCACCTCGTTCGAGTTTCGTGCCATTTGGGATGTCACAACAAAAGCTCTCCCTTGAACTACAGATTTTCCCTTATCCGCGCTAGCTTTTGGTATCATCATTGCAGCTGGACTCGATTTTGTGGCAGGACAAAACCGCGCAAGATGACCCTCTTTCCCACAACTGTAACACTTTTTGGACTGCTGTGTACAGTTTGGGCTGATGTGACCTTCCTGACCACACCTAAAGCATCTCACTGGTGGTCGATCTTCTCCCCTTGAAACTGGGGTCGGTGCTGGTGCTGGTACTGGTGCCCTTCCATAATTATTATGGAATCTCTTTCTTTTGAAATTGTTCCCACTGGATTCTCCTCTTCTGTTATTTGATGTGGAATTACCACCGAAGTGTTGGTTACCTCCTCGATGGTTCTCGTTCCTGTGGTTGTTGTCATTCCTTTCTCTATGCTGATCATTAACTCTTGGCTGCAATGTTTCATCAGTTTGCTCCACCCTTTGAGCCCTATCCACAACATCTGAATACAAATTGAATTTATGAGAGCTAAGTTGTTGACGAATTTTGAGTCTCAAACCTCTTAGGAACATCCGACTCATTCGTGCTTCGTCATCCACTAGATGGGTGGCAAAACGAGATAACTCGGCGAACTTAGCTTCATATTGGGAGACTGTCATGTTTCCCTGCTCCAGCTTAATGAATTCCACTTCCTTCATATGGCGGATGCTTTCTGGGAAGTACTTTTCATTAAATAGCTCTTGGAATTCTGTCCAAGACATCTCAAGTGCTGAAGGGTGGATACGTTTTACCGCTTCCCACCAGTGATCCGCCTCACCTCGAAACATAAAGGTAGCAAAGGGCACCTTCTGATCATCAGCGCATTGTAGGACATCAAGTATTTTTGTCGTCTGCTTCAGCCATGCCTCCGCTTTGAGTGGGTCAGGCTTCCCGTGGAATTCAGGTGGTCCCAATTCTTTAAATTGCTTGACAGTGATCATCCTCAAATTACCAGCGTTTCTACCGTTATTGTTAACTGGATTTCCTCTTGCCTGATTCTGCATGAACTGCATGAAATTCCTAAAGAATCCGTCATTCATCATGTTATCAGGAATATTATTTCCTGAGTTGGCAGGAGGATTGTTTGTGGCTTCTTGATTTTCGGCTACATTCGCTTCGGGTATTTCGTAGTTAACCTCTTGATTTCCAGATGCCATACTAAACTGTGGTCACAAAATAAATGTTAGTTCAAATAAACTGACTCATCACTTCATGTCCCTATATTCAAATCAACTCATTAGATAATAAAATCTAATTTAGGTAGGACACACTAGTGACTGATTCTATTCGTCTCTCCCCTCCTAGTTCTAACCCCAGATCTCCATTAAAGACCATATCCCTAAGCTCTGATGCCAACTGTGACGCCCCCAAATCTAGGCCCACACAGCCCAAACTTGAGTCGTCAAAAGACTGCAACAAAATTATTACAACAAAGCACAACGTACAACAATACAGTGTATAATAATACACAACTAAGTCTTCACTATTATTGCCACACTATTTTACAACACGTGAAGACTAGGATAGCTATTCCTCGGACTCTCACTCCATCCCCCGGCTAGACCCCGTTACGTTTTCATCTCCTGTTGAAAAACAATGGAACAAAAGAAAGGGTGAGCTCAAATAGCCCAGTAAGAAATATCATGACTAAGATAATGACGAATAAATTATCATTAGCCTTCAACAGTTGAGTTCTTGATAGAATACAATAGACTACAAGGTTTATATCAAAAACTGTAGTTAAATTCTTAAACAATGTTCAGATCAATAATAGCAGCGGAATGAACAATCTATTAGAAGAATAATGCAGACTATAATGTCCACTCGCTTCTCTTTTTAGTAAAAATATCATCAACTTTTATCATCTGAAATACCATTAGTCAAGATAATACAACTTCACAGTTCCTGGTCATAATCATGCAGATCAACAGTTCGTCTTTGCACTACGGGCCAAAGACATTCAATATAACACCAACGGTCATGATTATACCAGATTCAGCCTTTGGTCATAATCATACCAACCAACAGTTCATCTTTGCACTACGGGCCAAAGAGAACATTCACCACGTGTCATAAAAGACACCGAACAGATGTATCGCCTTTAACCTAGTATATCGCCTTTAACCTATCATCTGTTCAACAATTATATCACATCTGTGCCCCCGGCCACAGATATTCACAACAGCTTGATTCTTGATGATTAATACAAATAACAGTGATACAAATGATGAACAGAAGAACAGGATAAACAATAAGTATCGGAAGTTTACTTTGTGCAGATTCAAATAATGTCCAAATTGCCAACATGATGTGGAGTGAAATTTAAAAATGATATTCAAGATCCACAGTTCAGAATAACGATTACAGTTCAATAGAAATGTTCAGAAAATAGGAAGGTTCAGTTGAACTAATGAAATTCAACTATTATGGAACATATAATATTTTCAGGAATTATAGAAGCAATAGTTCCATAATAAGTTTCGATTTAGGTGTATGGAAGAAAGTAATATCCCTTACCGTAGCAGGTTTGATTAACAAAAGGTGAAGGAAATTAATATCCCTTACCATAGTAAGTTTGAATAATGGAAGATGAAAAAGATGGTATCCCTTATGAGTATAAAGGAAAATGATATCACTTACGAATATGGAATAAAAGTGTCATGTGATAATTCGTGTAGACAAATTATTTCCACACGAGACAAATAACAAGGGTTATTCACCAACAGGCGATAATCCGCACCGTAAGGTTATTCCCATCAATTTGAATACGAATAGTTATTCACCAAACAGGCGTAATCCGCACCGTAAGGTTATTCCCACAATTTAATAGAATTTGAACACGAAGAGTTATTCACCAAACAGGCGTAATCCGCACCGTAAGGTTATTCCCACAATTTAATAGAATTTGAACACGAAGAGTTATTCACCAAACAGGCGATAATCCGCACCGTAAGGTTATTCTCAAAGATTAATAAGGAATGAATACAAAAGGTTATTCACCAACAGGCGGTAAACCGCGCCGTAAGGTTATTCCCACAATTTAATACATGGAAATAAATGGCACAAGAAAGAAACGATATTATTTTCGAGAATCAAAGAATGATAATCCCTTCAAGTAAGAAAGAAAATAATATCCATTTATGATGATGAAAAGAGTGATACCCCTTACCGTAATAAATTTAAGAGTGTGAAAAGAATGATATTCCTTACCTTAACACGTGACTGGATATTGTTTTAAATGAGGTTGATCAACCTATATATTTATAATATAAATTAGTAATTACCACATATAAATTTCAAAGTGTATGATAACTCGTATATTATGAACTATAAAAATTATATATATTTAACATAATTTTTGTAGTATAATATAATAACTTTAGAATAGTTTTTAAAATAATATTTCAAAATAAATCTTCCAAAGAAAGCTTTTAAAAATGAATCTTCTAATAGAAGAGTCTTCTAAAGGAAGATTTGTGAATACCGTGAAAAATAGGAATTTATAAAATTACTACTCTTTTATAAAAGACTTACTTGAAAAATTCCTGCACTCCTTTTGGCTTTCAAACTCTCAAAATAACCTTACTATTATCAGAGAAAACTCATAAAATTCTTATAGAAAAATTTTATGTTTTAGGTGTGATTTTTCTATTCAGCTGAGTAAGCTATTTATAGGAGAAAATAAGTTACTATGCGCATGGTAGGTGAGCACGCCAGTGCTGAAAAAATTTTCAGCAGCCGCACCTCACCAACCCAGGAAATACTCACATTTTTCATACTTCATGTGGGCCCCACAATGGGTCCCACATGTTTTTTACTATTCACGTCACTATTCACGTTACTATTTCAAATAGTAAAATTAATTTTTTTTATTTTTATTTTTTATTTATTTATTTATTCTTCCTGTGAGTCCAACATATAAAATAATGTTACCATAATAATGTAAGAAACACGTTACATATTTTTATTAATTTAATAATATAAATTACAGTACATTTGCTACTGTGACAATTATTAGATTCAATAATTTTAAACTACAGTGCACCAACAATTATTGACTCGATGATATGAAATACAGTGTAATGACAATTATTGAATCAATAATGCAAAATACTGTGTAGCAACAATAATTGAATTGATAATATAAAATATTATGCAGTGACAATTATTGATGAAATGATGCGTAACAGTTACGGTGTCAATAATATGAGACACTGTGCAATACCGTGTGCTACTGTAGAATACCGTGTGCCACAATAAAATACCATAAATTACCGTATGCTACTATTCTTTTATCACCGGTATTTTAACAGTTAACACCGTTGACTATTTTTATTTAAAAAGGTTACTTCTGTCGTTTTCTATATCCGACAATTATTCCGTTGTGGGTTCCACCAATAATTAGTTATTTCGGCGCCGTCGTACGGCCCGAATATTCCCCGACAAAACGAATATTGTCCGACAAAATAAAATTTACACATAACATCCTTAACTTTCAATTTTGTCAATTTAACCATTTACTGTTTCAGGAAAAATATATATGAAGAAAAATTAAATTTTGTATTTCATAAATTCGGGGTCTTACAATATATGTACAACATTTAATTTCATATATATGTACATATATATATAAAGGGATTAAATTAATTAAGTAATAATTTAATATATTAAATATATATATTCTATAATTAAATAAATCATTGTAAATGATTTATGGGAGTGAGAAATTTAATTATACAATTATTTGTGTAATATTAATTAAATGATTTAATAAATTATTTAAATAAGAAATTGAGTAAATATATTATTATTTTAATGTATTTTTGGGTAAATGGAATTATTTCCATAATTGATGAGAAATAAATTATTTAATGTAAATGTATTAAATAATTTAATTTATGACGTAAATAATATATATTAAATTATATATTGTATTTATTTTTAATTTCATAATTTATTGTGAAATTGTTTTTAAGGTAAAGTAATGTGTATAAATAATATATATAGATTATATATATTATTGTTAGCGAATACACTCTAAAGTTTTAATATCAAAATAATTGATAGGTTGTCATTAATTAAATATTCAATTAAATTGAATATAATGCGTGGATTAAATTTTATAAATTAATTAATATGATAATTAATTAATGTAAATAATGTAAAATATTATTAATAATATTATTAGTCCATGTAGTAATTTAATACTTATGGGTTAGAATATTTAATTTTTTATTCAATCTAATTATTTATTTAATCATGGATTGAATAATTAATGTGTAAATTATTAAATTAACCCAACATGGGTCAATTAATAGTCCAAATGAAGAATAATAAAATTTGACAATTTAGTAGCCCAAACAATTTAATTAGAGCCCAATTGGTATTTTTAAATAAAGCCCAAAGCTTGGCCCACTTGAAAAATACATTATAAAACTATTAATTCTTAAAAAGTGAAAAGTGACATTCTTTTTGGGACAAGGATCATGGATGATTGCCGACAAAAAGGAAGTAAAAAGTAGTGAATTGATTTTTGTTTTTTTTTATTTTTTATTTAAATAAATTAAGGTTACTTGTATTGATTTTTAAAAATACATGGACCATCCCTCTTTTCACCAACTCTAGTCCTTAAAGCTTTTCTTGTGCTAGTATCTTTGCTAGGCTCTTGATGGCTAGAATTGATAGATATATTTTATATCTATAGAAGTGCAAGAATACTTGCATTTAGAGGCTAAAAGAGTTAGTCATTTATTATCTTTCATTTTTTTTCTCAAGCTAAAGAGAGCTAGAGAACATTTGAGAAAGTGAGAAAATATTTGAGAGTAAAAATATCAAGAGAATGAGGAGGAGCCTAAGCTAGTTCATGACATCTTCTTACTACATATTTTGGAAAGAAGAGGAGAATAGCTATCAAAACAAGATAATTATTTTATAAATTCTAATCTTGTTTTCTTTCAAGTTTATGGTAGAAATATTAACATAGTAATTTTTATGGTTAAAATCATGCTATGTATGTTTATATAGTTTATCATGAGTTTTACTTATTTTATATAAGCTTTAATGATGGAAATTATGTGTTTTGGTGGTGTGTTAAATCAAGTCTCAAATTAATGTCCAAAAATATTTTTTATAATATTTAGATTTAATGTTATAATATTATAGAACATTAAATCATGAGAAAAACAAAGTTTGAATCACTCAAAATGGAGTTATACATAAAAAGTTATGATTTGTGGTAGTTTATGTGATGTAAAAATTTTTATAAAAATTTTTAATATTAAATCATGAAAAATTAAATTTTCATGTTATAAATTGTTGTTAAGTTATTGGTAATTTTTTTGGATTTTTATTGAGGAGTTAAAATTTATTTGAAGGTATAAATTTTATTAAGTTGTGTATTAAAATGCACTGTTCACCTTCTGCGAGTGGGGGAAAAAAAAAAGGGGTTGGCCGCGCAATGCGCGCCAGCCAATTTTCTGAAAAACGCGGAGCCAAACGACGCCGTTTGGCGTAAGAAAATTTTACTCCGCGCGCAATGCGCGGAGGTCAATTCCTGTTCTCACAAAACGGCACCGTTTTGGTCCGTTTCTTTGTTACGCGCGCAATGCGCAGCAATAAATTTTCCAGTGAAATTACTATTTTGCCCCTCCGGTCTTTTTTTTGCGAAATTACGAAATTGCCCCTCCGTTCGTTTTTCGACTTAATTACAGAATTGCCATTCTGGATAATTTTAATTAATTTAAATGTTTAAAAGTTAATTTTAAATTATAACAAAAATAATAATAATACAAAAATGATATTTAGGTATTTAATATTATATTTTTCGAATATAATAAGTATTTAGGATTAATATTTATAAATAGTAATCTAGTTAGTTAATATTATATTTTTCAAATATAATAAGTATTTACGATTAATATTTAAATATTGTAAATATTAATCTAGTTAGTTAATATTATATTTTTCAAATATAATAGGTATTTAGGATTAATATTTAAATATTGTAAATATTAATCTAGTTAGTTTAATATTATATTTTTCAAATATAATAAGTATTAGGATTAATATTTAAATGTTAAATATTAATCTAGTTAGTTTAATATTATATTTTTCGAATATAATAAGTATTTAAGATTAATATTTAAATGTTGTAAATATTAATCTAGTTAGTTTAATATTATATTTTTCGAATATAATAAGTATTTAAGATTAATATTTAAATGTTGTAAATATTAATCTAGTTAGTTTAATATTATATTTTTCGAATATAATAAGTATTTAAGATTAATATTTAAATGTTGTAAATACTAATCTAGTTAGTTTAATATTATATTTTTTTCAAATATAATAAGTATTAGGATTAATATTTAAATGTTAAATATTAATCTAGTTAGTTTAATATTATATTTTTCGAATATAATAAGTATTTAAGATTAATATTTAAATGTTGTAAATATTAATCTAGTTAGTTTAATATTATATTTTTTTCAAATATAATAAGTATTTAGGATTAATATTTAAATGTTAAATATTAATCTAGTTAGTTTAATATTATATCTTCTGAATTTATGATTAAATTAATTATTTATTATTTAATTAATATTAAATAATAAACAAGGATGATAAATTAATTAATTATTATTTAATTACTATTAAATAATAATTAAAGACAACTAAGATTGAGTATTTAATTATTTATTATTTGATTAACTTTAAATAATAAATGAACCTAGTTAGTTATTATTTATTATTAAATAATAACTAAAGGTAGTTAATTACTTACTATTTAATTAATGCTAAATAGTAATTAAATGAAATAAAGAATATGTCTTTTAACTCTTTTGTTTAAACAATTATAATAAATTGTTTAATAGTTTAATAAGTGTTTAACACTTGAGAAAATTATTTTCTAAACTTATTAAATTATTAACCTAATATGATTGAGGGTCTATAAGGTTAATGATATTGTTTTGACTGATGTATATCATGTGTTAGTACTTATGTACTAGATAAGTTCCTTAGTAAGCGTATAGTTGTGCAAATACGCCGTATTAATTATTAGCCCAACTTTATTGATATTAGGTCTTTCAAAGCCAGTTAGTTAAAGCTAGACATTTATTGTAGCTGAGCAGACAGGCAAGTTTCCTAAACCCTACTCAATTTATATTCGAGCAGGATATATTATTTTATTGTTCAAGTTCCTAACTCAAACTCAAGTTATTATGTTTCAAGCATGCTATGGTTTAATTCTGTATAATTATTCCACCTCTTTAAATTGTTGATTCGCACATAGTGCTTGTTGCATGTGTTCATCAGGTATGAAAGGCTGATCACCTTCATTACCATAAGGTTCAGTTAAATTTGTTCATGGTCATTATTGACACTCAACATTAATTGATTCAATCATTCAATTATTGAAATTATGATTCGTACTCTTTCACAATTATTATATTGCTGAAAATCTGAAAGCTTGTTCTTTCCTTCAATCATGATATATCGTTATTGTATTTAAACTTGCTGAGCAAAGTCGTTGCTCACTCTTGCTATATCATGATAACAAATTTCAGAATAATACGAATGTCCAAGGAGAGACGGAGACAGAAGCAACAGACAAGATTATAGTGTTATGCATTATAACTAAATTGTTATATGATGTAAGTAATTTTGTAAACTTTTTTATGAATCTAAAGGTATATATGGAAGTTAAGGTTAGAAACCTTGGGAAATGTTGTAGAATAAACAATTTATGTTTATATATTCCGCATTAGTTATAGAACGTGTATGAAGATGATGTATCGTGACGTACCAAGTCTAGGGTTAAAGGAACCCGGATTTGGGGTCGTTACAACAACTTAATAATTAAGTTAATTACTTAATCAATTAACTTCTTAATATTGTCATTCTAGACAATCATTCTAGCTTTACAATAACTTTAAACCTTAACTAATATAATTAACTTAATTAATTATATTTTATGTCTTTCCTTCTTACTCCATTTTTAAACTAATTAATTTATTAGTTTAATTGAGTAATTTACTTCACACATCATCTTGTTTGACTAACAAACTCAACTCTAGGCATATATATTAATATAATCACCTTCACTTTTCAATTAAATTTATTTCCTTAATAAATTATCTACAAGCATCGTTAAAATATTCCCACATTAAATTTTCTAACAAATACCTTATGTTAAAAAAAAAAAATGTTCACCCATTTTCTACACATCTTACTTCTCAAATTCTAGGTTTTAAACCTTAACCTTTAATAAAATCAATTAAGATATTATTTAAAATCTTGAAAATATCTGGGATATTACATGATTAATATTAAATTAAAGAAGGTTAAAATTAAATCAATAATTATTTATTATTTAATTATGATTAAATAATAAGTAAGTACAATTAGTTATTATTTATTTTAAATAATAACTAGAGTTAATTAATTAATTTCTATTTAACCAAGATTAAATAGTAATTAAATAGAGATTGAATTAATAAAATAAATTTAATTTAATTATACTTTAATTAAACAATTGTAATAAGTTGTTTAATAAGTGTCCAACGCTTAAGAAAAATATTTTCTAACTTATTAAATTATTAACCTAATTTGATTGAGGGTCTATAAGGTTAATAATATTATTTCGACTAATGTAAATTATGTGTTAGTACTTATATGATAAATAAGTACCTTAGTGAGCGTATAGTTGTGCAAATACGCCGTACTAATTATTAGACCAACTTTATTAATGTTAGGTCTTTTCAAAGCCAGTTAGTTAAAGCTAGACATTTATTGTAGCTGAGCAGACAGGCAAGTTCATTATCTCTAAACTCATTTCATTGAGCAAATTATTTATCTAAGCTTGAACTGTTATTTCCAAGCATGCTTTAAGTGGTTTAATTACTTTACAAATATTCCACATCGATATTATTGTTATTCGCACTTATTGCACTTGATATCGTACAGTCATTGACTTGTACTTAATTATTGTTCTATTGTTTAAAGAATTGTTCAAAGTAGGTCTAAGCCATTGTTCGGCTAGACATTTATGTTAAAGATTTTAAAAGCTATCCAAATCATTGAAGATGCGGATTCTTAGACTATTATGAACACCCCTTTATTATAGGGGAGTACCCTGTATCTAATATCAGGTACAAAAAAAAATACGGAAATTAAATGTTATGCATACACATATTGTACTGAGGCTGATCCCCTCGGGTACATATTTCTGGTAGTAACCATTGGGTCAACCTGCTATTGACTCCAGTGGATATTTATAGTTCATAGTCTATTTGACTATCCTAATTTTAAAAGCAAATTATTATTCCTACTTATGTTATTCGCATTATTGAATTGTTCAGCTATTCCCTTTCATTCATGATATATTGTTCCTTGTTGTTATTTAAACTTGTTGAGCAAACTAGTTGCTCACTCTTGCTATATCATGAAACCTTATTACAGTGCAACCCGAGACTTCAGGAAAGAACAAGGGTAAAGGAAAGATGAAGTAATAGACTTCGAGATGCAGCCCTGTAGTTAATTAAATTAACTGTTATGTAATATAAACCCTAAGTACTTTATTAAGGGTATTTGTGTACTTTTGTGTAAAGTTATCGTATCTTAGGACTAGTAACACCTTTTGAATGAACAACATATGTTTATTATTCCGCATTTAGTTATTGTATGTTGTTTAGAGGTGAATGTTTGTATTGGATCGTGATGACCGGATCCGGGTATTTGGAACCCGAATTTGGGGGCGTCACACCCCTCCCCCCCCCCCCCCCAGGATTCGCCCCCAGGGTTCGCCCCCTCCCCCCAAAGGATTCGCCCCCTAGGGTTCACTCCCCTAGGGGTGGTCTTTTCCCATCACGTGATGCCTTTCTTTGACAATGAAATTGATTTATTCGATCTGAAATGTATAATTTAAGAAGTGTTGTCATGAGTCCCGATGTATAAGGTTCATAAGAACAACTTGTATTGGGAATCGGTTGAGAGATTGGATTGGTGGCTATAAGAATTGGATGATTTGGGCATTACCCAGGTAACCGGGGATATTTTAGAAATTTTTCTGTCAATAAAAGTATTTCTGAAATATTCCCTTCTGACATGTGCCTGACACATGACATAACCCTATAAATACCTCTTCACTTGACAAGTGAAGGGACTTTTGACACTTGGAGAATTCTAGCTATCAAAATGCTATCTCTCTTTCCCGAAACAAGCAATGAGTTTGAAGGAATTGGGAACTTGTGATAGATTCTGAATCGAGTGAACGAAAGTGTTGGCTTGCCTATCTTGAATTCACTCGAAACACTTGTCACGGCTCTCGAACACTAGCGGTTACGCCGTGATTCTGAGAGTTCTGCCACGTGTTACTTTAGTAGTTGTTCACCGATTTTTCTCCCCTCTCCAATCTTTCAACCAATTCTGTATCTTTTGCAGATTTCTCGCCTCCACCATAACTACGAACCCTAGCAAGGTACACAATTTCCGTGCCTACAAATTTAAAATGGAAATCTCACTTCGGGTCAAAGGGAGTGTGTGTGTGTGTGTGTGTGTGTGCATATATTAGAGAATATTGTATATCACCATTAGCCCAAACCCTACGCATGTAATAAGGAACTTGTTAACCAAAGATGATTTATGTATGTACTACATTACAATCCGAATATACGATGCCGTATCAAGTGTTGAACCAGAGGAACCCTAATTCATGTCCAAGATGATAAACAGTAATACAATAAAGTATAAACGAGGAGATCGTAAAGATCTATAAAGCCGATTTGTATTAATTATATATTTTGTTTTAAGGAATTTAAATATATGCTAATTTTACCTATTGGACCGTATTTTGCCAGACTGATTTCAGTGTAATAGATCGAATGACAATTATTAGTATAGGATTTGATTTACTAAAGCTTGGATTAAATTTTCTGGTCAGTACATTGCTTTCAGGTCTATTTCACGAAAGATTTTGTTGGTATTAATTCAGGCATTTAGTTGTGTTACATCCAACCGTTCATTATCAAATGTATGACCTTTTGTTAATCTACCTAGACGTAATATTTGAATAACTTTATATAGACCGAAATCGCAATATCATTTGACAGGTTTATGTGTGTATATATATATATATATATATATATATATATATATATATATATATAATGTTCAGTGGAGTTAAAATTATTATGCGATAATAAATAATTTAGCGAAAGTTCGGGAGCAGTGTCCCTGAGCTAATTTTTTAAAATAATTTTATACTTTTAGGTTACATATATAAAACATATATTTGATTATTATAATAATTGTTAACTCTATATATATTTATATATATGTGTATATACACTCTATTGATCCCTAATCAATTTTTTTTTAAAGACAAATTAATTATAAGCAATTAATTCTTCAAAAAATAATATAAAATTTATTATTAATTAGTTTAAGAAGATTATATGAATATACATATATAAAGAAAATAGAAATAATATGAGATTGAAACTTAAGTAAGAAAGTTATAAAATTTTAATTTGATTCCTTATGTTAAAAAATTTATAAAATTTCAATGAGATCAATTTATATATAACATTTAAAATTTAAAAATAAAATCATATATTATAAAATAAAATAAAAATCAATGGGGTCAATTGACCCCATATCCTTATATGTGACTTCGCCCCTATATATATATATTATATATATTTGTTTATATATACTCATAGCATTGTCCAACATTCATTAAGATTCTGGCATATTTTCTTCAACTCTACGTTCATGAATCAATACAATAGACATGCTAAGAAAAATATGGCAACAAAATGTCATATATATATATATATATATATATATATATATATATATATATATAGAGAGAGAGAGAGAGAGAGAGAGAGAGAGAGTTTCTAATTTGAAGTCAAAAATCATTAATTTGAAAGTGCCCTACCGACACGCTACAAGTGAACCGGAGATTAGATGGACTAAATTCTCTAACCTCTGAAGCGACAAGTTCTTTAATTCGGTTAAGAATATTATTGTTTCATTATCAAAAAAAAAAAGGGAGAAAACAACATCAATTAATTTTTTATTGCCGCCAGATTCACTAAAAAATCGTAGTAAAAGTCAGATCAAATATATATATATATATATATATATATATAGTTGCTTGTTTATTAAATTACTTTCTTGTTATATGTTATCATAGTGACGCATTATTGCATTAATTATTGATCAATATATTATTTATAGATTAGGCTAGGGTCTTTCTTTCTATAAAGAAAAGCAATTGGATTGCGAATATCATGACTTTTGCTGATTAAAGAAAGAAAATAATTTTAAAGGTTTTTGTGACTTCCGCATACATACAAAAAAAGAAATTTGCTCCCGGCTGAATTCACTGATTAAAGGCGGTAATGAATTCTCTGAACTGGAACGATACCTAAATAATGGTGGATCTACTATATAAGTTTTGATATACTTATTACTATCAACAAAGAAATTATTTCTGGATAATAATTTTTATTCTTTTATTTTAATATAATTGTGAAATGAATCTTAGTATTTGAATTTAAATTTTTAATTAGCATGTATCTACTTAATAATTGTCAAAAGTTAATTTTCCCTTGTCAAAAAAATAAATAAAATAGAAAGGGCCTCATCTTGACTTCTGTAGTACTTTTGATATATTATTTCTCTTCATTATTATTTTTTTATTTGGGACCCTAATTCACATGTAAATACCAAAATTATGTAGATAACAATCTCAATAATAGATGATTTAGTTATTAGCGATCTTTGGAATTATTGTGATTTAGATGAGATCATTAGAGCTTATATGTAAAATTGGAGGAGTAATAATATTATGTCTTCACACAAACGAGAGTAATCAGATAATTTTATTGAAGCATTTTGAGTAGATTCTATGCTTTCTAATTGAAATTTTTGAATGGTTGATAACTATTAAAATTAAGTTTAAAATATTCACTTTCTTATTCTAAACTTGAAGATATGATGATGGATTTAACGCGGATTTGAGAAATAAAATAGAGCATCTTTTAATCAAGGGAAAAAAAATAGAAAACTTTAATAGATGTACATAGGAGTGATAGAATTGTCAATTGAGTCTATCAAGCCTGAAACCTGAAATGTAACAGACTAAATTTGATCAATAGATCGTTCGGCCCATTATAGGCCCGGTTATAATGTTAAAAAATACAATAAAATATACAGACTATTTATATTAATTATTATAAGTTTACACTCTTAATTTATATTAATATATAGTATATTTAACTAAAAATTAAGTACCATGTTTTCTTTAAAATTGTCACTTCTTTCAATTTCTTAACAAAATTAAGTAATTACATGAAAAAAGATTGAGATAAAATATTGAAAATAATAAATAGTGGAATATTTATAAAATAGGTTATTAATGTTAATTTAAACTTGAATTATGTTACTAGAAAAAATGACTTATGTCAAATATTTGAGTAAGTTATTTTAAATTATAATTTTTTTAATCTAAGAGTCGATCTTAATAACACTGAACTTTAATATAAGCTTGATCTCTAGAATGGATTAAACTCGAACTCGTTCGATTATTTTAAATTGAGCTGAGTTTAAATAACCTTAAACCTAACTCACAAAATCGAATTGACAGACCCAGACGTATAGAAGCTAATCGTTATGGACTTCATTGAGTGAGATAGCTTTGTGTAACATCATTGAAAAGTCTAGACCCATTTGCCTGGCCTGAAATGCGACATTCCATTTCTCGTTAATTAGTCTATATCTCCGCAAATATTTATCAAAACACTTGGGCTGGTCCATTTAAGACTGGCAAACAAAATTAATACTTGGGCTGGTCCAATTAAGATTAGCAAACAAAATTGAGAATGTGTATTATATCGTAAATAATTTTTTGAATAATATTACAAGTCTTAAATTTTTATTCTTAAATAAATATTAAATGATATAATATTAAATATTATAATAATAATTTATTAAATACTGATGACGTATCATTTAAGATATTTATTTAAATTAAAATTTTAAATCTCTAATATCACTCTAATTTTTTGAACTTATTACCAGTATAATTTTATTTATTTAATTTTTATTTTTTGTCAAGTTAAGCATGCAAGCTTTTCTAAACAATTTATGTATAAAATTATTTTGAAACTTAGAATTTCTGATATCGTAAATGTATCCTCATAAGGTAAAAGTAGACATGCACAGTAGGCCGGACTGGTCCGGCCTGGCCTGGGCCTGGTAGGCTTTGGCCGTTGACCAGGCCAGGCCGGGCTTTGACTTTTGGGCCTACAGGCCGGGCCGGCCCGGGCTTCTCGATCGAAGTCTGGCCTTTTGAGGCCTGTAGGCCGGGCCGGGCCAGGCCTGTAGGTCAGGCCGGGCCAGGCTTTAGGCCGGGCCGGGCCAGGCTTTAGGCCAGGTCAGGCCTTGGGCCGGCCCAAGGTAGGCCAGGCTAGTCCTTGGGCCGGGCCGGGTCAGGCCAGGCCTAAAAATGTAATCAACTAATTTTTAATGTGAAATATAAATATTAAACAAACTAACTACTATATTAATTAAATGTATTGACAAAAAATTAAAAATGAGTAATTAATCAATAATAAATAATGAGTCGGTTACAAATATTTTGCTTCAAAATATTTTTAAAATGTCTTCAAAATTTAAATCTTCAAAAAATGTATCTTCCTATCTTCAAAATTTATCTCTTCGTTATATCTTCAAGAAACATATCTTCAGTCTTAAGAAAAAATATATATCTTCAATATTCATGGATGTACAATTTCGTCAGTTTTTACTCTAACTTCGAGATCTTCTGAGCTATCTTGATCGTCTATTACATCTTGTACTATTCTTTGTGCGGAAAAATAATCTCTATAATAAATGCATATCTCCAACGATTCTAAGTTAAGTCTACTTCTCTTTTCATCCAATACCCTGTCAGATAAAGAAAATTATTGATGAATTTATTTATCTAACTTTTTAAAAAAATTAATCTTGAATATTTGAGTAGTATATTTTTAGATAATTTATAATTATATTGAATCAATTTAAATTTAAATATATTTTAAAATTAATTTTAGAATACCTAAATTAATTAATTCTATTTTGAAACTGAAAAAGTTGTACAACATTAACCGGATTTGTCAACCAATTGTGATTAGTACAATGAACAGAAAAGCCAAACAAAGTTTTTCAAAGTTTATTATCTCCCTACAATGAACTATTTCTTCCCTTCATCCGTCTTTTTGCTGCTTATATATATCAAGTTATAGTCTATAGTTAAAATGAATTAGCTAGGCTGGGCAGGCTGGGCTGGGCCGGTCCTCTGCGTAGGCCAGACCGGACTTTTTTGTAGGCCGGGCCAGACCGGTCTTCGTGGGCCAGGCCGGGCTTTTTCGTAGGCCGGGCTTTTTCGTGGGCCAGGCCGGGCTTTTTCGTAAGCCGGGCCAGGCCGGGCTTTTTGGTAGGCCGGGCTTTTTCGTAAGCCGGGCCAGGCCGGGCTTTTTGGTAGGCCGGGTCAGGCCAGGCTTTTACGTCAAAATAGCAGCCTGTTCAAAGACTGTAGGCCGGACCGGCCCGGTCCGGGCTTTGACCAGGCCGGGCTCAGGCCAGGCCAGCCCGGCCTGTGGGCCGTAGGCCTTTTGTGCATCCCTAGGTAAAAGCATTGTTTCTTCTTTTATATTGTACCATAAACAATTAATTAATACTTCTTCTATTTTAAATTATAAAATTATTTTAAAATTTTTAAAAATTAATATAAAATATTTTTAAATTTAAAATTAATTTGATTTATTTTAAATTTTTAAAATTATAAATATTATAATTAATAATATTTTTTTAAATAATTTATAATTATATTCACATAAATAAAATGAATTTATTTTAATAATAAATTTAAAAATATTTAAAATTAAATTTTTAAAAGTTGATCAAATAATTTGAAACGAGAAAATGTATTAATTTTCAAAAACTTGGAGGTCAAAATCTTTTCCACCTCTAAATTTTCTTCACCATCTTCTTCAACAATCCGGTCTCATAAAATTGGGTGCTGATATTTTTGTGACAGAAGAGAGAGAGAGAATGGAGAAAGTAAAGAACATATTGAAGCCAAAAGTAGAGCCGCAAAAGCAACTGAGAGAGTGGCAGCGTCGTCTCCGAAGGGAGTGCCTGAACATCGATCGCCAGATTCGAGGTCAATTTGTCTTATCCTTTTCTTTTTCTACTATTTTTTTTTTATGATCCCTAATTTGGATAATTGAATTGATTTGGGGGTTTTGTGGTTTTTCTTGCTGATTGGGATTTTGGGGCCTATGATCAGATATTCAGAGAGAAGAAAAGAATGTACAGAAAGCAATTCGAGAGGCTGCCAAGAGGAATGACATGGGTTCAGCTAAGGTACTTTATATAAGCTTCTATTTCGTCGTACCATTATGTTCTAATTGCTATTGCTGAAATCATTATTTGTTCATGGCATTTTGTAACATCTTATAGCTCATAATTGGATTACATTAAAAACCCACTGAATTTAGAAGAGCTAAAGATACTGTTTTATGGGCCTATTTGTGTGTTTGGTTAAATTTTATGTGTATTGGAAAAATCAGGTGTATTTCAGGTCAAACTTACGCAAAACTTACTATTTGACGATTCTATAAATTTACAGTGGGATTTAAGCTGGTTTTATCAAACAAATATAGATATGTGGTGAACCTTTAGTTGTGATTAATTTTTATTTTTTTAGCAATCATGGTATGTAAATTTTGATTGCTTAGAACTTTCATTTCTTTTGCAACACCAATAATTTGCTTCAGTTAGTTTGCAGTCCTTGAAGTCCTTCTCTTCAGACATTTCACATTGTGAGCTTATGTGCAGACTATAACAGGCTTGCCTTTCATATATATTTCTCTACGCCATGATGTGGAGTCTGTAAATGTTTGTTTGCGGTGTTTGATGAGATCTCTTTTAGTATTTGGAGTGTTGGTTTCAAATCTGATCTAGTTTTGAAGAAGATAAGGATGGGAAGCGTCCTTTGAGGTGTTGGGCTTTGCGATTCTTAGAATAATTTGGGAAGGACTATTGGATCTTTATTCTTTAATGATCGCTATGAGCATATTAAGGTGTATCTGTTTCTGATTTCATAGGGATTCTAGTGCATCCCTTTATTGAGGATTTTACATCATTTTCTTTTGTTTTGTTTTCCTTGGAGGGACTCTTTGTCATTCCATCTTACTTTTCTTCCTTAACATTTTTCTTAAAGATAAAATTATTTTCATCTTATCATGCTGTATAAATTGTTACTTTGAGTTTGAGTATACATTTTGATTTTTGAGTGGTACAAATGCTAGCTTTTATTCATATATACATACGTATGTATAATGGTGGTGGTATTTTCTGCAGTGAAATTTGTTAATTGCTTCTATTTTTTATTTGTTCTCTTTATTTACATGCTTCTTGTCAAAAAAATTCAGGCACTTGCCAAAGAGCTTATTAGATCTAGACGAACTGTGAACCGCCTTTATGAAAACAAGGCCCAGTTAAATTCGATATCAATGCACCTCGGAGAAAGTGTTGGTACAATCCTTCTCATATTTAAGCTTTTGCATTACTTTTGCATATTAATACAACTGAAGAGCAATTAAACAATGGATATTGCATTGTTCTTTTATAGATCAGTGATCTAATAATTTTGAGTTTCCTTAGGTTTAATTCATCTATCTAAAATCTTAAGTTTGTTATTATATGTTTAATCTGAAAGGAATTTGCTGGAGCAACTATTTCTGTTTATCTACTGTGTAACCATTCAAATGGAATTGGTCATAATTTACCCTGATCTTGCCGTGTTTATGTTGGTCCTTGTAAGTGGATGGGATAAAATTCAGTTTTAATAAACTATGTCATGGTATATTGCAATAATAAAAGTAACTGATAAATAGTTATAATTGGTATGTCGACTAAAATGCCAAATACTATAAACAGTGAGTTGAAATTTATATTACAAGGACTCGGATGGAATGTCCAGTTGGACACGGTATTTTGAAGAGTCTGGCATGTTAGTACTCCTTAATTTTGCCCATTTTTTACACTAAAATGAAGTATCCAATACCCACACTCTTGTCCAAATATCGAGTGTAGAGTGTCACACACGGGTACTTTAGGGAAAAATGCAGAGTCCTTGGAACTTAGGTTGAAATTTTCTTTTTAATGAATTATTTATTGGCTGGGCTTCATTTTGCCAACCATGACAGGATTTAACTTGGACAGGTGGTGACTATTATGATCTGTAGTTCACATTAAAATAGTTTAACTTCAGCTTTTAATGGAGTTGTTGATATTGGGGAAAGAGTCGAATGTTTTCTGTAGTTCACATATAATTTATGAATCAACTAGAATGTGTACTGGATTAAATCTTGAAGTAATATCTTTTCCGTGCACTGATACTTCAGCTTCAGATTTAATCAACATAGATGAACATAGGTTAACTGGCTGTTGCATTTGGTGTGTTAGTCGAAAAAATTTAAGAAGCAGTAAATAATTCCAAATTAATACATTGCTTATTAAAAGAAATCCAAATTGATATGTCAAATATTCAATTTATTCATGTGTATGAATAAAATCTTCTTCTTTTATCAAAAATAAATTTTAAATTTGAATTATCCGACAGAAAATTATGGTAATCTAAACTAAAAAAAATTGTGGTAACAAATGCACTTTTGATGTAGGAGGAGAACGGAGGAAAGAATAAAGGGGAATCAAAAAAGATAATTAGACTAAAAGACACAAAGCACAAGTCTTAATTCAATAATATCAATCATTTAGTAATTAATAATAATGATAATGGATTACAACTATTTATATAGGATTAGGAAAAAAAAAACTAATACTTGGAGGCTAAGTAAAATATTAAGTAATCTAATTAAATAAGAAAATAAAATCCTAGTAATTATCTACTACTTTCAATAATTAATATTCTAGAATATTCTGCTAATATAATTAAATATATCCTAATATTATCTACCAAATAAACTAATTACATTGAAATCGTGTATAAATAATAATAACCCAATAATCAATAATATTAAATTTCTTTTGTTTCAATATCATTATTCCCCTCTCCTTTGAAAAAACTCGTCCTCGAATTTTGAAGTATAAAAGAATCCACGGTCCACGAATCGGACTCTAAACATGCAAGAATTTTTGGTCCTCCTTGTAGACATTTTGATAATTAGAAAATAATAATGAGCGAACTTCCTTGTATTGCATCTTGTTGGAGCTCTTGTTGATAATGTAATCAATGACTTGATGTTGGTTTCTTTATATAGATTATTAATTTGCTTTGGGAATGCATCAACTTTTTGCTCAATCTCACTCTCGCTCATTGTATTCTCAACTTCAACTTTATCTTCATATGACTTGTCATTGAGTTGCGGAATTTCTTCATTTGTCTCTTTCAGTGCATCTTGTTGAACTTTCTCTTTAGGCTTGAATGCAATTAATTTGATAATATAATGTTCATGTTCAGAAGAGTATATTTCACTTTCTTCATGATCCACATTTAAGCATTCAATCCAATTTTGACTCGATAAAATATATGCAATATACATGGATATAACATCGCACCATACTTAATCAGAATATATGTGCATTTGGATGGGAACTAAATATCTTTCTGTAACATGAAAAGAGGCATTACTTAGTCAAGGAATAATGTAAGGTCTGGATGCGGTTCAACAATAAGGTTTAATTTTTCTACCGCACATGGAGACAATATTGATTGCACATTCTTTTTCGACGATAATTTTACACAATTTTCCTCCACACTGAAGAAAATGATGAAAAGTAATGTCACACTTTGAAGAATCCTCTGTGCGACATTTCGGGATATCCAATTCCATGAAAAAATTTAACAATTCAAGGCTAAACAAAATTGAAATTTTGAAGGCTGATTTGAACTTTTCAGAAATCTCAGGGATTAATTTGAACTTTTTCTGAAATTTCAGGAGCTGAATTGAAAACTTTAGAAACTTTAGGAGCTGAGTTAGAAGTTTCAGAAACCTTAGGGTACCGATCTATAATTTTGCGATTGATGAATAGTAACAATGTAGCGTGTACTGTTATAGTTTATTTATTTATTTATTCAATAAAAGTTTTGGGATGGATTTGAGACTACATTGTCGTCTCGAATGGTGTTATAGACTAGTGATTTCAACAATTTATGGAAACCAGAAAAATTAGGGTAGAAAGAAATTGGGTGAAATCGAAATATATCAGAACTTTTAACTCTGATACCATTATGATGTAGAACAAAGATGGAGAAAAGAATAAAGGGGAATTAAAGAAGATAATTGTGGTAAAAGTCACAAAGCACAAGGCTTAATTCAATAATATCAATCATTCAATAATTAATAATAATGATAGATTACAACTGCTTTTATTGCTTATATAGGAATAGGGAAAAAACTCTAATACTTGGAGGCTAAGTAAAATATTAAGTAACCTAATTAAATAAGAAAATAATATCCTAGTAATTATCTATTACCTTCAATGATTAATATTCTAGAATATTCTACTAATATAATTAAATATATCCTAATATTATCTACTAAATAAACTAATTATATTGAAATTGTCCATAAATAATAATACACAATAATAACCCAATAATATTAATAAAATTTTACTTCCATCCTCATCAGTTACTTTTCGGAAAAAAATTATATTTTTAATAATAATAGTAATAATAATCAAATACTTGCACGGTTACATATTCCTAATTCTTCACCTGGCATTTCCTTTTGTTGTCTATGTGTGCGATGCTTTTTTATGCTTTCTCTGTTTTTATTACATTCTAATCAGAAGTAGGAAGAGAGTTAACTTGGAGGTTACATTCTGTGCAATTTATGGTATGTAAAATGAAGAGAACAGGTGCTAACTGTAAGAAGTGACTTGGATTGGTTAATGAGAATACAAAATCTTCGTTTTTGTTCCTTATTGACTTTTTTCCCTTCTCTTTATTTTCTTCCTGGCTTTGCTGATCTTGGTTATGTACAGGCTTGACTTTTCTCGTCTCTCACGCCATCTTTTCTTAGCTGCACATTCTTGTCCCACGTCATCTTCGTTTCGTATGATGCAACCTGAGTTTCATAAATATCTCTAATCTCACACTTCAAAGTCCATTCTTCTTGCATAGTTTAGGAGTCTAAGAATTCATTTTTGTTGACTACTTATGTAATGTAGGAGCTTTACTTCATTGATTAATGATTAGGGACTTGAGGGTCTAGATCTTTCTCCGGGTTTGTTAAACTGGAGCTCTGAAAAATATTGTGTAAAATACTTTATAATTATGATTTTTTGTAAATATGAATACTTTGTTTAAATGAATATAAAGCCATCTTGCGTTGATCAGAGGAAGTAATTATAAAGGCGTTGATCACTTTGTATCTATAAGTGAAGTCTTGTAATAATGTTTTCTCCTCAGTGTTTCACTTTATTTTTTTTTGGTGTTATTTAGTGGTTGTGTTTGGGAAGATGACACTCTTTCCAATCATTTTCATTCCCTTCTTAAAATTCATTACATCTTCTAAATTTGTTAAACTTCTTATAACATGTTTGATTTATTTTTTTAAAAATTATTTTGCAGCTATTGCTCGTACAGTGGGACACTTGTCCAAGAGCGCCGAAGTCATGAAGATTGTCAACAACCTCATGAAGGCTCCACAAATGGCTGTGACAATGCAAGAATTCAGCAAAGAAATGACTAAGGTACCTTTATATTTCTTCCATAAAGATATTATCCACCTCTATGTTTGTTTGTTTCGTATGTGTGTGAGTCTATGCTTTGTTCTTGTATATTTTTGCGAACTATGGTTTTTCAATATCGCAGTGCTTTCCGAGTATCTTTTATCTCGATGTTTATACTTTTTTAATCTGTAAGATGGACCCATTTTCCATTCCATACTTTTTTTTTTGAAGAAGCATTCATGAGACTGAGAGTTTATTAATCCTTTAAATCGTTGTGTACAAGATGATAAATTCCATCAGGAACCTCTTCAATCCAATACAAAGGATATGAATCAGGGACTAGGGACAATTCAGCCAAAGAGTGAGCAACCATATTGCCCTGCCTAAACACATGACAACAACTACAACTTTGAAAATAAGAACCAATCTTCAAGCAGTCTTCCAGAATTAAACCCAAAGAGGAAATGTCAAGTTTAGGTCTGCACAACTTCGAAATAACGCTAAGATTGTCACTTTCCACTTCCCTCATGAGAAGTCTAGTTCTCTAGTAAAAGCCATAGCACTACGGACAGCAAGAACTTCCGCAACCTTTGCAGAAAAATGGCCTTCAATTCTTTCAACCCCAGCTCCTAAAATATGTCCCATAGAATTCCTCACAATGAAACCGAAACCCGCAAATTGTACACCCTTCAAAGTAGCATCACAATTAATTTTAACTGACAAAGGCATTGGTTTATTCCATCCCATTGATGAACGACTCGATTCTTTCTTTGAACTTTCACCTACTGCAGAACATCTAACATGTTGGAAATCATGAAGGGAAAAGCATTGTGATACAATCTGCATTGGGGTAGCTGAAGGATTATCATGGACAAGGCTCCCACCTCAAACTTAAATCTCTTATCAAATTTGCAAGAGTTATGAAGTAAGAAGGACCAAGTCTGGATCATCTTATTACCAACCCTTTTATATGCTTGAACTTCTTAAATATTTCTTGTCTATATTTTGCTAAACATCTCATTCTCTCACATAGATTGCCAATTAACTTGCATTCACAATTATATTTTGAATTAATTGCCATATTTTTCCCTGTTTCAAATTATAAGATCAATATTGACTTTTTAAAAGTCAATTTCAAATATTTTTAAATTCAAATTTGATATGAATTCATTAATATTTGTCAATACAATTATAAATATTACAAACTATCTAAGAAGTACTACTACTTATGAAATTTATAGTTTTCAAAATTAAAAGAAATCATGTTACTTTTAATTGTGAAAATGTCTCAAATTGACTTTTAAAAGTTTATTGATATTATATACATTCCAGAGAGACTTTCTTTGTACGCTCTCCGCTCATTTCTGCCTCTTCTATCTCTTTTTCTGTCACTCTCTCGTAAGCACATGCAAACGTGTTCACACCGGTACGCTCATGCATCCGCATGCAGGAATTTTGTCAAGAATAAGAGGATGAAAATTTGCATTCCTCTAGCAATTTTCTTTTCATTCCTCTCTTGCTCTCCTTTTTAACATACTTCTAACCGAGCTTCGTCCATTTTCTAATGATAAATCCCTTTGCATATGATCACCCATTACAGTCAACAGCATAGATTACTGTTGAATCAGAGAGAAGAAAAAAATATTTCTTTTACTCTGTTTGGTTGTCGGCTTGTCGCTGAGGGCTAATGTAATAAAATAGATTATTGTAGTTTCTTTTTTTTGGTGAAAGATAGATTATTATAGTTTCAAACTAGTGGTATAATATTTTTGAAAACACTCCCATTTAAAGCTGTTGTGCCAAAATGACACCAAAATCTTAAATGATTTTTCTGCCCCTTTTGACAGCAAAATTCTTTTCACTTTTGCGATAGAGTATGGTTTTGAAGAAATGAAACCGATGATATAGGATTTGGCTTTATTCAGCAAGAGAAGAGGAAGGTAAGGAGGTTGGAAATTCTTGTGTTTCATACCTTGCCCCCGGCCCTGGGACCAGTAACTAGGAGAAGTTATGTTAATTGGGGGCCTTGGTTGATGAGAAAATTTGTGGTTTCTATGTTTCTCTTGTGTTTAGTTTTCCTGGCTTATATACTGGAGGCCCCTACTAATTAGTGAAGGAGGATCAGCCAGTGAAACCATGACGACTGAATTGGTGTTGTGTCAGGGAAGTTAAAACAACCTGATTTAGAAAGACTTGTCAGCTCTCTGGACAAACTTTTGGAGTATATTCTGATGAATTAAATGGAAAAGGAAAATTTGCAAAAAAATACTGATCTTTTTATTCAAATTTGCAGAGGTATTAGGTTAGGGAATTGTAATAAAAAAAAAAGTAGGACTAGATTATGATAGTATCTGAGAACAGAAAAAATGGAAACTTCAAAATGTTTTATTTACACATCATATCTATTGTCTTTACAGCCTCCACTAGCAACATCTCTTCAGCTGCCATCAACTACCCTTCTCATCTCTGTCTCTCACACACACAGACTTTACACCCCCCCCCCCCCCCCCCCCCCCTTCCCAAAAAAAAAAAAACTGAGAATTAAAAAGGGTAAAAGGCATCTTAGATCGACTTAAGATAACTTATCTTAGGTCACTTACAATCCAACATCATTTGATCAACTTAATAATCTAACTGTACAGATGTAAAAAGCTAGTAAAATTATAAGATTATGTAAAATTTTGTTTGATTTGAGGTTATGCATCAACAATTTTATAACAATTGAAGTTGCTAAAATCTGAGCTATCGAAATATATATACTTGTATACATTATTTTATACTATTGTAAAAATGATATTCTACTGCCTTAAATCAAACGAAATTTTATGTACTCTCATATTATTGCATGTTTATTATATCCGTACGGTTAGATTACTACATTGATTATCAAATGTTGTTGTATTAGAAGTCAATCTAAGATACCTTTAACCTAGTTAATATATATATATATATGATGTTGGATTACTTGCATACTTTAAAGGCTATAAACCATTTCATCTTCATTAAACTTCGCTATTACTTTTACAAATAGTGATATTGCAACTAAATAGTGTGAACATCACTGTTGCTAATAGTGATATGTAGGTTAAAGTCCCAAGTAAAATTGGTCTATTTTGAGAAACCCAATGCAAGTTGGTCTCTGTTGGAAAGAATCCTAGGAAATAATGTGTTTACATACAAATGCACAAGAGAAAAATTGGGCAGTGTTGTAAAGAGCAAGAAGTGGCTAGGTAGTACTGAATAGGATGTTGTTTTTGCCTATCGTTTTTCTTTATGAATCAGATGCCATGATCATGTATAACTGGTTAACACCTTTAGCCTTCAGGGTGTTGCAGGGTGTCGATGCAGTCACCAGTCGTAATGCATGATTGATTCAACATAAGATCTGCAGTTCCTAGTAAACTACAAAATTATTTTAGAACATGCGGCCTACCAAATGGTGCTGATGTAACTTGTTTTGAAACTGGTGATTGTGCACCAGGAACCATTTCACATCGTGCTAAAGCAGGGTCTTTTGTATCCGTCAAGTGTAGTAGGTTCTAATTGGATATTGCATGATTGTGTCTGAAAAAAAAAATCGCAAGGATAGTTTAAGTGGCATCGTTTTAAATTTACAAATCCAACCCTGCATCTAGTAAACATTTGCAGGTGTGGTGTGATGTGATGTGATTGCATCACAATCTACTATGCTGTTGATTGGAATAATGTCATCATATGTAATAATTCCCGAAGGAGCCTCAGATTCCAGTCTTATTGATTGAAAAGAGTTGTCTTTATCTGTTTTCATTACTTTGCTGCAATTAACTTTCAGTTACATCATCACAGGCTGGAGTAATGGAAGAGATTGTGAATGATACTGTTGATTCTGCGCTGGATTCGGAAGATATAGAAGAGGAGACTGAAGAAGAAATTGATAAGGTATTAGCTGCAATAGCTGGTGAAACGGCTGCACAGCTGCCAGAAGCAGTCAGGAAGGAGCAGTTAAAGCAACCTGCCCAGGCAGCTGAAGATGCAGAGGTATTTTGGACATAATTACTGTAGCAACTGTATCTGCTTTGAAATAAGCCCAATTGATTTTATTTGTATATTTATTTTTATGAATTCTTAGGAAGAGGGTGTTCATGACGAGGAAGAACTAGAAGAAATAAGGGCTCGTCTTGCCAAAGTAAGGTCCTAATATGAACCTTTGAATCTCTTGTGATATCAAGAGTGAAAAGGTCTGATGATCGAATCAGGTACTTGTTCTGAGATTTCTGTGGTGAAACCATTTCCATCAATGAAGGAAGTGTTCAAATTGATGTATTGTAATTACGTTGTCGCAAAACTATGGCTCTTAACTAGTGTAATATGCATACTAATCAATATACTTTGGTCATTGATTATCCCTGTTTGCATAAATATACTCCAAAATAGGCGAGAGATTAGTTCTGTAACATAGCTATGATCACGTGTATTAATATTATCTTTAGTTCTGTAATATAGTTATGATCATTTGTATTAATATTATCTTGAAGCTTGAACTCCGAAGCTTGTATTTTAGATGAGATGGTCTTCTCTGCTTAGCGGAAGATTTCGCCTTCGTTTGCTTTTGTACGAGGAATTAACTCTATTTTTATTTTCAAATGTAGTAGTGTTTTCTTTGAAACAATGCGCATAGATTTGTTTATTGAGGTACATCGAAATATAAAGAGAAAAATTAAAGACATAAATACTTTAATAGACCATAGACTTAATATATTAATCTTTTGAGTCAAGTTGTATTTTCAAATAAGTATATTTGAATTGAATATTCTTAACAACTAATATCAGAGTCATGATTATGTGTTTAGGTTATGGATATGATATGAATTATGCATGATGGATGAAAATAATTCATTGAACAAACGGTAAACTCTTTTCGTAAAGACTATTGGTTGACCTGAAGAGTGGATTCGTCATGGGAGAGACGTTATAAGCTAGGCTCAAGAAGTTTTGAATACTTAGTGAATTATGTATTCTTTGAACAAGTAGTAGACTCTTTTTGGAGAGGTTTTTGGTGGATTAAACAAGAAATATTAAGAGATAAGTCTCATCAAACAGAGAGACTTGATGGGTTTGGTAGAGACTTTTAGTGGATCAAACAAGAAATATTAAGAAATAAGTCTCATTAGATATAGAGACTTAATGGGCTTGACAAAGATTCTTGATGGAACCAATAGGAGATATTGAAAAAAGTGACTCAACAACTAAAATGAGTGATATGCTAATATACTCAAAAACGTATGGTTAAAAGTTTAAGAGGGAGCTTGATGTCAATGTAAATGGAGAGATCATGCGTTATGTGGGAGATTATTGAGATACTGTGTGATAGTAAAGTCTCACATTAAAATACAAGAAGAAAAATTGATAACATATATGCTTTAGTGGACTATAGACCTAATATATTAATATTTTTAATAAAGATATAATTTCAGATGAATATATATGATCTGAATATTTTTAACATTATTATGGTGAATATGTCATTTTTTTTTTTTTTTTAAAAGTTAGGTTCATAGAGCTGTACCCGTTGCATACTTGCATTACTTTAAGGTTACACAAGTATTTAAGGTATATTTATATAAATGGGAAAAAGTTATCAAAGCAATGCTTTAGTCAAGTTTTGCTAAAACTATTATATTTTACTCCTTAAGATTAAGTTTTTTATTTTTGAATTTTATTTAAAAAGATTATAATTTTAAATTTTATACAAAATTATATCGTTTTATTAAGTAATATTAGTCCAGCTTAACTAAGTTGGCCTTAAATTAATTTTCCCTTGTATATATTTAGCATTGCTTTAGGGTTAGACATTAAGTTCTATATTTATAAATGACTTATCCATGTAAGCATGGCTTTGAAGCAACTTTATGGTGTAAACTCATTAATAACTATTCCCTTTGTTTTGTTTTAAAATTAGAGATTATTTTGTAGTTTATTTTAAAATTAGATATATAAGTCAAATTAATTTATGACTTTATGGTGGTTTTATGAATCGATTTTAAACTTTTGATATTGGTACCTTTAATTTATGTTTATACATAAGTCAAATTAATTAATTATTGACTCATGACCACTTGATCTGTATAACTCACATATATTGATATAGTGGTTGGGAATTCGAATTTTATTGACAATAAATTAGGAAAAAAAATTCAAAAGAAAGCACAACATCAGAGGTTCATGAGAAAGCAGATCTCAACCATTTCACCTAAATGTAACATCTATTTAGAATGTTTTAAGGTGATTGTAATAAAACCATATTATCAGTGTATATATATATATATATATATATATACATCCCAATGAAATTAAATTTGTATTGCATTTTTGCTAATTAAACCTACTCTAAAAAAGAAAACGGACAAACAAAATCAGATTGTTGAGTGAAATCTGCTGATTGGTTACTCCAAAATTGAGAACGAATAAAGGAAACAAGATTGGAAATATCTCGAGTAATCTTTCCCTATTTTTCCATACAAATAATATACAAAATTAGTTTCCAAGTTCCGTGTAAGTAATAGAGAGATGAATGTAAGGAAGGAAAGTTGGAAAATTATACTCCGTGCAAGTAATAAAGAGAAATAATGATAGGGCAGTGAGGTACAATAAGATATTTGACATAATTATTTTCACCGACATTTATCTGATATAATTTTAAGAAATTTGTTATTGACAAAAATCAATACGAATACAAAAGATAAAAACTGAGTCGTTTTGGTCGGTTATAAATCAACTCGATAGTTTAAAAATATTTTTTTTGTCAACTCAGCATTTAATTTTTTTTTTGTTTTACTGTAAAATATGCAATTAATGTATCCTTATAACATATTTAATCATATACTCTTTAGTTTATATAATACATTAATATTGTTATATGTATCATAGTTTCTATTTTTAGATTTATCAATTATATATTATAAGTATGACTATTAACATTATTAATTAGTATGATGTTATCTTATTCAACTTACTCAAATACGTTATAAATAAGACTTTGACTATACAATAAATGTAACACCCCCAAATCTAGGTCCGCACAGTTCAAACTTGAGTTGTCAAAATACACAACAACTATTACAATGTACCACAATACAATATTCAAATAATACACAACTAAGTCTTTATTATTATTGTCACACTATTTTACAACTTATAAAAACTAATACAGCTACAACTCGGACATTCACTCCATCCCCCGACTAGACTCAGCTACTCTCTCATCTCCTGTTAAAAAATAATGGAGCAAAAGGAAATGGTGAGCTCAAATAGCTCAGTAAAAAATATCATGATTAAGATAATAACAAATAAATTATCGTTAGCCTTCAACAGTTGAGTTTTTGATAGAATAATTTAAACAACAAGTTTTAATTCAATAACTGCATTTAAGTTCTTAAACAAAGTTCAGATCAATAAATGCAGCAGAATGACAACCATTAGAAAAATCATATGGACCATAATGTCCACTCGCTTCTCTTTTTAAGAAAAACATTATCAACTTTTGTCATCTGAAATACCATTGGCCATGATAGTACAATTTCACAGTTTCTGATCATAATCATGCAAGTCAACAATTCATCTTTGCACTACGGACCAAAGATATTCAATATAGCATCAACGGTCATGATTATACCAGTCTTCAGCCTTTGGTCATAATCATACCAAACAACAGTTCATTTTTGCCCCAAGCCAAAGAGAACATTCACCACGTGCCTTAAAAGACACATCATCAACTATATCGCCTTTAACTTATCAACGTCTTTAACCTATAAAAACCTTTATCCAATCTGTGTCCCAGGGCACAGATATCACAACAATTTGATTCTTGATTATTAGAATAATAACAGAGATATTAATAATGAACAGAAGAAACAGGATAAACAATAAGTATCGAAAGTTTATAATTTTTGCTTTGTGCAGATTCAAATAATGTTCAAACTGTCAAAATGATGTGGAGTGAAATTCAAAAATGATATTCAAGATCCATAATTCAGAATAACGGTTACAGTTCAATAGAAAGGTTCACGTAAATAGGAAGGTGCAATTGAAATGATATTAAATGAAACGCAAACTATTAAGGAAAATATAATCATTTCAAAATTTTTACCGAATAATACTTACCATAGTAAGTTTAAGAGTAGAAAAGAAATGATATCCCTTACCGTGGTAAGTTTGAATAATGGAAGATGAAAAAGATGGTATCCCTTACAAATAAGAAAGAAAATAATATCCATTTTATGATGATGAAAAGAATGATACCCCTTACTGTTAATTCTCAATGACACGAAAGATATCTAGAAGGGGGTTTGAATAGATTCTTTAAAACTTTTTCCTTATTTTGATTTTTAAGAAAGAATGAATTATTAATCAGATAGTTTAGCACAGCGGAATATGATTTAGTTACCCCTTCTTTAAAATGTTAATGTAATAATTCAACAAGCAAATATAGCAGTTAATAAATACAAGATGAAAAACACCAGATTTTAAGTGGTTCAAAGTTTACAAGACTCCTACTCCACTATTTTACTCCTTGAGCAGCAAATCAACTAAGGATACTATTACAATTTTCGAATCACTAAGATTCCTTCAAGACCAGCAGTCTTGGAACTCTAATTCACTAAGAACTCTTCAAGTCCAGCAGACTTGGATACTCTAGTTCACTAAGAACTCTTATCATGAGTAGTGATAGTTTTTGTGTGCTACTAAGTTACGTTTAGCATAAGTTTCTGAAGAACTTAGTAACGAGGCAAGATTCCTTTCAGTTTGATCTTTTTGAACTCTTACGAATTTTTGCTTTCTTATGTAATGCTTGTCTTTGAATATTGAATCTGGGCTTCTCTTATAGAAGTTTTTCATTTCTTTCCGTTTGAAATCTACTATTCTCTTCAATTTCTGTCTGTTACCTCACAATGTAGAACTGTTGAATATTATATTCATTTAGCTCATTAATGCTCTGACGAGGAATTAATTGACCTGTAAATACTATTCAAAAAGGTGTTTCCTTTTTTCTTGGGATAAGACATGGCAGTCGTAGGTTTCTACCAACTTTCATAGAGTCGTTTGGTCCTCCATAGAAATATGTCTGATAGGACATCATCTTCTGACTTTACTGCCTTGAAAGTCTTCTCTCTGTTGTATAGCACGCTTTGGTTAGTCCTCTGATATTTCTGACTTTAGGCTCTTGACACAGGTTTATCTGACACATTGATGTACATTGTTCTTCTTGACGAAGTTGCTTCTGTCTTATAGGACAAGAGAAGAGTCATAAGAACTTTTAGGTCTTTGATCATAGTGTTGCTTCTGTGTCTCTTGTTAGCTTAATTCTACGATAGAGTTTTATTCTACGGCTACTCTATTGGTCGTAGAGTCCATTCTATGTTTGGGCTTCTTCCTTGATCGTAGTGTTTTCCTGATATGGAATCGTAGAGTCCACTCTACGAACAAACTTAGTCATTGAGTCTTCTTTATGCGAAGTCGTAGAGTCCACTCTACGAACAGACTAAATCGTTGAGTCTTCTTTGCTTGGAGTCGTAGAGTCCATTTTACGATCAGACTGACTAAACAGATATAGCACAAAATCAACCTAACAGATTTGATCTTATCTAACTAAGTCTTTGTACATCATAAATAATCAAAAGACTTTACAACTCAATACATTCATATCCAAAAGATCAACCTAATAATTTTGATCTTATCTAACTAAGTCCTTGTACATCATAAACAACCAAAGGACTTTACAACTCTACTATTGAATACATTTAGCACCTTAGATCTTATCATCAAATTAAACATAAAATGTTCAACAATCTCCCCGTATTTGATGATGACAACATAAATAGCATAACGTAATTTGAACAATTTAATTAGGCAAATGTATATGAGTAAGTGAGTGCCTAACATATAGTGAGCAGTTGTATTCTCTAATGAAAAAATATAAATTTTATTAATGTATAGTTAGTTGAACAATTAATGTAAATAAATTACATAAAAAAATTCTTATCTCCTCCTACTTGTAGATCTCCTTCTTTCATCTTCATACCTTTGCCTAGGAGACCTTCTCTCATCTTCCTACCTTTGCCAGAAGAGTGCTCTCCTTTCCTCTTCTGCTCTTTTCAGTTCAATTTTTTTCATTTGTATAGCTTCTTCTTCTTTCACTTGGAGCCATGCTTGAGAACTGGATGGTTCCACATATGAGGATTGTCCTTGACCACTTGGTACAAGTGGTCTCGCAGTTGAGTCATGTCTCTGATGAATTGGTACTGCTTCAAACCTAGGAGGTTGAATGGACATTTAAACCAATCTCATCCCTTGAGATGCTTTTCCTCTTCTGCTGCTTTGTTCTATGTTCTTCTTCTTCTCTCCCTTATTGGCATCATTAATGTTGGCCACCTCAGCCGATAGCTCCTACACACCCTGAACAAGTTCTTGAAGTTGAGTCTGGGTGGCAGCTACATCATTGCGATGATCTTGAAGTCATTCTTCAACTAGGATTTGTTTCTGCTCAACCACTGATAGAGTTGTATCTGATCGATGAACTTGTTCTTTGAGGGATTGTTTCATTTCGAAGATCTGATCAGCGAGAGGAGCTATAGATTGCGCATTGGTTTGTTAAAGAACGTTGATGGACTTCTGATGATTGGTCATTGCTTCCATAAACTTTTTGTCTCTTTTTTCAAGATGTTCATAAATAGCTGCCATTAATTGCTTCAATCTTGTGGAGAATTGTTTTTCTAAATTTTGAGAAAGATTGTTTACAGCAGTAACGACATTGTATACTCTTCGTATAATGTTGTGGGACGAGGATGCCAGATCTTTCTGTATCTCTACTTGCATATAGCTCGTAAGGTCCGTTAAGCACTCAGTAGTAGGAAGCAGAGATATCTTTTGCAGAATATCTTGGAGGAGTTGAGTTGTTTGCCCCTGGTCAGCGATGGAGCTTGGAATGTGAAAGTATTCATGACTAGAGGTTAAGGGAATATCTTCTTATGTGAGGAGAAGTCTTGGAGGTCGAAAAGGTTGAGCAGAAGACATTGTGTGTGTAAAAGGCGGGGTTTGAGGAGAGTCTTGAGGGCACTCTACGTCTTGATCATTTAAGCTTCCTTGACCATTAGTCGTAGAGTGTGGGGACTCTACGACTGGAGTAGAGTTGGACGTAGATCTTGTTCCAGTGGTTACGTTAGACAGCTCCTTAAATTTATTGAAGGTCCAGGCAGGTGTATGATTTTGTATGAATGTGAGAGGGATGACGTGTACCTTTTGCCCTACTGAAGATGAAAAAGAGCTGTTTGAGATCAGCTTTTGGACAAAGTGTAGGTTTTGAGGGTAGCCTTGAGCCAGAATTACCATGTTGGGATATGCTTTGAAGGTCCATAACAGTTGATCCTATGCATTGTGTACCAAGGCTCGATGGAATGACATCAGTGGCAAGAACTTTAGCAGGCAGTTGTAGTTGAGGTGCCTCTGTTCATTTCTTCCAACTGTCACTATTTCGATGTCATCCTCTTCATCTGTATTCATTGTGGTTGAAATGATTGAAATGTCTTCTTGAATCTCCCCCTCAGCCTGAGCATCTACTGGCTCAGGAACTACTGATGGCTCCCCCTCAGTTTGAGTAACTATAGGTTCAACTGCTTCAAATGACTCCCTCTCAACTGGAGCATTGTCAGATTTTTTATGTAGCTCCCCCTCAGCTACTGAGCCTTTTTCATCTAAATTCACTAGCCTTCTTCTCTTTGGTCTTGGCTCTTTTGAAGTGACCTCCCCAGCCTTATGCTTATTGCTAGTTTCCCTCTGCTGATCTAATTCTTCATCCTCCGTGTCAGCCTTCTCCTCAGGAGCAACGTCAGAGGCTTCATTTGATGATCCTTGAGGTCTTTAGATCTCAAGATCTTTCTTTCCTATCCTCTTTCTGATCAGACCAGGAGATAGCCTGAAGACCTCCTGAGACTCTGCTTCTGTAGACAGGATCTTCATTTGTGAGGGCCCAGTTTCACTTTGTGTTCCCTCACTATCCCCAGATCGGGATAGTTTTCTATTCTTAATTGGGTTCCTTTTCCAATTTTTGAACAGTCTCTGGGTCATCCTCTTATTAGCATTGATGACTTCTCCTTCTGCGTGCTCAATCTTATCCCCCAAAACAGATTGAAGGAGAATGTTTATGAATCTCCCATAGGGCAAATTTCTGATGCCCTTCGCCTTTTCTGCATTTTGGATTCAGTTCCCGATCCATTCAACTAGTAAGGAGCCAAAGATGATATTAATCTTCTTTACTATGGCTGTCATTATCTTTAGTTGGATCTCGTTGACAGAGTCGTGAGCAGAGTCTTTGCAAATGAGGCACTTTCCAACGATGTCAGCTAGAAACTCATACTTATGATAAAATTCTTTCTTCTTCAATCCTCTCAGCTTCGGATTCTTTTTGTGGTGCATCCTTCTCAGGCACTCTTCTGTGCTCACCATACTGAGAGATGTGAGACCCCAATGCTTGAAACCTAGAGCTAGGTTTATTTCTTCAGAGGTGAGGTTGAACTGAACCCCTCTAACTGTGGTGGTTAGGGTTCCATTTACATAGGTTTCATTCATATAGAATTCTCTAACTAGCTTTGATATGACTCTTGTGTTTGTTCCCAGGGCTTCTCGAAGGCCAGCCCTTTCTAGCAAATGGATTATCCTCTGGTACTGTTTATCTGCTGTTGTGAAGGCTTCGAAATTTAGTTCGTTTCCAGAAATGACTTGAGTAGGCGCCATTTGATTGTTTTTCTGAGACAGGAAGAATGATTTAACTAAGTATTGGCACTTTAGGGTTCTAGATTTTTGAGAGAGAGATAGAGAGGTTTAGGTTTTTTATTTTTGAAGAATAATGAACGACGCACAATTTTTTAAAGTATTTAAAACTTCCCTCTATGTTTGCTGAAACGCGTGTCAAGTTTTGATAGGAGCACTTTTAGTTGGTTGATGACCATTTTGCCCTTTGTCTCCCCCTGAGCTTTACGATCCTTCTTGACACAGCGATCCTTTGTTTTAACAGTCGTTGAGTTAGCTTTACGACAGGGATGTACTCTGCGATCCTTGGCTTAACAACCGTTGAGTGAGCTCTACGATTTGTAGTGTACTCTACGATCCTTTGTTTTGACGATCGTTGAGTGGGCTCTACGAACTTAAGCGTAGTGTACGATCCTCGGCTTGATGATCGTTGAGCGTGCTCTACGAACTTGTCCTTTACTTTATTCCCTGAACACTTTTCTTCCTGCCGAGTTAGTAGCTTCCAAAACATGAAATATATATAAAGAGTCTAGATTTAACATTCCTAACTCACTTATTAGTTTATTAAATCTTGATTCATCTAAAGGTTTTGTAAATACATCTGCTAGTTGTTCTTCAGTTGGGATATAGTGTAGTGATATATTATCATTTTGTACATGATCCCTAATGAAATGATATCTTATATCTATGTACTATGATAATACTAGTATTATCATAGTACATAGGGATTGGATTAAGCTCAAACCCATAGTCAACAAGCTGAGTCTTCATCCATAGGATTTGTGCACAACAACTACTTGCGACTATATATTCAGCTTCTGTAGTTGATGTGGATACTAAGTTTTACTTCTTACTGAACCAAAATATAAGTCTGCTACCAAGCATCTGGCAAGTTTCACTTGTACTCTTTCTGTCTATTTTGCATCCTGCATAGTCAGCATCTGAATATCCTATTAAATTAAAGGAAGACTCCTTGGGATACCATAATCCCAAGTTTGTAGTTCCTTTAAGATATTTAAAAATTCTTTTTACAGCTATTAGATGAGACTCTTTAGGGTTAGCCTAAAATCTAGCACATATACATGTAGCAACCATTATATTTGACTGACTAGCAGTTAGGTATAAAAGTGAGCTTATCATACCTCTGTACTGAGTGATATCAGTGTTTTTACCATTCTCATCTTTGTCAAGCTTAGTGGCAGGTGGCATAAGAGTTTTCATGACAATTGCAGATTTCATGCCATACTTCTTTAATAAGTCTTTGATGTATTTGGCTTGGTTTATGAAGATGTCTTCATTAGTCTGCTTTACTTGAAGTCCGAGGAAGAAGTAGAGTTCTCCCATCATGATTATCTTAAACTTGCTCTGCATAAGCTTGGCAAACCTTTCACATAGTTTTTCATCCGAAGAACCAAAAATAATATCATCCACATAAATCTGAACTAGCAGTGTTTTATCCTTATGTTTTCTTAAAAATAGAGTAGTATCTACTCTTTCTCTAGTGAATCCTTTTTCAATAAGAAAGTTAGTTAAGGTTTCATACCATACTCTGGGAGCTTGTTTTAGACCATATAAGGTTTTATCTAATTTATAAATATAATTTGAAAAGGTTGGATTGATAAAACCTGGAGGTTGTTCCACGTAGACTTCTTCTTGAAGTTCTCCATTCAAAAATGCACTCTTGACATCCATTTGGAAGACTTTGACCTTCATGTGTGCAGTATGGGCAAGGAAGATCCTTATGGCTTCCAATCTGGCTACTAGAGCATAGGTTTCATCATAGTCAATTCCTTTATCTTGAGAATAGTTTTTGGCCACCAGTCTTGCTTTGTTCCTTGTAATCACACCATTTTCATCCATTTTATTTCTGAAGATCCATTTCGTGCCAATGACTGGTTTATACTGAGGTCTGGCAACTAATCTCCAAACTTTACTTCTTTCAAATTGATTTAGTTCCTCTTGCATGACCTCTATCCAACTTGAGTCTCCTAAGACTTCTTCGATCTTCTTGGGTTCCACTTGAGAGAGAAAGCTTAGGTAGAAGCATTCATTTGTAGTTGCAGCTCTTGTCTTGATTTTGGCATTTGAATTTCCAATTATTAGATCTTGAGTGTGATCCTTGGTCTACTTTATTCTCCTAGGAACATCTGTTCTGGTGCCTTCTTACCTGAGTTCTTCCAAATCAACTTCTTGTCCTGGTCGTAGAGTTTCAATGTCTTTCGGGGTGAACTCTATAATTTCTTCTTCTGCCTCAACGATTTCTGTTGTTGGTTCCATGATCGTAGAGTCTGACTCTACAATTTTGAGTTCTCCAATCGTTGAGTTGATTTCTGATAAACTATTGAGTGTTGAGCTTTTCTTTTTTGGATCTGATTCATCAAATATGACATGAATGGAGACTTCGACAGTTAAAGATTCCTTGTTGAACACTCTGTATGCTCTGCTATCCATAGCATATCCAAGAAAGATTCATTCATCTGACTTTGGCTGGAATTTGGTTAGATGCTTCTTGCCATTGTTGAATACGTAGCATAGACAGCCAAATGCATGAAAGTAGCTTATATTTGGCTTTCTTCATTTCCATAATTCGTATGGAGTCTTCTTTAATGTTGAGTGTATGAGTGACCTGTTCTGGGTGTAGCATGCCATGCTAATGGCTTCAGCCCAGAAATTTTCAGGAAGATAGGCTGCTGCAAGAAGAGTTTTTCCAACTTCAATCAGAGTCATATTCCTTATTTCTGCTACTCCATTCTGTTGAGGAGTTCTTGAGGCTGAGAAGTTCTGAATGATTCCATTTTCTTCACAGAACTGGTCCATATCTGAAAAGTCAAACTCTTTTCCATGGTCACTTCTGATGGTCTTGATCTTCTCACCCTTTTCATTCATGATCAGTTTGAAGAGCTTGATAAGATGTGAAATAGTTTCATCTTTAGAGCTTAGAAAGGATATCCATGTGTATCTAGTGTAGTCATCTGCTACAACTAAAGAATATCTCTTTCCTCCAAGGCTTGATGTTGGGATAGGCCCGAATAAATTCATGTGTAGTAATTGAAGGGCTCTATTATTTGAGTTGACTGTCTTGCTCTGAAAAGATATCTTTGTTTGTTTTTTCAAGCTGACATGCTTTGCAGGGTTTTTCTTTGATGAAGTTAAGCTTTGGCAATCCTCTTACTAGGTCTTTGGAGGCAAGCTTTGACATGCTCTTGAAGTTAAGATGTGATAATCTCCTGTGCTAGAGCCAGCACATATCTTCAGAGGCTTTAGCAAGAAAACAGACTACCTCATCTTTACTTAATTTGGCAGTTGCTGAAAGATATTGCACCATTTCCAGTTGAGCCATAACTTTTGATTTTCCCTGAATTGTTGTCCCAAAAAATGACTGCAGAACCATCCTTTTCCTTGTAATCTGTCAGAAGAGCCTTATCACATGTCATGTGCCTTGAGCACCCACTGTCAAGATACCAGATGGATCTCTTTACTAGTATAACAAATCAATCTTCATTTTGGTACCCATAATTTCTTGGGTCCTGTTTTGTTAGTACCTTTTGGGACCCAAATTTGTTTGATTTTAGGTCTTTACAGTTTATGATAATGATGACCTGATAAATATTTATCATTTTTATGATGGTAACTATGATTGATATGACGATGATGTATGTATATATGTGAATTCCTATTTGTCTAGGACTTGTGAGAATTATAATTGCTCAGTCCTTCGGTTGGGCTGATCTACATTCTGCTTCCATGCTACTCTACAATTCTCATGTTTCGTAAAATGATAGTAGACTTTACGATTTCTGTATGGATGGTTCGTAGAGTAAGTTTTGCTCGACTTTATGATCATTTGAGGTTCAGTTATAGATGTTAACTTATTTTTTAATTTTCTGAACCCCAGACCAGTGCGAGTTTTATTGTCTAATATGATTGCAGGATTAACAGAGTGTGGACAGCTATGAGAGATTGATTCAGAGGATTTGATGAACACAATTCATTTATCAAGATTAAAGGATTTGCCTTCATTTATTTCCATTGATTTTTCCATAATAGGTCCTGAGAAGGAATTCTCATAACCTAATCCTGATCTATCAGTCACATCTCTTTTACTAGAGATTAGGGTATCCATAGATAAACTAGATTTGTTTCACATGAAAAATTGTCTTTTCTAGTTCCTGAATCTTGGAGACTAGTGAAGACTCTTTATGAATGCTCAATTCAGTTATCTTTTTCAATCTTTTATTCTCAGTCTCAATACTAGAATAAAGTTTAGCTATTTGAAGTGTGACTTCTAATTTTATGCTTATTTTCTCTTTATCCTCTTTTAAATGAGAGTAATCTTTAGATATCCTTCTAAACATTTTCATGTATTTATGTAGCTCTACCATTAAGTCATGCATGCCTTCTCTAAGATCATCAATGTTTAATTCAGGAGAGTAAAAGTCAAATACCTCATCTATGTTGAATTCTTCTTTGTTGTTTCCTTCCTCGTTTGTCATTAAGCACAGGTTGGCCTTATGTGGCTCTTCATCGTCACTTGACTCAGAGTTTAGTTCTTCTTCTGAGTCACTCCAGGAGGCTTCAGCTATGAAGCTTTTGTCTTTCTTCTTTTGCTTGTGGAAGCTCTTGAATTCTCTTTTTGGATTTGCTTTTGTTCTATCCCTCCTCAACTCTTCTCTTAAAGGTTTAGGGCACTTAACAATGAAATAACCTGGCTTTTTGCAATTATAGGAAAGGTCATTTGTTGGTTCTTTGCTGCTGTTGCTTCTGAACTTCTGAGGTCTGTTCCTGTTGATGAATCTTTTGAATTTTCTGACTAGCATGACAGCACCTTCATCATCATTTGATTCATCTTTATCAGAGTCAGAATTATTCTTGAGATTGCTTCTGTGAGTTGAAGTTGAGGCTTTATGAGCAATATTTTTCTCCTTCTTTCTTCCCTTAGATAGGGTTTTCGCTCTTTGATTTAGCTCCAGCTCGTAGGTAAGAAGATTTCCATAGAGTTATTGTACAATCATCTCGTGCAAGTTCTTTGACTCCCTAATGGCTGTGGTTTTGGCATCCCATTTGCTCGGCAAAGATCTCATGAATTTTATGATGAGATCTCTGTTCGGATAGACTTTTTCAAATGATTTAAGAGAGTTTAGGAGCAAGTTAAATCTCTCATAGGTGTTTGTAATGTTTTCCCCCTGAAATGTGGGTGAACATTTCATACTGCTGAATAAGCAGTGATTGTTTATTTTCTCTGACTTCTTTTGTTCCTTCGTGCATGATCAACAGAGTTTGCCAGACTTCTTGAATTGTTTTGCAGTTGACAAAGTTTTCAAACAGCTCATCATCTAGAGATTGAAATATGATGTTTTTGGTCTTTTTGTCTCTTTGAACATCCTTCTTTTCGTTGTCGGTCCATTCTTCTATTTTCTTTGCTACTAGCTTGTTTGGATCTTCAGTTGTTAACGCAAGCTTCATTGGTATGACTGGCTTATTAAGTACTGTCTCGAACAGCTCATCGTCTATTACATCTATGTAAGCCTGCATATGAACTTCCAGTTAGCAATTTTTTTATTGCACATTGGTGGTTTGTTACATCCACCGAGTTCTGGTTCGTTCTTGTTATGTGCCATTAGATCAACTCAAGCTTGTAAGGCTTCAAATGTGAGAACCTGCTCTAATACCATTAATTGTTGAACATTGTATGTTTAATTTGATGATAAGATCTAAGGTGCTAAATGCATTCAATAGTAGAGTTATAAAATTCTTTGGTTGTGTATGATGTACAAGGACTTAGATAAGATCAAAACTGTTAGGTTGATCTTTTGGATATGAATATATTGAGTTGTAAAGTCCTTTAATTGTTTATGATGTACAAGGACTTAGTTAGATAGGATCAAATCTGTTAGGCTGATCTTGTGCTATATTTGTTTAGTCAGTCTGATCGTAGAATGGACTCTATGACTCCAAGCAAAGAAGACTCAACGATTCAGTCTATACTGGTGATCTCGATAAGCATCGATCAACTATTAGTTATGTGTTTACTATGGCAGGAGGACCAGTGAGCTGGAGATCAACGCTACAGTCAACTGTTGCTTTGTCTACTGCAGAGGCAGAGTGCATGGCGATCACAGAAGCAATTAAGGAAGCTATTTGGCTTCACAATTTGGTCAGAGACTTAGGAATCTGTCAGGAAAACATCGAGGTTTTTTGTGACAGTCAAAGTGCCATATGTCTGGCAAAGAACCAAGTTCATCATGGTTGCACCAAACATATCGACATACAGTACCACTTTGTTCGAGAAATAGTAAAAGAAGGCGACATTCTACTTCAGAAAATCGGGACTGCAGATATGCTAACAAAGGTGGTTTTAGGGATCAAGTTCCAACACTGTTTGGACTTGGTAAATATCTCTCGAGTTTTTGGCACCTAAAGGTGCATTGGAGGTAGCATAAATCCTTGGAAGTTCGCCAAGGTGGAGATTGTTGGTTGGTGATTGATGGCTCACTTAATTGATTGTTGGTGGTTGGTGATTGATGGCGTCCTCTTCTGCTGCTCCCGCTTCATCCGCGCAAGCCTCGACCACCATTAATGATACTGATGCTAGCCATCCTATATAAACCCATGTATTCCCCTTGTAAGATATCATCATTTTTCAGTTCTCATCTCTAAGTCTTCCTTGAGAGCTTGTATAGCATTAGCAGAGAAAGAATATTTGTGATAGAATTCTCAAATATCTGAATATTAGTGGGCTACCTCCGTGGAGTAGGCGATTTGCCAAACCACGTAAACTTTTGTGTTTTTGTGTGTATGATAATTCCCACTTTGATTTAGTAGCTTCCGCACAACAGTCGGCATTCCTGCACATTTAGAAGATGGAATCAAGATGCTAGTATATGCTGGAGAATATGATCTTATATGCAACTGGCTTGGTAAATAGCTTGATTCAACTAAGCTACATTATAAATGCAGTAAGACCCCGAATTTTATGAAATACAAAATTTAATTTTTCTTCATATAGATATTGTTTTTAAACAGTAAGTGGTTAAATCGATAAAGTTAAAAGTTAAGGATGTTATGTGCAAATTTTATTTTGTCGGACAATATTCGCTTTGTCGGGGAATATTCGTTTGGTCGGGGAATATTCGTTTGGTCCGACGGCGCCGAAATAACAAATTATTGGTGGACCCCACAACGGAATATTTGTCGGATATAGAAAACGACAGAAATAACCTTTTTAAATAAAAATAGTCAACGGAACTGTTAAAATACCGGTGATAAAAGAATAGTAGCATACGGTAGTTATTGGTATTTTCTGTAGCACTCGGTACTCTACAGTAACACACGGTATTGCATAGTGTCTCATATTTTTGGTCTGATAATTGACACCGTAACTGTTACGCATCATTTCATCGATAATTGTCACTGCATAATATTTTATATTATCAATTCAATAATTGTTGTTACACAGTATTTTGCATTATTGATTTAATAATTGTCATTACACTGTATTTTATATCATTGAGTCAATAATTGTTGTTGCACTGTTTTTAAAATTATTGAACCTAATAATTGTCACAGTAACATATGCACAGTAATTCACATTATTGAATCAATAATTGTCATTACACAGTAACGTATGCTTTATTTTACATTATTGTTATCTCTATTATGATGTTATTTAAACAGTTGTATTTCATTAATTTATTGACTTGATATCTAAGAGCTAACTATACTGTATTTATAACAATTAGTCATAATAATTGAATTGATAAAGTTATTTGTTTATAATATAAAGTTAGGTGATTATTAGGTGATATGAAATGAATGGTGTAGATTAAAGTGTGAATTATTGTTGAATAATTGAATTGATTTGTTTATAATATAAAGTTAGGTGATTATTAGGTGATATGAAATGAATGGTGTAGATTAAAGATAATATAATATTTGAAATGGATGGTGTAGATTAAAAGATGATCTTTAAATGAATGGTTTAGATTAAATGAATGATAAGATTTTTGGCTATAAATAGAAGCCTTAACTTAAGGATTTTTCATAAACTTCCTTACTTGTTCTTTCTTTCTCTCTCTAAATACTTCTTGTGAAAGTTCTCTCTAAGTGTGCTTAAGTCATCTTGAGTATTTGTGAAGATCTATAAGTATACGTGTACTGTTCAAGTTAATCAACCTCATTTAAATCAATATCCAGTCACGTGTTGAGGTAAGGGATACCATCTTTTTCATCTTCCATTATTCAAACGTATTATGGTAAGGGATTATCATTATTTGATTCTCGATAATAATATTGTTTCTTCCTTACTCATAAGACGTGCCTTTTATTTCCATGTATTAAATTGTGGGAATAACCTTACGGAGCGGATTGCCGCCTGTTGGTGAATAACCTTTCGTATTCATTCATTATTAATCTCTGAGAATAACCTTACGGAGCGGATTGCCGCCTGTTTGGTGAATAACTCTTTGTACTCAAATTCTATTAAATTGTGGGAATAACCTTACGGAGCGGATTGCCGCCTGTTGGTGAATAACCCTTTGTATTAATTTTCTTCACCTTTTGTTAATCAAACCTGCTACGGTAAGGGATATTATTTTCTTTCATACTCCTAAATCGAAATTTATTATGGAACTATTGCGTCTATAATTCCTGAAAATATTATATGTTCCATAATAGTTGAACTTCATTATTTCAACTGAATCTTCCTATTTACGTGAACCTTTCTATTGAATTGTAACCGTTATTCTGAACTGTGGATCTTGAATATCATTTTTAAATTTCACTCCACATCATGTTGACAATTTGGACATTATTTGAATCTGTACAAAGTAAACTTCCGATACTTATTGTTATCCTATTTCTTCTGTTCATCATTTATATCATTCTAATCATCCAAAAATCAAGCTGTTGTGAATATCTGTGGCCGGGGGCACAGATGTGATATATTTGTTGAACAGATGATAGGTTAAAGGCGATATAATAGGTTAAAGGCGATACATCTGTTCGGTGTCTTTTATGGCATGTGGTGAATGTTCTCTTTGGCCCGTAGTGCAAAGATGAACTGTTGTTTGGTATGATTATGACCAAAGGCTGAATCTGGTATAATCATGACCGTTGGTGCTATTTTGAATATCTTTGGCCCGTAGTACAAAGATGAACTGTTGATGTGCATGATTATGATCAGGAACTGTGAATTTGTATTATCTTGACTAATGATATTTCAGATGATAAAAGTTGATGATGTTTTTCCTAAAAAGAGAACCGAGTGGACATTATAGTCTGCATTATTCTTCTAATAGATTACTCATTCCGCTGCTATTATTGATCTGAACGTTGTTTAAGAATTTAACTGCAGTTTTTGATATAAACCTTGTAGTCTATTGTATTCTATTAAGAACTCAACTGTTGAAGGCTAATGATAATTTATTCGTCATTATCTTAGTCATGATATTTCTTACTGGGCTATTTGAGCTCACCCTTTCTTTTGTTCCATTGTTTTTCAACAGGAGATGAAAACATAACAGGGTCTAGCCGGGGAATGGAGTGAGGGTCCGAGGAATAGTTATCATAGTCTTCACGTTTTGTAAAATAGTGTGGCAATAATAGTGAAGACTTAGTTGTGTATTATTATACACTGTATTGTTGTACGTTGTGCTTTGTTGTAATAATTTTGTTGTAGTCTTTTGACGACTCAAGTTTGGGCTGTGTGGGCCCAGATTTGGGGGCGTCACAAATGCAGCATTTGAAATTGGAAGGACTAATTTCTTTTTGAAAGAGTTGTACTTCAATTTATAAAGTTAGATTAGGTTAGATAGAATATGAAGATTAGTTAGAAAGACATGATAAAATTATAGATTCCTAGACCTAGATACTCTTTTAAGTTTGGGAGCAAAACTCTCTCCAAACCCATGACCGGAAGTACATATATAAAGCTTGTGCATCTAAAGGAAAACAAATAGTGAGAACCGGAGAGATGAATTTTCAACTGCACTTATTCAAAAGAAGCCATATTCATACCAGAAAAATAATTTATATGTTGACTAATTGTGTGTCGAATGTGAATTGTGACCAACTATAAGCTATAAACAGTAATGTGTGTCCCTTCTTTACACTCTCTTATCCTATGAATTCATATATATTGGTAATTAATAACGACGTAAACTTGTCATCATATATATCAACACTCTTCATACTGTACTTGTATTTGGTTATAGGAAACTCGAGATGGGTTCATGCCATGGAATGGTCTGGTCAGAAAGACTTCGTAGCGGCTTCAACTGTTCCATTTTCGGTAGATGGTGCAGAGGCAGGACAGATGAAAAGCCATGGACCGCTAATTTTCGTCAAGGTATCTCTCTGTTTGTCTGTCTCTTATAGTTGATTTGCACATCATCAGTTGGCAAACTTTTGAAAACAATGAACAGGTACATAATGGAGGTCATATGGTTCCAATGGATCAAAATCTATACGTTAATTTTTAAGTTGTATATTTAGATCTTTGGCATAATCCATTTCTCATCGGTAAGTAAACTTCACGCTCTATTAGTGAGAATATAAGACTCAAAAAAGTCTGCTTCAAAAATAACCAAGTCTAAAAGGCAGCCAGCGAAATAAAAACGAACATATTTTTGCTTCGAATTTAACCAAGTCTAAAGGCTAAAGCGGTTGTTTATGTAGTCTTAATATGTTACTATTTTTTTCAAAGGACATAAATTACTTCCTCAACAACTATTGATCTTTTTCTATTTGGGTGATGGAATTTTCAATATCTGCAATTAAGTGATTAAATTTGTAATTTTTTTTATTTACATTTAATTGAACATGCTATCATCGGTCCACTTATAAAGACTGTCGACGCCGGGATTTTCGTCGTTTCGTTTTTTCAATATTTAAAAAGCCCTTTCCAATTTTAGCCTTTAGATTAAGATGTGACTTTTGAAAAGGGTCGGCTTAGTGTCGACGGGGTTTTGAAATGTCGAATTTTTATGAGCCAATTGACCAGAGTCGCCAGTTGGTATATTTTAAAATGGATGTACCAACTCATCCGAATTTTATTTTGTTCGTAATCGCTGGCTCATGTGTGACTCCGAATTAATTGGTCCGCAAACCGAGATTCATAGAGTTCGGGGGCTTGCTTAAGCGAGGGGAAGGTGTTAGGCACCCCCCCGACTTCCGTGAAAACACGGTTACCGCTATCTCGATGTTTTCCTATCCTTTTAAATTTCTAAAAATGTGGGAGTTGCGTGTGTGTGCGTGCGTGCCTAGGTGATGGTGGTGGTGAATTTTGCATAAAAGTTGCTTGGATTTTATATGGCAAATGTGTTTTGTCGGGAAAACGTTTAGACGTCTTTTGATCCAAATGACAAGGCTCCGTTTTTTATAATAAAGATTGATTTTAATTCCGAAAACGATGAGGGTTTTTTATTAGATGTCATTCTTAGAAAACAATAGTTTTTAAACTTTGGTCAAATAGGAATCGAGACTATACATTGCCTTCTAATAGTAAATATAAATAAAATGAAGGCAACTTCTAGAACTCTTTAACCCTATGCACAAAGTTTAATGAAAACGTTTATTTATTTTTTCGAAAACATCTTTTATGACATTTCAAAACCAAATATAGCCTTTTCGTCTAACAAGGATCAAAGTTTCGCCAAAACTCTTTACTTTTTAAACCTCGTGCATCTAATATCCTAATTTAATTCTTTTTAGAAAATCTTTATCATTTGCCTTATTTTGAAAATCGTTTTTTGTGTCGTAAATTAAAACGAGCATTCAAAACGTGTCGGGGCTATCCATGGGCATGTGAGCCATCTAGACAACCCCAAACACCCACAATCACATATCTTTATTATTACGGGGCCTTAACCCGACTTTCGACTCGATGTCGTTTTAAGGCCCAAAATTTACATATTTACATACAAGCGCATTGCAATTGCTACATATGTAAAAGCTAAAAACAAACTAAAAGGATATCATTGGGAGGTTAGGAGGAGATTCCATCCGCAATAAATCCTCCCTAACCGTCCCTAATCCACAGATCTACAACATATATTGACTACATTGGATCTGGCTTCAAAATACACAAAATTAAACTATTTAAATAGCAATGCACCAAAAATTTTCGGATCTACAGTAGATCCACCCAACAAATACAATAAGAACGAAATGAAAATAGATCTAACTAGATAAAACCTCAAATGCTATAAACATGGATTTTTTCACATTTCAAATGACGAAATACATGCTTTAACACTTGGAAATCAAAATAGGACACAAAGATTGTACAAAAGAGGAAGAAACCTCACTTTTTTCTCTCTTCTTCTCTCTTTTTTCCTCTCCCCGTCGCCTTTCTCTCTCTCCTTTTTTCGTTTCCGTCCGCGTCTCTCTCTTCTCCCCCGCGTCTGTCGAAGAAATGAACTGGAAGTGGCGATTTAAATCTTCAGATCTTGGCCGCAGGTGCAGCTGCGGCCAGCCGCAGGTGCAGCTGCGGCCAGCCGCAGGTGCAGGTGCAGCTATCTTCGGTGCTTCCTCGATTTTCGCGTCTGATGTCGGTTTTTCGTTTTTTCGCTGGAAGACTCGTATTTTGCAATCCGAAAATCCCTGGGAAACGTGCCATATTGTTCTAGGAGGCTAGTTCGGAGACCCCCGAACATTGTAAGTGTAGTGGCCATTAGTTGTCTTTTGTGATCAAATCAGGTTCTTCTGGATCAACTGTTTGTCTTGCCTCAAGTAACCTGATGCTCGTTGTTCGTTGTGGCGGCTTTGACCGTAAGTCGTTGGGGTGGCTTCGTGTTGGGGTCCACCTTCTTTTTCGCATGTCGGGTCAAGTGACGACTTTGCCCTCTTGCTAGGGTTAATAGAGAAGTGCAAAATTTGGGTGTCTACAAAGACAATTTGAACTAGAAAGTTTTATTTTAAATAATTTATTGATATTTATTAAACATCGATGGTAAAAATTTATAATATTTTATTATTTTTATCCTTTAATGTTTAATAAACGTGAATGTTATTTAAAATAACTTTTAAAAATTACACATAAACATTGATAAGCCTGGTGAACAGTTTACGTTATCAATTTATGATGTGATGTATAATTAAATGTAAGTGAAAAAATTAAAAATTTAATCACCTAATTATAAACATTAAAAAAAAAAGTTCAATACTTCATGATAATAATGTTTATTTAACCCTTTTACCAGAACAGTTTATTTATTTAAAAGGCTTTGACATATCCCCCTTATTATATTTTTATTCCTTTAACTTTTAATTCGCAGATAAAAAAATAATTGATCTTTTATAGTTGGGTTCTCTTAACATGTGCCCTAAGGACACATGCTAAGCATACGGTTCAAGAGAATATTCTCTTGAACTGTGTGCTTATTCAAGCACACAGCATGTGCCCTTAGGGCACATTTTAAGTTTTCCCTTTATAGTTTTATGCCCAAAACAAAGACATCAGTACCGGAGCAGTTCTATGCTGTGCTTAGGTACTTGCTGCATTCCCAGTTCAAAAACACCGCCAGATTTTGAAATTATTCCGCTGGGGGTACGGATTTCAGGTACCAAAATTTCTTTTCCACCCCTAATCTATTTCAATATGGAGTTGATTTTACCGATTCTAATTAAGGTTTATACTTGTGATTTCGGCCCAATTTGTAAAGTTTTTTCAATTCGTATTCAAATTATCAAACACCGGCATGTTTTGAGTTTATTCTGAACTTGAAATTTAAAGTTAGATACTTTTTTAGCAAACATGTACAGAGAGAGGATTTCGAACATACCCAATTCAACTGGGAAGACAAAGAAGAAGAATTGAATCGTAATGTGTTTATAAATAACTAAAACAAAATTTAAAAAAAGGTTGAAGAGAAATCCTTATAACTTTTATATTACTGTTAATGTTTGTTGACCTTCATTTGTTTGTTTTGTTTTGAAGTGGAGTAGTGTAGATCAAATTCTTGCTTTCGATGGAAACTGATAGGTATGCTGCTTCTTCATCCTTCCTTTCGCCCCTTATTAAATTTCCAATCCACTGTCTCATGTTTATAATTAAAATGCACTTTTTGCTAATGTTATTATGGTGTTGAAATTTACAAGCTTCGCAAGACTAACAATATCTTTTTGGGCAATCTGGCGATTTGTCTATACTCTATTGTAATTGTGTCTTTATGCTCAAATTATTAGTTTATATGGTACCCTAGTAACCTGGAACCATTTTTGGTAGTCCAAATCTTAGGTCACTTCCAAAATCTTATTTTCATCCTCCCCCCATAACAAGTTCGAAATTTATATGCTCTAAGGTTAATACACTTTCCAATTATCACAATTGATGAGCTTCTAAAGGTGAACATAATCGATTGGGTTGAGATGCTTCATTTGGATTGTGCACAAATTAAGGAAGGAAATGCTTCGGATGGCTAACCTGAAGCAATTTTATCATCCATTCTCTTATACAAAGCCCAACTAGGATGACTTAATAAACCTCTTGTATTGATGATTTGGAGAGAAAAGCTAACAGATAAAAGTAGCCTTCGACCTTACATGGATTCAAAGTATTTGTCACTTTTCAAAAGAAAAAAAAGGCGTACTTTGATGTTGTATTGATTCGAAGAATGCACCCCTCGTGCATTTTGGTTCAAACATTTTAACGGTATATTGGATTTGTATTGGTGCCTACTGTAAAGTAGTAATTGGTATATGGGATTGAGAATCGTTAATAAGGTGTAATACTGTTGTGGAGTTATTTATTTTCAAGTTATATGCTGCTTGAATTCTTTACTCTGTCTCTCTCCTCTATGGTCCTTTTAGGAAAACACTTGTATATCATTGTTGGTTTATTTCTACATCCTAGATGTAGATTGGTTGAAAAATTCCTTGCAATGGATATGTGAATCGGAGAAATTTAGGTGGAGTCGCTAACTCATCATTTGAGAGCTTAAATTCTACACCAAAGAAATAGTATTAAGAACAAACCACATTATTATAAGAAATTGATACTTCATTTGTCTCGTTAATAATGTCATGTTTGGGCTTTAATTTTATACCTAAAAATGAAATTCAATCTTTGTAAGTCAAGGATATTCGTAGTGTAGTTTACAAATGTATCGTAGGCTGAAAATGTGCAAGGGAAAAGATTTCTGACTGGGTCCACTTTAATATGCGCATATTTTTTGTCTTTTTAGTATCTTGGAGTCTCAGTGGAGGAAAAGCCGAAAAGGATTCATCTGGCCTACCCCTACTAATCCGTAGAACACAAAAGTGACATTTTTTGTAGGCCAAAGGGAGTATTATTGATTGATAATGGGAAACGGGGGATTTGAGAACAAGGGTAAATATCATACAGATAATTCTAACACGAAACTCAAATTATTCTTCTTTATTAATGTATCAAAATAATAGAGTACATCACTACTCATAATACTCCTAAACAACTTTTCTAATCTAAATTGGACTCTAATAAGATAACTATATATTAAAGAAATTGATTAAAATACTACTTTTAATTTATGGGCTTCCAAAGCCTTTTATATTGTTCTAACCAAGTCTCGCTGCGGGATTGTCCTATATCAGTTCTCCACTGCTGAAAAGAACTTGACATCAACACATGAACAATCATGCTAAATCACTAAGGAATTCTTTGCGAGCTTCAAACTTGCCATATTGAAAGCACAAGTAAGAGTGAACATGGTGTTGCCTTTAATACAAGTAAGAGTGAACATGGTGTTACCTTTAATAATGGAATAAGTATTAGCACAGGCATCATGTTATGCGTGGCAATTCCATAGTCATGTATACCCTAAGATAACGTGACAAATTTGAAGAGGTAAAATGCCACACATAACAGTATCTTTAAGCTTGCCAACAAAAAAACAACTAAACATCTTTGGGTAACTCGTAGCTCTGTATTAGTAATCCATGCAGCATCATATGGCTTCGGTTAAGGCTCAACTTTTAGTCCAAGTTGCTTAACTGCTTCTTCAGAGATAACATCAGTACAACTCCTAATATCAATCTCAAGAAAGCATATTTTCTCTACACATTTGACTCTCGTCTGAAAAATTCATCCCCAATGGATTTTGGGATCATCCTTCCATTTTTGAGCAATAAGTAAATGCCGAAGAACACCTAAACATCCGTCTAAATGAGCATCAGCCTTCAAATCCTGGTTATCGAGCCCATATCGACATCAAACGGCTTGCAAACCTCTTTATCCAAATCAGTTTTTCCAACCTCTTTATCAACAACAACAATTTGACTAGAGGGAGAAGGGCAACATTCATCTTCGGGGAAGGATACTCAAAAAACATGTGACCAAACCTATGATAGTTATAGTACTTAGATGTATGGTTGTTACTAGTATTAGAAGAACTTGGAGTGCGATCAGACCTGCTAGTAGCTGAAGGGCTTGCTAACGATCTTTGGAACATGTAAAAACACTGACATTGTGTTGCATTTGTTTTAATAGGTAATTTTGGCCCCAATTATGCAATTCCCAACTTTTTTATTGGGTGTAAACTAAAATCATAGAGTTCATCGCTATATGATCATTTTTTCCCTTGACCAAAAACATGAGAGGGAGAGAGTGAGCCATGTCCCTATAGAGGTGGTATGAGTTGTATGACCAAAGGGAAAACCAAAAAGTAGACAAGTGAAGGTATATTGATGGTCTCTTAGACTATTTTCCAATCACAATAAGTTATTTGGCATTTACTTAACTTTTACTAGTTTTGATTTGTGTGACATATTTTTGCTAGTTTAATAGGTACTATTTGTTCATTCTGTAACAATATTATTAATAATTTCAAATGTGATTTTCCAAATATTGGATTATACAAATACTCCATTGGTCCGACTTAAGCTTTCATATGTCTAATTTGGGATGACTTATATTAAGCAACTCTGTTCCTCACTTCGATGCATGAATTGCTCAATTCAACAATATTATGAAAAGTTAAACGAGTGTAGAACTTTGTGGATGCATTAGTTTAAGGGTATAATTGGAAACAAAGTTAAAGTCTTGCCAAGTATTATCTATGTTAATCTATGTGCCAAGTGAAGGTGGTCACTTGGAGAGAGAATAATAATCATCGCTTTAGAGGCTAACTCTACCTACTTCTATAATCTCTCTTGTTTCTCAAAAATAGGGAAGTGTTATTTTATAAATAGGAAATGCGGAATTATGTTAGACAGATACTGCTTGGTCATATTTCAAGATTACTTATCCTGCTTTGGTTGCTTCAGGTTAAATTCTCCTCATACATCAGCCATCATATTTGAAGTTCTGGGCCATCAGCTGCAGTTTTCTCAGGTATCTTGGCTTTTGGTAGATTCCGTTCACATTTTCTTTCCATATGTTTTGGTTTTTCAAAAGAATTGATTTTGTGTCAGGTTTTTGTTCCAACCCTTATTGGATACTTTCCTGAAAAGTGTTTAAGAAATCTGAGAGATGTATACTTGTCTACTCTTGTTCAAGAAACCTGATATCTGATTTTATTTTAATTCGGTCAAGTTAGTACAATTCTAATAAAAAAATGGTATGTTTTGTCATAACAAAATCAAGCAAAAGAAAGCTGATTTAATTAATAAGTACAAGTTTTATCTAAACAAAATAAAATTAAAAAGGACAAGAAGGAAAGAGTAATCATCATTATACATGTATATCAAATACATATTCATTAATAGTTATATATCCTAGGGGGACGGGCAAGGCAAATATATATAAGAGGAAAACATGATCATATCTTTTTTAAAATATTTATCATTAAGTTAGCTTTCAAAGTAAAATAACTATCAATTAATCATCTAAAGGATTATAAATGTAACATTACAAAGTTTTATGAGTTTGAAAATATATTAACAAAAATAACACAAAACTAGGGGGCCAAAACATAAAATCTAAAGGATTTCTTTGTAAACTTGTCAAGTAATTCAGCAACAAATAAATTTTCTCTCAAAACTTTTGGGGGCCATGACACCAGTTTCCCCTCAAGTCGGACCCTACATGAATATATATCTTAACTCTCTGCATATATGTTTTCCCTACTGTCATGTGATTTTTGATTTACTTGTTGGTGTATATATGTACGAAATATGATTCAAATTTTTTAAGTTATTTCCTTATTAACATATATTAACACGTCCATATCGTCCTACTTTTTTATAAGTTATATTGTGTCTATGGGACTATGTCATACCATATTTGTGTCGTGTTTCTGTCCCTCAAAGATTACTTTCCTTCCAAGGGCTTGTACTCAAAGTGGAAGTATTTATGAGTCTATGACTTTATGAAGCTATTCTTGAGTTTAGTGAGGCAGTCATACAAACTAAATATATAACTACATTAGACATAAGTGATGTCTTCGACAATTACTTTATTTTTGTTGCTTCAGTCACCAAAGTTCATGTCATCTGTGCAGTTTTTTGAAATTGCATTTGTTAGCGTAGTGTTGTTTATTCGTGTCTTTATAGATTTTTTTAGAGTGGATACTTTTTGGTAACTATGGCAGGATCCTAATTCCATGCATCTTGGGACTACAGTTTGGGATGCATCAATGGTATTGGTCAAATTTCTGGTAATATACATACTTCCTTCAGTATTTTCTACATTAAACTTCCATGTTATTAAAACATTTGTGCTATGCCTCGCTTACTGAAGAGAAGGATTGGTGGAGTTTAATTTGTCTGCCAATCTCTCTATATATTTAAGGCTTGGATTAATTTTCTCCAAGCCCATACTGTTTTTTTTTTTTTGGGGGGGGGGGGGGGGGGGGGGGTTGTGGGGATAAGAGAATTAGAATGATCTTCTTTTGAGTATTATTTTATTGATAATTATTGGCCCCAAGTGGTTATTATATACCAATCAACCTTGGTTAGTAAATTAATATAATTTTTTTCTTTTGTTTTCTTTGCTGATTTTCTTAACTTTTTCTTGTGTTTCCTCTATTATCTAATCTCCCGGGGGCCAAAAAGGTTCACAAGTACAAATGATTCTCCTATCAATATACTATCTCTACCTCCTTTCCAAAATAAAATATCACTTGGCTTTTGTATTTTACAAAGGCGCTTTTGTATTTTACAAAGGCAAGTGATCTTATATTTTGGAATCCGAGTATTATGATAACTTAACTAAAGACCATGTTTCCTATTTGGTGGAAAATTTTGTTACTGCCTTTTTAATTTGAGGTAGAAGTTGGATTAGTTACTAGTCATGAATTTATGAACCTTCTTTGAACTTAGTTTATTAAATTTAGAGCACTGGGGATTGCATTGCCAGCTTTCTTGAGTTAATCTTGTATAATTGACTATGAAATGTTTGTCAGCTCAAGGTGACCATCAAATGTTGAATAATAGAAGACGACTTCTATCTATCTGCTCATTTCCGGACAGCTTGTTAATGTAAAAAGGTTGAACTGTAAACTGTATGTTTTATAACAAGTAGTGCTGAATCTATTTGATTGAATTGCATAGGAGAAAAATTGCAGAAGGGGGAGATTTTGCCCTTCTAAGCTGAAAGGAAAACGTGTTATTGAACTTGGAGCAGGTTGTGGAGTAGCCGGATTTGGTGAGCTTTGTTTTTAGCTATTATTTCAATGCGGATGGTTCTGAGAAATTGTTCTAGTTGCTAGTAAATTTAGATTTATTGTGTGGAGTACTTATTATGGCATACGGCTTTCTTGTCAGGCATGGCATTCCTAGGATGTGATGTAGTTTCGACAGATCAGACCGAGGTTTTGCCATTGCTTATGAGAAATGTTGAACGCAACACTTCAAGGATTATGCAGATGAATCCTGATTCAGGTATCATGTTAAGTTTCTGGTATGTCTTTTGCCTTCTCTTCAGGAGCAGATTTTTCTCCGACATTAATTAATTGTATGTGGGCTTTTTCATTGATCAAATAGGAGGATGAACTTGGAATTTAAAATTTTCATCAGAATATGTGGTAGTTGTTACTGCTCTGATATTAAGTCAAAATCATATATCTGTAGATTCCATTGGTTCCATCATTGTTGTAGAGCTGGACTGGGGTAATGAAGATCATATAAAGGCCCTTAATCCACCATTTGACTACATAATTGGCACTGATGTTGTGAGTTCCTCGACAGTGGATGCATTCTGTTAACATGCATGTTACCCCCTATTTAAGTATTTAACATTACTAATTTGTTAGTAACATGTTCATATTAATGTTCTGATGAAAAGATCTTAATGTGATTAGACATGGCATTGCTAGAAACTTTACTTATATTTTGGAGCATCTCTTTCTAAACTGCATACATCTTACTATTTTTGGATATTTGGTGCATGCCTTTTCTTTTCCTTTTTTGTAATTCGGTTTCTTTTTCATCATATTTGGATTTCAGTGCTTTTTTCCATGACAGTTATATGTACCCCCACCCACCCCACACCCCACCCACACCCACACACGTATGTATATTACTTGCACATATTTGTTTTTATTGTTTATTTCAAGTATTAGTCATTCGGAGATCATCTTCCCTTCATGTAATGCAAATAAGGAAGAATTTGATGTTGCATTGTTTTTCTGCTATTTTATCTAAACAAATAATATTCTACTATATTGTTGACAAGGTTTACGCAGAGCATCTCTTGGAACCACTTCTACAAACAATTCTTGCACTCTCAGGACCCAAAACTTCAATTTTGGTAATGCATCAATAACACATGCGTGCCCCACTCTCTTCTTTCACTCTCCTCAAGACCAATAATGAATTCATGCAGTTGTGAGTCCAAGTTCCTCTTTTTGGGTGCAGATTGGGTATGAGATGCGTTCTACAAGTGTACATGAACAAATGCTTCAATTGTGGAAAAGAAACTTCGACGTGAAAACTGTTCCTAGAGCAAAGGTATATGTTGCTTCAGAAGAACTTTTGACTTGTCATGCCAATGCCAGTACGAAGTAGTATTTACCTGAAAGAGCTTCGTGGTAGAATTTTCCACAATTTAATGCTTTTATAGTAGAAATAGAGGAACCTTATTAGGGTCTCCAAAATTATCTGGCACTGACGTTGTATTGGGCCCATTAATCAAATACTGAAACACTAATGCTCATGCCACGTTATTTTCAAACTGATATGGGCTATTCTGAACCTTTTAGATGGACAGCAAGTACCAACATCCAAGTATCCAGCTCTTTATTATGAGCTTAAAGCCCCCAGAAAGATGCACAGAACACACAACTCAAGGAACTGATCGACAAACTGATGAGATTGGAACTGCAGAAAGTGATGGCGAAAAGGACCAAGATGATGCTAGTGGCAGTGGTGTAGATGAAGTGGATAATCTCTCTGGTGATAAGGCCGGGGATGATGATAGTGTGCTACTTGCAGGTAACCAGAACGGAAAGCTTAGTGAATGGGAAACAAGAAGATACGGATCAATGGCAGCTCGGCTTCTCCGAGATGTCCAGATAGCATGAATATTTCAGGATTGTATTCTTAGATATGCTAGCTCGTTATATAATAAATATTTAGCATAAGCATGTTATTGGTGAAGCCTTATTTGAATTTTAATTCAGAAGTGATTATAAAGTCATCCAAAAGGTAACTGAGTCTGTTCTTTCCGCTCCGACCTGTACTGGAGGGGTAGTTTTGTACTTTTGGATGAATTAGAGTTACTTCTATTGTATTTGTATTATATAAGAAGGGATTCTGCAATGTATCATGTGTGAATTTTCTAAGAGATAGTGAAATTGTCAACCGCCGACCGTGGATTAGCTAAACGTTTTGGGTGAACTACATAAATTTTGTGTCTTGTGTGATTGTTTTTCTTTTGTTTTCCTTTGCTATTGCTTTCATTGCGTTGTTATTCTCTAACAAAGCATGCTACCAAATATGAACAATATCTTGCGTAATTTCAACATCTTCTCTTGGTTACGATCAGATGAAGTACTTTGCGAATGCCACCCTTCCATGAAAGGAGAAATAAATTGACAACCATTTGCAGCTTTAGGAGCTGATTCACAGGTTATCAATAATTTCTTCTGATTGTGCGTACGAATTTCAGTGTTGCGATATCGATATGGGTGCAGATGAGTAGATGCCGTAACATTTTTATTTAATTTTTAAAAGGAGGATTGTGTTTCTTCTGATGGATTTATGCGAGTATAAATATGAGGCTTTCAAAATAGGTTTTTAATTTTTAATTTTCTTTAATACTCCTCCATTCTAAAAATGACAACGTTTAGGTAAAATTTTATTTTCTTAGTGATGGTTAATATTTAGATCCTAAAACTATTTGGTCTTTAAGTTCTATTCTTGTTATTTCATTTTTTTATTATTATGGAATGTTCTTTTTTTGTTTTATTGTAACTTTATTTCTTTTTTATTTGTGAGACTTGTATTCTCATTATTAGAGTGTGAATTTAGTTAATATTGTTATTGAAAGATTATTAATGAGATTGATTATGTAATGAATTCTTGTACTAATATCCTTTCATTATTGGGGGCATTCAAAAAATATATAAATTATTTTCTCAAACATATCCATGATATTTGTTAGATGTAGTAATGGTGGCGTGCTGGTGTTCAATATATTTAGAATATAAATAATGACATGTTAAAAAATTTTGTTGAGATATTTCACATGAATTGTATATCGAAAAAATTCAAGAGTATAGATAGATAAATAATTATGATGACTTTCTCAACCTAATAAGTTAACTTTTTAGATAAAGAGGTAATCTAATATATTTGTAAGGGTAGTCTATACAGGAGCCTCATGATTTGATGGGTTCAAGTATTTTATATGCGGTGAAGGTTTCACAAAGATCGTGATAGAGTAATATTAGAGTTGAACAGTTCCTTCACAAGAGCAAAAAATAACTCAAAGAATGTGTGCTCAATAATCCAGTGCCTTTAAGAGAACAAAGGTCTTAAAAAAGGTGTGTTCAATAATGTACGGTTGCTTCAATTTAAAAGTGTAAGAAGGGATCTAACATACTTGTTGAATATTTGATAGGCACAAGTATTTTGCACGGGTGAAGGTTTAACTAGGAGCACACTGGAGTTGTATTAGAGTTGAGCAATTACTTCAAAAGAACAAAGGACTCAAAAAAGTTGGGTTCAATATTATATGATAGGATCTCAACTTAAGTAGCTAACCTTTTGTTAGGTAAAATAGTTATCCGACACGCTTGTTGAGTTAATTAAATTAATGGGTGAAAATGTGATCCTAACATGCTGAATTAAGTTCACACCAAGTATACGAGTTTCATGTCCCAAAAATTTGATTAAGGTGGCTTTTGATTAACCTTTTAATACATTTTAACAGCCATACATCTAATTCGGAGAGATGTTATAGACTTATAGTGGTTTAGTAAAATTTTATTCATCTATTATTGTCTCTTGATCGATAAAAAAAAAATATAATTTCAAACCATTTAAAAATAAATCTAACCGAAAGTCGTCTTTTTCTTAAACAAAAATAACTTACTCAATATTACAAAATTTCTCTCGTATCCCTCAATTAAAATTTAAACCCTAGGTTTTGTACATCCTATACGTAACACTAAAACCCAAAAAAACCCATTAAAATACACGCATTGAAGAACAAAGCAAAGAAACAGAGAACTAACAAATGGGGCTAATGTTGTTACTAGAACCCAGATCAGAAGTGGTGGAATGGGTCTACGGCCACCATTCCACCACTAGAAGAAGCCCTAACAGACTCCGACTGTGGCCTGACATCACTTGCGTCGGCCCTACCTGCTAAAAAGTCATTAAAATTGTGGGTTTCACGTCCTCGTCAATGTTTGGGGCTGATGTTGCTCTTATAGCTCGCCATAGTTTATACAGCCATTTCATTTTAAAGAAAGAACATTGCATGAATTTCAGTAAGGGAAAAAAGAGAGAAAAAGAATCAGAGTTTTGGGATGTAATAAATTAGTATATTTATTTATTTATTATTAATTTTTATATATATAGTTGAGTATTTGCACCGTTTATGTTGCTTATTATTTTCTTTTTTTTGTACACTTGATTGTTGGTTAATTGTATGTGTGTGAATTTATATATATTAATATATTATAAATATATATTTAAAATATTATTCAGACCTTTTTAATTATCAAACTAGTTTCACTTAAATAATTTATAGAGTTAAAATGATAAAATATTATTATTTAAATATTTAAGAAAATTAATTTCAGATAATATTTCTTTATTCAAATATAACTAGATCTAGACAAATACTTTATCTTAAGTTTTTAAATTTTAATATTTAATTTTATCAAAAATAATCTAAATATATATTGAAAAATTGAGATAAGATATATAACGGTGAGAATCTAATTAGCTAAACATGTTTTTGTCGGTCAGTAATGAAAATCGTAGCAAATAAGGCCACGTTTGGAAAGTGGGAGACATGCGGGCGGGAGATGAGATGAAACTTAAAGCACGCATGCGGGTAGGGCCACAAGGGCCGGCTTCATTATTTGTACACGCTACTTCTTACGTCATCTATGACAAGCCAAACTGTCTTGTCTTGCAGCTTGCGAATCCCGGAAAGTTATTCAGCAATTTCGAACCGTAATGATTTAAATTAATTATATATTTTTATTTTAATTATGTCTTATTATATGTAATTTTAGATTTATTAAAATAAAAAAAGACTTAACAAAATAAGAAAATGTTGATTTAAAACACCACATGATTGTAATTCAAAATTATTGAGTAATTACTCACAAATCCCGCTTACGAGTCCTATTTACTTATTCTCTTAACATTTCTTTTCGCATAAAAAGTTAAGAGCAATCAAATTGTGAGAAACTCTGAATTTATAATATCAACGATTATTTTTGTCGTTGGTTCTTTTTGCCGGTGTCATCACGTTAATAATTTTAAAATAGATTTTTTTAGAAGCGTTGAAAATAATGCATAATAATATTTATTTATGTATTTACACTGAATTTAATGCATAAAAAAATAATATACTAGTGGATTTCATGTATTAAATTCCGTACAAATATATAAACAAAATAAAATTTACTCTTATTTTCCGCGCTTCACATACTCTTTTAAAAAATTGAAAATTCAAAACGACCGATTGAAGGAATTGATCTGTTTAGTTATGTTCTTTTTTTAGTTTAATAGCACTCACGTAGAGAGGTCTTTTCGATGCTAAACGTGTTGTATCTTCTGTTTGAGTGAAGAATATCTTGTCTAAATTTTTTCAACTTATATCCTTCTTCTGTCATTGAGAATTAAACATCTCTGAACTTATAAGTGATAGAAATAAGCAGATTTTGGTTGATTAAACAATTTTCTCAGAAGCCCACGTATATTAGTCAAAAAGGGGACTTTCATGGGTTCCATGTTTCTTTTACTAATGTGTAAAAGAAAACAAGAGGTATATATTGTCTCCGCCTTATCAAATAAAGATCATCTCTCTATTGGTTATGATCCTCCATTGCTGCTCGGTAATAGCCTGAAGCTTAATGATTGATCTTCTAAAATTTTAGGCAAAGATTAGTAGAGTAATCTTTGGTTAAAGTTAGATGTAACACTCTCCATTTCAAAATACTAGCAAGTGTAACTTAATAAAAATATATTAATTAATGCTATAAGTCGTCATCTTGAAAAATGAGACACTCCCATGTGTGCATATACTTTCAAATGTCAATTTAATAATATATTTTGAAATAAAACAAAAAATTATTTTGTACGGAAATTTTGTAATGGATGGATGGATAGTAAATGAAAAAAAAAACAAATAAAAAAACAAGACATAAAGAAAAGTGGTTAATTTAAAAACAGTGTTGAAAGTGATGGGCTAATAAATCAATTTAACAAAATATCAGATCAAATGTGATGAATTAGTGTTAAAATCTCTGATCATTTCACTGTACACGATCATAATTTCGAATATATTCTCTATTAAAGTCAACACAGACGCTCAACAACAAATGCTATAAATTTCCTACAAGTCTCATGTGAGTTCCCTCCTGACTTTTTTCTTTTGTACTCACCTTTCTTTCTGCTTTACAATTGAATTGTAGAAGCAATATATTACAATATGATCAGAATATCTTAATGTCTTGTATCCTATTTGAAATGAGAAAAATAGGAGAGGATGGAAGTGTTGAAAGTTCTTAGTTGAAAACGTGATTTGACATTATGCATGTTAAATCTCACTTAGTCTTTTTGTTAGTTAGTGTAAAGATTAGTTCTTTTGGAATTAGGTGGCTCTTGTAATATTAAATAAGCAAATTAACTAAGCTGCAAGTAAAATTCAACCTTGGTCTGCCAACCGTGAGAAGTGAGTCAGTGAATGCGATACAAGTCTTCATATTCTTGTCTCAGAGTCAATCTAGATGAGGACACTTGTCCATTTCTTTTTCCATTTTTTAATCACATGATCAATGGTCTTCGTTTTATTATGCAAATTATTGTACAGATAAGGAAGAGCTGTATGTTGTGTTTTTCAAACAAAAGATTCGATTTTGCATTGGAAAAAGATAGAAAAAGAGTTTATTTTATACGTAGTTCATATATGTGTGTGTGTGTGTGTGTGTAAAAAAGACGTAGATTTTAAAAAAATAAATAAATAAAGATTCAAAAGCTGAAAAAGAGAAGTGAAAAGCAATGAAAACTGTTCTAATAAATGGAGCGGATAGCATGTCAAATGAACTAAGGGCTCTTCTTTCTCAGTATTCCCTATAAATATGGTGAACTTGGTAATTGTATTCCAATAGAAGTTGCCTTTGTTTAGATTTACCTTGGACGTGTGACATAAGGATCAGGACCATCTTTTGTATTTATAGTTTGTGATGGAACAAAATCTTTATCAAGCTACTTCAAATCTTTGTGAAGTCATCATATTATAAAATATTTTCTTAATTTTTATTTATTTCCGAAAGATCGATATCATATATCATATATCATAAATACATTATTTTAATTAAGCCAATATTTAAAGTTTGAAAACCTTTCTTGAAATGAAAATGAAATTAGAGGGGTTAAACATTTTTTTAGGCCATTTTTGTTTGTAAAAATTATAATTCCAAAACTATATTTTCGTAGATTATAATACCAAAACTACTAATCTTAAGAATAAATATTCCAAAATCACATGTTTGGTTAGATTGAAATTATTTATAGATAACTTAAAATAATTTAATGTTATATTTGTTTTATCAATGATTATTTAAAGGATTGAATACAAACTTATAGTTTATACTATTATGCATTTACCAGTAATAATAAAGAGATCGTATTTTCAATTATGTGAGTATACGTAGATAAAATAAGATACACCGATTATTATTATTTTTAAAAGGTAAATTTTAATTTTGTCCACAAATTTTTTATTTTAAATAATAAAGATTATAATGTCTAATTAGACATAATATTAGATAATCTCTTATTTCAAGTCATTTTATTATTTCTATATAAATAATCTCAAGTTCAATTTTTTTTAAAAAAATTAAAATTAATAATTCAATTCTAAATATTATCTTTACAAATAAACATAAACTTGATATTTTTCTGGCGTGTGTTGCATGTAGTAATGAAAGATACTTTACAAAGGAAATAAGGTCCAGGTTGAAACAATCATTGAATTTTGTTTATTATTTTTATAAAGTAGACAAGTCAACAAAAAGGATTTTACATAAACAATGATTTAAGGAAAAGAGTGAGAAATTGGATGAAAATGCTTGTTTTGTGGGTATCGGACATGAGAATAAGAATATACATAGAAGCAGCAGAATATAATATAATATATATACATATTCTCAGTTTACATATCTATGTTACATTATCCTTGTTAATACCATCCGTGATGCCAATCATGCCAACTATATACGTTATCATTATTCTTTTTTTAAAAATAAAAATAAAAATAAAAATATCCACCTTGGGTTAAGAAAGATGGAGGAAGAGAGGTTAATACCCTAGTAAAAAAAACAACTTTACGGCTTAAGAGTATTTAACAAAAATATATACTCACCTGATGCGTCATCTCAACGGAGCAGGATTATATATTTATACTACTTTCTCCAATTTTAAATATAAGATTATTATTTATTTTTTAAAATTAATTAAAAATATTTTAAAATTTAAAATTAACATAAATATTATAAATTATCTCAAAAATATTACTCATTATAATATTTATTTATTTTATAATTTTTAATGAATAGCAAACACGCAAACAAATAGCAAACACGCGACAAAGAAGAGAAAAAGAAACAAAACTCCAATCAAGCACCAAGGAGAAACAGAAAACTAAGCTACGTACCATTTAAGACCACGAACACAGAAGAAATTATAACCTAAATAATTCAAACAAAAAACAAATTTAATTATATATGATGCCACAGAAGCTGCAGTCCACGGGACCACGACAAAACTAAAATACCATTAGAAAACATAACAAAACAAAGGGTAAAAAGCGGTTGAAGAGAACAACCAAAAAATACAAAAATAATCACCGAAAAAGAACAAGAACACAAGGAATTAAGAATAGCAATGAGAACATTTTCCTTTCTAGAGTAGGCTGATATATGAAAAATTTTGCAATTTTATTTAGACACAAATATAATAGACTAATAATATAACCATCACCTTTCTACCAAAATGAAACAAATAGTTCCATCAACTAGGGTTAACTAGGGTCTTAAATTTCAGTTAAAACCCTATTCTGAAGTATATATTAGTAGTTCACAGACAACCAGAAAAATAATTTGCCGAGTGTGTGTAAAAAAGTATGACTATTCAAAAGATAGCTTTGATTAGTCAGTCTTAAACACCTGATCGCACAAATATAGGAACCTAGAATCACATTGCTTTGGAAAATGTATTGACATATGATGATCATTCTCATGATCAGTCACTATATATACCAATCCAATGTGCAGTAAAGAACCAGTTATTTCAATCATAGTTCTTGGACCATGCGTTCCCTTATTGACACGCATATATGTTTTTATCCGAATAGTCTTAACAAACATTTATTATGTATCATTAATTTTCATATATAGTACGCAAATTTATTAATAATTATAAGTAAAATCTAATGTGAAACCAGTTGATAATATTATTGGTCACCAAAAATATTAAAGTTTGGAATATGTCACAATTCATTGGAGAGCTATCTATAGCCATCAACTAGTTATTAGTTAATAAAATATGTTTTTACTTTAATTATTAATCAAGACTTTGGATTCTTGGATTATAAGACTGGGTAAGGTTGGATATAGGGTTTTAATTATTTGATATCGTATAGAAACTTCTATACATGCATATATCACCTAGCTAGGTAGCCAGTTTTTCAGCAAAGGAGTTAAGAAACTGATCAAACAGGCCTTTCCTTTTGACTTGTGAATTTATTTTTCTTAGTAAAATAATCAAACATATTTTATTTATGGGTTCGCTTAATGTGTGCCCTAAGGACACACACTAAGCGCGAAAAATAAGAGATGAGACCCGTTAAAAATTATTTCTTTATATAATTGTACTGAATTCAATACATAAGGTCCACTAGTATGTTATTTTTTTATACATTGAATTCAGTGCGCCTACATAAACAAATAATATTATACATCGTTTTTCGCGCTTAGTATGTGTCATGAGAACACACATTAAGAAAATTCTTTATTTATTTACGATCTAAACCGCAAAGTCTCTTAATATAAAGGCACTTGCTCTACCACCTCACTACACAAAGTCCATTTAGAAACAAACAAAAGAGAAAGACTTGATATATAAAGAAGCCAAAGAGATACAAACAATACAAGAGGTGAGTGTGAGATCAGACAGAGAGAGAGTTTAGAGAGAGAAAAAGAAATGGGGAGGACTCCTTGTTGTGACAAGGCCAATGTGAAGAAAGGGCCATGGTCACCAGAAGAAGATGCAAAGCTCAAGGATTTTATTGAGAAATATGGTACCGGTGGAAATTGGATTGCTCTCCCTCAAAAAGCCGGTGAGATCATGAGTTTAATTTCTAGTTGTTTTTTTTTTAATCTACCACATTTTGTTTTTGCTTAATGGGATCTTTTTCTCTATTTCATTTTCATTTTCTTTTATTTTTTGGATCAGGTCTAAAGAGATGTGGAAAGAGTTGCAGACTGAGATGGCTAAACTATCTTCGTCCGAATATCAAACATGGCGACTTTTCTGAAGAAGAAGATAGGATCATCTGCAGATTGTTTAGTCAAATTCGAACAAAGTATGTACTGATCTTAATTATTAATTACTTCCCATTTTTGACCCCAAAAAAGAAAGAAAAAATAACTCTCGTTTAGAACTATACATACATTTACAGCTGTTCTTATCTTTCAAATTAACTACTCCATTTTCTTTCTCAAAAGTATTCCAAAAAAGGAAAAGAAAAATTACAAATAATATTTCTTGCTTGTGCTACAGGTGGTCAGTTATAGCAGCTCATCTCCCCGGACGAACTGATAATGATATCAAGAACTACTGGAACACTAAACTCAAGAAGAAGTACTTTGCAGCCATGAATAATAGCACCAATTTGATTCATAATCCATTTTCACAAATTTTCCCTCAAACTCCAACTCATCCGGTTGATCCATCAGTACCATTATATCGAGATTCTTACACCTCGATAAGCACGAACTCATCTCTCTCGTGCCTTCATCAAACACTACCAAATATTTCGAATAATACTAATATTCCTCAAACTTTTACCCAAACGACTGAAAACCAGTGGAACCACACTATGCAGCACCAGCAGTACTACTACAACCACAACCCAAACAACCACAGCCACGGCCAAGCGAGTCCCGAATCATCGGATGGAAATTTCAGCCAGATTACGCAGGATCATAACATCACAGTGGCAGGTAATATTCTGAATAATTACGCCTCCTCCTCAAATGTTGCTAATACTAATGGTGGAGGATTTGAGGAGAATTACCACAACTCCTTGATGATGCAGCAGCAGCAGAATGGTAATGATATTGGTAATGTTAATGGAGTTAATGGTTATGGGAATATGGGTTCTGTTAATAATCCTCCATTAATGCTGCAGTCTAATTATGATGATCAAGATGTTAGCTATTACTACTACTACTACTGAATGGGAGGAGGGACTAGCTAGCTATATAGCTTTTGCACTGATCATGAAACTGACTGATAGTTAAATCGGAAAGATTTGAATGGACATAGGAGGTATGGTGGGGTTCTGGACTTGGCAGCTAGATATAGCTCCCAGAGTACTTATTTACTCGGTTGTATTTTTATTTTATTTAAAAATAAAAAAAAAGACTTTGAGTAGTGTGTTTTTATGGGGTTTGGTGTAAATTTGTTGGCAGGGATGAATGAAAAAACTTGTTTCTTTTTTTTTGACAGTACATGTTAAAGAACTTTTCTTTTTGTGCACTTTGTTTGTTTGTTTCTTTTTGGGTAGTGACAGATGATGTCTCTGTTTTTTGTACGGGTTCTATCTATCCATTCAAGAACTCTAAAACAAACGACATGATGAAAACTAAACTAAACAAGGGAGTATATATATATCATCATATATACATATCCTCAATGTTTCTACTTTGCACTGTTTTTCTTCTTCTTTTTTCCTGATATACATGTATATATGTATGTATTGCTGTAGTACTACTAAACTTTAAATGGAAATTTATCAATGCCATTTTAGTGTTACTGGTTAGGTTTTTTATGCCTATTGTGGTGAAATTGTGAAAGATATATGTTCCGTATATATTGTAAATATTTATTTATTTTTTTTGGAAAAAGTAATGTGTTTTTTTTAGTTGGTGCTAAAACTATAAAAGATATTATATGAAATAAAGTATCATCAAAATATATATAACAAATATATATGCGATATCTGTTACCACTATAAAAAGGTATGAAAGAAGGAATCAGGGAAACTAGAGCTTCATCTTTCATTGCAAAGTAAACTTGTAATGTACTTAATTGAAATTAAGCTGCTCTATTTTGACAAATTTCACTTGAATAAGTAGTGGTTAGTGATTCTATGGTAATTAGAAGTAAGAAAATTGAAGAGGACCCATATATGATAATACAAGATTTGTCCTAATCTAACGGTGTGACAGTTTTACGAAGAAAAGAAGGGAAAAGTAAGACATAGTTCAACTCGTTATTTTGATATTCTTGGTGCAGTTGCTTATATAAATAATTGTACTGTTTGTTGGAATATAAATATATATTTTTGTGTTCAAAATCTTCTTTCATTATTTGAAATAGTCAGCTCTAAGATGAAGCTTTGTAATAATAAAAATAGAAGATAATGACAGCAATTTTGGATTGGATGTAGTGGCACAAGCTTTGAAAAGGACATGATTAATCACAATCTCAGTTTTCTTCTGATATAACAATAAATAAATAAATAAACCCAATATTATAATGAACTAATTTATAGGAGAAGGCTCAATTTGTTGATTTGCATGTGTATTATTTATATTTAAATCCTTAGGTGAAAAGTGCTATGAATATTTTGATTCAAACGCCTATCACGGCCAGCTAATGGTCCATTAAAGATGGATACATTGTTCTTCCCACTCAAAATATGTTAAATTTTTTGTGATAAAAAAATATATAAGTTTAAATTTGGGTCCCAGATAGAGTTGACCATTGTTGTGCAGTATTGGCTTAGGTAGGCAATTTGTCTTAACATTGATAATACAGATTCTTGTTTTTTCTTTTACTAAAGATGCATGATCATCTCTAACATAATGACAATTTCTTCTTAATGTGTGAAATGCGTCACCGCTGATAATTCTCCTCTTCTAATAAATTTATCTCTAATTTAAAAATTAAGTGGGGTACTACTTTTTTAACGGATTATTGAAGTAGTATTATTGCCCAAGCTTGCTGTCAGCCTCGTTTACCTAGTTAAACTCCGATTGAGTTGTCCTCGAGGCATTGCATGGTGTAGTTGAGGATTAATTTACGCATGATGCTTTTTATCTATAATTTCCTTCATTGTCAAGCTCTGTAGGGCATATATATATATATATATATATATATATATATATATATATATATATAGCAAAAAAATATCTTAATAAAGTACTTTAAATAAAAATGTAATGTAGGAATAATGTTAAATATAGAGTGTAATGGTTGACTACTTAACTTTCAATTAAGGTTTAGAAATCCATCGACAATTATTTTAAAAGTATGCTAAAGTCTGACTTTTTGCTGAGAGATAGATAGACTTTTATCAGTAGTAGACTATTATCTTTAATTTAATAGCATTTTTTTTCTTTAAAAAGAAAAAAAAAAAAAAAAAAAAGGTTATATATGTTTTGGGGGAACTTGTCAAAAGTGAAGGAAGAAGAGGAAATTAAGATGCATTTTCCTTATGCTTAATTGCGAGAAATAGAAATGAAGAAATTATAATTCATGTTTCAAAAATACTTATAACTTTTAATTTAGTTATTAGGTATGGTAAAGATAAACCCTGTTGAATTCTTGACTAAGATTTCAACCCTTCACCAAAACACCATGCTGCTCTACCATATTCATTGTGTCATTCACACATATAAAAAAAATAGAAAAAATTATTCAATATTCAGAACAAATAAACAGTATACTCTTTTTTTATATAACAGTAAAATTTATAAAAATCTCATCACTTATAAATTTTATTATTATGTAAAAAAAAATATTTAAACACCAAATAAAATCTCGAAAAATAGTGCACTGTGTAAAGTACTACTCCTGCTGCTGCTTATTTTATTTTACAATTTTTTTCTGAGCCAAATAAAGAAAGGAGGAGTGAAAGAACGTTAAGAAAGTCACTGAATCGAGAGCTAAGGTGACAGACAGGGGAATCCTCCTCGGAGAAACGGCCAAGAGGGCCTAAAATTACCTGATTACAACTAAGATCTCCTCATGTCAGGGTATGCCAATGGCCTGGCCCTCCCAATTTTCGTAGCCTACTTAATTTGCGTAACCTAGTTACTCCTATAAGGAAAACAAAGTACTTGAACTAAAATGGTTCAATTATTTATGTAAGTTCTCTTTTATATAATCTTTGGATTTTGTTCCACGTTTTTTTTTAAAATTAGAAGTTATTCCTTGTGGGTCATAAAAGGACTTAATTTAATCATGCTTAATTTGTGAAATTTTAAAATGTAGAGTTAATAATATTTTTTTACTAATATGTAATTAATGCTCTCCCCCTTTTAAATTATGTGATCATTATTAATTTTTTAAAATTAATTTGAGACATTATCGAACTCAAAGTGACTCATTAAAAATTACAAAATAATAAAACTTATGACGAATGATATTTTTTAGAAAATTTATAATATTCATCATTGTATTAATTAAAATTAAAAAAATTTATGCCAATTTAAAGTTTAAAAAGATTTTAAGTTGACTTTTAATAATGATCAAATAATATTAAACGAAAAGAATATTAAATATTTTATGCATTAATCAAAATCAAATAATTCTTGTTTGAATTTTAGGAAAACAAATATCAAACGATACTTTTCAATCTTTTGATAAAATGAAAGGAGTATAAATTTAACAACAATGACATAATAATAAATTTAATAATATTGCGTTATTTTATATTTTTATTAATAAAAAGAGATATTTTATGAAAACAAATGACAAATTAATTTCACTCTTTGAGAATAGAGGTATGTGTGTGTGTGTATATATATATATATATATATATATATATAAATGTCCGCCTCCAGTAATTGGGCGACAGCTAACCATTATCTTTATAAAATTAATTAGTTTACTTGCTTTTAAATAATTAATTGTCAGGGGATGAGGGGGAAGCCTTTTTGTAGCTAGGAATGTCTTTTCCATTGAAGTGCAAAGGTCAAAAGTAGTGGAACACTCACAGTCTGACAATAAATACTAACTTTATTTTTAGTATAATATAAATTTAAATCCTTCTGTTCTTCGAAATAATATAATATCTTATCAACACACAAGAAAGAGAGAGTAGCACGCGAAACTTTGGAAGTCTGCACGGAGAAAGGACGACGTAAAATCTGAATTTTCTGGCCCAATTTCTTTTGTTTATAATGTTAATTAATAATAGGGCCACCTTTTCTGTAGACAACAGCTGCTATCGTTCAGGTGAAAATGGGTCCGAATTATTTAGTGCTCTACTCGATTCGAAATTATGAATCGAAACTCGCGGTAGGAATTCAAGTCGAATGACTCAAACTCGTTTAAGGAATTATAATATTGAACTCAAATTTGAACAATATACCATTCACTCATTTTAAAGTTTAAGTTTGCTTCTTTTATTCGATCCCTACTCGTTCCTTACTCGATGATCTCTACTCGTTTAGGAATTCGATATTTACTTAGTCTCTGATAACTAAAAAGGAAGTGAAAAGGTTTATATGTTTAGTTTTTTATATTTCTGATTTCTCATTTTCTCCGGCCTCTTCATCTCTTTGCCTTACCAGTCCCTACTTGCCTCTTCGTTTACTTCAAATAAATTATTGTTTCTAGGCTCGAGATTTGTTAGAGTCTTGGGGGTAAGAACCGATGATTGAATCGTCCCACAAAAGAGGCTACATACATACGATTGATGAAGATTAAAGGTCGAACTTCGAAGTGTAACTGTGTAAGTCAGATCTTTCATAGTTTCATATTTTCTTCTTCTAATCTTCTCTTTCAGACTTTCACTTAAGTCAGATTTTTAATATTTCAGACCCAATTTCTGATTACTTCTACTATACCACAAATCCCAAATCAAAAAAATTAAAACCCTAATTTTTAGCTTTTAAGTTCCAATTGGATCTTATTCAATGGAACACGTTGGTGATGCTTCTGGTATATACATATATATTAATTGATTTATATATTTATAACTATAATATTTGATCGTGCATGCATATGTTATATTGTTTGACACATTTTTTATTCTGATTAAATGATTTTTATTTTTTTTGTTTGCTTGAGGTACTAATGAGATCATAAGCTTGATTTTAGATCCATCTAGACCATCTCAAGTGTCAAATACTCAAACTGAAAACCTATCTCAAGTTATTGATGGTTAAGTGTTTGGTGATTCTCAACCTCAAAATGCTACTAAGGTTGAGAATGAAGCTGAGCATGGAAAAAAAAAAGAAAAAAAAAAGACCTCAAAAGCATGGGAGAAGTTTATTGTTGTGACATTAATAGATGGAACCAAGAAGGTTGAGTGCAAGCATTGTCATACAAGGCTTGCTCTTCAGAATACGGGGTCTACTAATCATTTGAATAGGCATATGAATTCTTGCTCTATTTGGCTGGCTTCAATTTCTGACTCTGGAAAACCCAAGCAGCAAGTATTATCTTATCCTACTTTAAAAATGCAAGGTAAAACTGGTAACTTGAATTTCTTCAAGTATGATAAAGAAAAAGTTAGGGAGCTTTTTGCTAAGATGATATATGTGCATGAATACCCTTTTCATATGATTGAGCATCGATTTTTTATACTATTTTTGAAAATTTTGAATCCAATATTTGATCCCATGTAAGCGTTTTGTTATATTTTCCATTCAATGTGGATACATGTGTTAAGTTTATAATGATGTTTCATATGTACATATATGTCGAATCCAGACAGAATAAGTAAAGTTAAATTTTGTACTAGATAGATGTTACGATAGAAATTATTAAATGATTTAATTATGATTTATGAAACGAAAGATGTTGTATGAATATATACAATGTTAAATTTTAAATGTTAAGCTTTACGATATTTTTAACTGAAAGAAAAGAAAAAGTAAAGGTTGCGATCCAGGGATTATGATCCAGATATAAGGATTTTAAAAATCAAATTATTTTAATAATAATTGAGAAAGTGAAAAAAAAAATTATCCCAAAAAAAATTGGTAATTGATGATTTTAAAATCAATTAATGGATGAAATAAGATGATTAAAGATTTATTAACGGACCGAAATTTGAACGTTATGAAGATAAGGTATAATAAATAGAAAATTAAAGGGAATAAAGTTAGTTGAATTTCGGGGTCGTTACAGTTGGTATCAGAGCTAAAGGTTATAAACCTTAGGTAAATGATACCTTGGGCTATAACCTAAAGTAAGAAAGAGTACGGTTAGTTGAGTGTTCTGAAAACTCAAGCGTATGGTAAACTCGTGACTCGTGATTATATGGTGGAGCCCCTTTAACGAATGGGCGACTATAGCCTGACTAGGACAAGCTCATCAACCATATGATTATGGTAAGTTCCTGAGTCCAAATACGTGATAAGTTTGATGAACATGGGAAAATTAAAAATAGAAAGATATAAGTTAAGAGATACAGTTCTCTAATATAGGTTAAAGTGAAGGAAATATGAAAGATAGAAGATTATAAGAAAGAGATAAAGATGTTAAGAAATATCTGGACGAAGGTAAGGGATTGAGAAAATTCATAAGTTTAATTAAAAATATATCTGAAGGAATAATTAAAATCATTCAAAGATGGATCTCAAAGAAAATCAGGGGACACCAAATTAAAGCAATAAAGATGACAAGGTAATCCAAAACGTATAGGAAGAGATCATAATAATATGATCAGGAACAGTGAGAGAATCGTACTACGATACGATCACGAGATAAGGGAAGCGAGTAAAAAGTAGGTTGTGAAGCAAGATCATGATGGGATCAAGTGAAAATGTGAAATAACAGAGAGACCTGTTAATGGTCGAAAATGCATAGTTTAATGTTATAAAGAGATATGGTACTATGAAATAGTACAAGAAGAATTCAAAGAATGATGAGATATGAATGACAGAAATGTTATGTTAAGGGGGCAAAAAGCTTGGGTACGAAATTTCAATTGAGAACTCATGTGGTGACTGAGTTGCACAATCCTTTGTATGGGCGGGGGATTTGTGTTTACTTAGTTACTATGTGATAATCATTGAAATGTTAGAGTCGCGCTAGTGGTTTTGATAGATAGATAATATTAAGTTAGGCACGAGTTCTTAAAACTCATGCATATGGTAAGTCCATGACTCATATTGGTATGGTATGTTTTGAGCCCCTCAGCATATGGACAGTCTTTGATATGTTCTAAGACTACATATTGCTAGGACAAGCTTCTAAACTCATATTCTTGTGGTAAGTTCCTGGATTCATAATGCGTGGCAAGTTTGATGAACTATACGGGGATATAGAAAAGTTGGAGTAGATAGAAGTTTCAAAATGATAAATGAAAATAGTCCTAGCAATAAATTAAATATTTAAGTAAGGAAACTGAAGGTGAATGTTAGGGAATTTAGGATATTCCCATTCTTCTAGCTTTGCTAGACTTCAAAATTTTTGACCTTAAGCTAATTTGGCACGAATGTACTCTGAAAAATGCAAATGAATTTTTAAGCGATTTAAAAATTGTCTATGCTACTTGTTTCGGCTAGACAAAAATATTTTTAACATCATAATGTATTTCAAAAGAATCATCCATGCACCTTTTAGCCCGGTGTAGATGTGATGAATGACGGAATGCTCAACGTGTTGTTGAGACGGTGCGGTATTATTTCGTCATAAGATGATTCAACACCATAAAGTATGGTGTAGGAATTATTAACGACAGAATTCTCAATGGACTGTTAAGATGATGCGGTAACATGAAGTCATAAATGATTTTGATTTATGAAGGTATGTCAGAACTATAAGTCAATGTCATTTGACTCGGCTTGATATTTTGAAAAGTCCTGACATGATGAATGTTTAAAAAAAAAAAATCTGCGGATTATAAGGTGTTAAAAGAACGTCTATGCTAATTGATCTGGCTAGACAAGTGTTAAAGAAATACAAGTCTAAGCTATTTGATTCAGCTAGACAAATTTTGAAATATGTTTATTGAATTTGTATTCTTTGAAAGCTATAATTAATTAAATTATCTTCGAATGAATTCTAAGGCTGAGATGAACAAAAAGATTAAGAATGTTGCAGGTTGATCAAATGGTCACCTGACATAAGAAACACATGTATGGTGAAACATCCATCATTTTAATGACAGACTGATCCACTGTCAGGGTTTGCAGTATGAGGTACTCGGGGAGCGAAGTACTGTAAACCGGGATCATGTTCAGAATGTTATGAAAATTCATGGGTTGCAGTATGAGGTACTCTGAGAGTGAAATACTGTTAATCGGGATAAAAGGTCATTCAGCATACTACGAAAAGTTTTATTTTTCCTCTACTCTTATGCAGATTGGATGGTAGGATGGGGTAGTATTATTTAAATGTGAGTGATAATGAAAGCAATAATTGTGAAGTAAAGAAAGTATGAAATGTGATAGATTAGAAAATTGTAATGTACAATGACTACGAGAAAGGAAGAAAATAAAGATATGTGGAATAAATATAAAAAAAAATAAAAAATTGTGAAGTATGAGTACATAGAAATTTCGAGGATGAAATTTTATGAAGGATGGATGAATGTGACACCCAGGATTTTTGAAAAAAAATTCAAAATAAGGATTATGATGAATTAAGTAAAGGTTGGTACTTAAAACCTAGCGTTGAATAATAAAGGTATTAAGGAGTGAATTATGAAATGTGAAGAAGATTTATATGAATTAAGAAAAGAATGATGAATGTGTAAAGTATCAATAAGGTGGAATAGAGAATAGGAAATAAGCGAATTGAGTAAGGGTAAGTATGATTAAAGAAAGGAAATTTTTCAGAGAATGAGAAATTATCTTGATAAGTATATCAAGAAATGAATTAATGTATTATTAATAAAATTTTAGAGAATTATAAAATGTAATATTACAAGGAAATTATGAATTCAGTTAAGAAATTAAATATTCTAACAGTTATGATTATTATGGTGTTATCTATGTGAGCTGTGAAAATTAATGAGGAAAGATATGATTATTATGGATATAGTGGTGATTTACCAAGATAAAGGTATAGCAAGTGTGACGCCCCCAAATCTAGGCCTACATAGCCCAATTTGAGACGCCATAAAATACAAAATTTCTAATACAAATAGTACATGGAACAGAAATAGAAACTCAATAATACACAACTAAGTCTTCACTATTATTGTCACACTATATACAACATGTGAAGACTACAATAGCTAACACTCGGACCGTCACTCCATTCATCTGCTAGACCCGGCTACTCTCTCATTTTCTGAAAAACAATGGAACAAAAGAAAGGGTGAGCTCAAATAGCCCAATAAGAAATATTATGACTAAGATAATGACAAATAAATTATCATTAGCCTTCAACAGATGAGTTCTTAATTGAATATAATAGACAATAAGTTTTGTATCAATAATAGCAGCGGAAAGAGCAATCTATTAGAAGAATAATGCAGACTATAATGTCCACTCGCTTCAACTTTTATCATCTTAAATATCGCTGGTCATGATAATATAAATTTCCAGTTCCTGATTATAATCATGCCAGTTAATAGTTCATCTTTGCATTACGAGCCAAAGATATTCAAATATAACACCACCGGTAATGATTATGCCAGTTTTCAGCCTTTGGTCATAATCATACCAACAACAGTTCATTTTTGCCCCAGGCCAAAGAGAATATTCACCACGTGCCCTAAAAGACACAATAATTATATCGCCTTTATCCTATCAACTGTGCCCCATGCCATAGATATTCACAACAACATGGTTCTTGATGATTAGAATAACAACCGTGATATAGATGATGAATCAGAAGAAACAGTATGATCAATAAATATCAAAAATTTATGATTTTTCTTTGTGCAGATTCAAATAATGTCCAAATTGCCAACATGATGTGGACTAAAATTCAAGAATGATATTTAAGATCCACAGTTCAGAATAACAGTTAAGGTTCAACAGAAAGATTTGGAAAAATAGGAAGGTTCAGTTGAAATGATATTAAATGAAGCGCAAACTATTAAAGAATATATATTCATTTCAGGAAACTTTACCAACAAGAGACAAGTAAGAAATGAATACGAAGAGTAATTCACCAAACATGCAGTAATCCGCGTAGTCAGGTTATTCTCAGAGATTAATAAGGAATGAATACGAAATGTTATTCACCAACAGGCGGTAATCCGCGCCGTAAGGTTATTCCCACAATTTAATAAAAATTGAATACGAAGAGTTATTCACCAAACAGGTGGAAATCCGCGCAGTAAGGTTATTCTCAGAGATTAATAAGGAATGAATACGAAAGGTTATTCACCAACAGGCGGTAATCCACGTCGTAAGGTTATTCCCACAAATTAATACATGGAAATAAAAGGCACATCTTATGAGTAAGGAAGAAACAATATTATTTTCGAGAATCAAATAATGATAATCCCTTACCATAGTAAGTTTGAATAATGGAAGATGAAAAAGATGGTATCTCTTACCGTAATAAATTTAAGAGTGTGAAAAGAATAATATTCCTTACCTTAACACGTGACTGGATATTGATTTAAATGAGGTTGATCAACCTATATATATTTATAATAAAATTAGTAATTACCACATATAAATTTCAAAGTGTATGATAACTCATATAATATGAACTATCAAAATTATATATATTTAACATAATTTTTGTAGTATAATATAACTACTTTAAAATAGTTTTTAAAATAATATTCCAAAATAAATCTTCCAAAGAAAGCTTTTAAAAATGAATCTTCTCAAAGAAGAGTCTTCTAAAGGAAGATTTGTGAATACCGTGAAAAATAGGAATTTATGAAATTACTACTCTTTAATAAAAGACTTACTTGAAAAATTTCTGCACTCCGTTTGGCTTTCAAACACTCAAAATAGTCTTACTATACCCAATTAAAATACCCACTATTATGGTAGGAGGATTTTGAGTTTTTGGCGTACCTTCTGTGACGACCCCAAAATTCGGGTTCCTTGAACCTCGGATCCGGTTCAACACGAGTGCTACATTTTCCTTATTGTTCATGAATTACAACAATATTATAATTGCTAAATAATCATTTATTTACAATTTTACAACTTCTCTTTCTATTCCAGAATCGCAATCTTTATACATTCCTAGTATGTCTCAATATCATACATGATACGACATTCTATTACAATCAAATTGAGTATTTAACACTCATATAATATACCAACTAAGTATTACACTACACAATCATTTACCTGTCCAATTCAGACTGATATCTACAATAGACATTTAGACCTTTAGTGAAAGTAATATGCTTTCATGTTCCTTGATCTTTATCGAGAACTTCAACTAACTTGCACTATCTGAAAATATTTGTTTTAAGCAAGAGTGAGCACGACGGCTCAGCAAGTTTAACAGTTACACATAACACATTGCATGCTTCACATATACTCTGCAATTTATACTTACATCATGCTTTTTATGCATTTCAGTTTATGTCATACTGCTCATGCATCACATATAACATCTAGCATTTCATGCTTCATATTTTACATTTAATCATACCTCATGCATATCACAATTATCATCAATATCTTTCTATTAACAATTTAATATCACATCATAGCATGTTAAGGCACATAGGAGCAAGTTTTGAAAAACTTGTCTGGTCGCTTCTATCATTTACGCTTATTTGCGTCATTTGCTCAACCTACAATTTATATAACAAATTGACATAATCATTAGTTACCAGGACTTTTAATTAGTCTTAACTTAAGACTTTAACTTCAAACTATTAACTCTTTAGTTGTCCGATAAACGAACCCTTAAGTTCCGGACAAAAATCCTAGCCCAACAAAACTAGTTGGACATGTCGGTAACTTAACCAACTTATTAATATTATTAATTATTTAATAATATTTTAATTCCTTATTAATATTATTAACCATTTAATAATATTTTAATCACTTATTAATATTATTAACCATTTAATAATATTTTAATCACTCGTTAATATTATTAACCATTTAATAATATTTTAATCACTCGTTAATATTATTAACCATTTAATAATATTTTAACCACTCATTAATATTATTAACCATTTAATAATATTTTAATCTCTCATTAATATTATTAATCATTTAATAATATTTTAATCACTTATTAATATTATTAATCATTTAATAATATTTTAATCATTTACTAATGTTATTCATCATTTAATAACTATTTAATCATATACTAATATTATTGATCATTTAATAATATTTTAAATACACATCAAATAATACCAATAGTTAACTTTTTAATTGTGTTAACTTTAGTCTTTATTTTAAACATTTAGTTACCAATTAATCATTAATGGATTTCATATATATTGGTTTAATAACCAAACACATTCATTTTACACTTATTTCAACTTAATTTTTCAAAGAAAACTCGACCCGGACCGACCCGACCCGGACCGACCCGACCCGACCTGGAGCATAAAAATCTGCTTTGGCAGATTGCTTGGGTGCAGCTGCGCCCACACCGAGCGCAGGTGCGCTCGGCCAGTCTGTCCGAAAGTCAACTTTTTAACTGTTCGACCCTCCAACGCTCCGATAGCCATAACTTCTTCATTTTAAAATATTTTGAGGTGATTCTTGAGTCTATTCTCATCAGAATTTCCCCCTCTACAATTTCTCTTTAGATCACAAATCCAAATTCCAAACGGAACTGGACTAAAAACGGCTCACAAGGACAAAGTGAAAACTAAAATCACAAATCTTTGATTTTAAAGGTTCAAACTTGAATAAAATAAACTCTACACATCCAAATGACATCAACTTAGTGTTGTTGTCTTCCTAACTTCTTTTTTTACAATATTTCATGGTTCAATCATATTTTTGAAAATGTTTGACATGAAATTTAAAGATCGAACCACTTAGGGTTTTACCGGTAATCACAATATGGAATTTTCTTCCATTTATTTGCATACCACTCATACCAATACATGATTTAAACCTATCAAACCATGAATCTACCTATATATCATAGATTTATACTTCTAGATCATCAAAATAACTTTTGATCGGTTAAAACTATATTTTAACCGTTTAAAACTTATATAGATTATAAAAATGCACTAAGGAAGAGTTAGAACACTTTTCAACCTCTTGGATTTGAATGTTCTTCTTCTTGATCTTCTTGATCTACCCAAAATAGCTATCATTCTTGATGACTTAACCTTCTTCTTACCAATATTCATTAACACTTTGGAGAACATAGATGTATCTCTCAAATGTGTTATCCCTTCTCTCTAGAACCTCTCTCTATAACTTGGTGAAATGAACAAATAACCAAACTTTTCCAAGCCTTAGTAATGAGTTCTATTTATAGGACTCAACTAACCTCACTTATCATTTACTAATCAACTAACATAGGTGAATTAAAGGGTTAATCCATGCTTACTATTTTAGTGAATGACTACTTGATGGACTTGGTGATTGACCAAGTGATTGACCACCATGAATGACAAGTTTGATTGACTAGGGTGGTTGGGTAGTTGGTGAACAATTCACCCAACACTTAACCCACATGTGGTTAACTCTCATAAGACCTATGGTTAAAGTACTATACTTAACATTGGTCACTTAAAACTCAACCTTAGTTAGGGCTCATCTTATTTATATATCTCACAACAACTAACCACAATGTGGTTAATTCTCTACATTAAAATGACCTAGGTTGGTTCACTCACCCAACCATGGTCTAAACTCATCAATTAAACATTATACACATCTTCCACCAAATAACCCAAGTAGGGTTAATTCTCTACAATCAATTATACATATATATTCAATATATTTATATAATTATTAACACTTAACTCTAGCATTGGTTAATGTTTTATTTTTATTACCACTTAGGGTTAACAAATAACCCAACAATGGTTAGTCCTCTACAACATAAATTCATAAGAATTTACCATCTTCATTGACTAGGGTTGGTGAACCACCCCTTGGTTAATTCATTTAACCAACATTGGTTAACTCTCTACCAATTCATATACTTACAACATATATATCTCTATATATTCACCAATAACCTTTTATTTAAATTACATCATAGCTTGAATTGACCAATTTAAATTGAATACAAGCAACATACATTTTTACTCAATCTCCAAGTGGGACCCCATGTTTGGTCAACACTCCACCTTTTTTCCTTTATTTTTATTATATATACATATCTATATATAGTACTTGCAATTTCTACTAACAATTAACCAATGTATGGTTAATTCTCTACAACATGCAACCCATGGTTACCTATCAATTCTATCTTGGTGAATTATATACATACATAATTGTATCTATAATATTCTTCCTACAACTAACCCATGCATAGTTAAATCTTTAATTTATTTACTACCTAGGGTTACTCAATTAACTCATCCATAGTTAATTCTCATCATTACATTCATTCACCTAGCAATTAACCAATGTTTGGTTAATGCTCTCTCTTATCTACCAACTAGGGTTGTTCAATTAACCATACATTAGTTAATTCTCTACACTTAACAATACTTGAATTTATTCTCCTAACATATTGACCAATATTTGACTTTTAAATTTGGACTCAATATTTGGGCTACTAGTTTATTTTGCATTGGGCTCCCTTATTTAATTATTTGGGCTATCTAACACAACTCACATCTCTTTCATAACTTGGGCTAGGTAATTAATTTAATTTGACTTATATTAATTACCTCTTGGACTATAATCAACATAACATTTGAGCTTATTATTTAATTACCCACTTCATATCAATATTCTCATATTGGACTAACATCTATAATTCTTTTGGGCGAGTCCACTAGTAGTAATTAAATTACTTGGACTCTTCATGAGGCTAGATCCTTAAAGTTATTTGGACCTCTATAATTACCAACAAGACTTTCAACCATTCAAATATTGGGCTTGCTTAAATCCATTAATGGACTCTATACAACAACTTAATAATTAAGTTAATTACTTAATTAATTTAATTTCTTAATATTGTCATTCTAGACAATCATTCTAGCTTCACAATAACTTTAAACCTTAACTAATATAATTAACTTAATTAATTATATTTTATGTATTTCCTTCTTACTCTATTTTTAAACTAATTAATTTATTAGTTTAATTGAGTACTTAATTTACTTCACACATCATCTTGTTTGACTAACAAACTCAACTCTAGGTATATATATTAATATAATCACCTTCACTTTTCAATTGAATTTATTTTCTTAATAAATTCTCTACATGCATCATTAAAATATTCCCACATTTAATTTCTAACAAATAAATTATGTTAAAAAAAAAAATGTTCACCCATTTTCTACATATCTTACTTCTCAAATTCTAGGTTTTAAACCTTAACCTTAAATAAAATCAATTAAGATATTATTTAAAATCTTGAAAATATCTGGGATATTACATTCACCCCTTCTTATAAGAATTTCGTCCCCGAAATTTTATCATACTCATTTCTAACAAATTTTCATCTCTGAATATATATCTTCACTCATCACATTCTATGACCACCCTTTTCTAGGAAGTTCATACTTTTCACAATTCCAGAACAATGGAATATCTTGCAGAAGAATAAATTGAAAATCAATATCTTACAAAAGAATAAATTGAAAATCAAAATATTCATTAAAACTTTCATACTATTCTGAGGAGTCATAAAGACTGTGAACATACTGCGAGAATGTTTATCGATCACAAAGACTGAAAACATACCACAATGGTTTCGTACGCTAGGTGATCAGCCTATCGTACTCTAGCGCTGTGCACAACGACTTCGATTTGGGTTGAACTCTCTGGATTTACCAGCCCATATTTTGTTCTATCAGCATGCCACCACTCTTGGGCGCCCCCTCGCGGGTTCTTTATTCATGGCTCTGACATATCCCCCATTATGGGGTTGTTCACCTCAGACTTACTACAAAATTTCGCTCCAGCATAAGTTGGATTGGAAAATAAAACTTGAGTCATTTCTGACCAAAAGTGTCCAGTCAAAATAAATGACATAGACTCACATCATTGAACTGTTCGTATATTACGACTCAAAAATCATTTCAGATTAGTTAAAGTAACTAAAATTCATTTATAGGACTTCATGATACCGCACCTTTGCAACAGTGCGTTGAGGATTCCGTCTTTTTCATCTCTGCACCATGGCTTTAATGGCGTGTGATGATTTTATAAATACATTTTGATATTTTCAAATTAATTTGTCTAGCCGAAACAATTAGCATAGACTTTTTTTAAACGTTTCAAAATACTGAAAATTATTTTATGACTTTGTCATATTACATCATACCATAGTGGGCTTAAAAATACATCCAACACTAGGTTACTCTGCATTTATGACTCCATCGTTTATCATCTCATCACAAGTAACGATGGACTTCTCCACACCTCGTGTTTGTGACGCCCCCAGATTCAGGTCTCAACACCCAGATCCGGTCATCACGTTCCACTTCAAAATCACCTTTAAACAACATATAGTAACTAATGCGGAAAAATAATAAACATATGTTGTTCATTACACAAAGTTTACTAAGTCCCAAGGTCTACAACCTTAACAAAATACAACTCAACTACCTTATATAACAAAAAGGTTTACAACTTACACAAATCGATTCAATAGTAATACACTACCAGCTTCTACCGAAACTACTTGTTCGGAATTCCTTAGCTCTTAACTATAATTGAACGTTGGATCTTTATCTGAAAAATGGTTCATGATATAGCAAGGGTGAGCAACTACTTTGCTCAGCAAGTTAAAGTAACAATAAGCGATATATCATGAATGAAAAGAATATCTTCTTTAGATTTCACAACATACAATAATTGTGAATAACTGCCAACAATAATAATTCTAGAAGATTAACTGAAAAGCTGATAATCTCAACAATATTAAATTCGAGAGCGATATCAATAATGATAGCTTTAAATAACACTTGCAAGAATGAATACTGTAATAACTGATATTAAAAACCAATGGTAAAGAATATTTACTGCTGAGTTGGTCTTTATAGACCGTGAACATGGTTGAGGGCTTGTCCCAGGTCTTTCTCCTGGAATTCCTCGTGAGACTTACCCAGGTCTTAACTGAGCATCTCTTGAGACTTACCCAGGTCTTAACTGAGCATCTCTTGAGTAGTTTAACAGTTAAATAACTGAAACACTCGGGTGGATACGCGAGGTGGCCAAACCTCTTGTACCCAATGTATATGCATAACATTTATTTAGCTTGGGTGCGCGCTAAGTCGAATAAATCGACATCAAATCCCTTTATAAGGGTTGTTCTGCTCAGTCTGATTATAGGAATCCGCACCATCAATGGTTTGGATAAGCTTCAAGAATTCAAGTCAATGAATTTAAATATACAAGATTCTAGCCGAAACAATTGGCATAGATTACTACTCCTTTTTAATTAAATGTCTAGCCGAACAATTGGCGTAGACTACTGTTTTAGCTCACTTAAATGTCTAGCCGAACAATTGGTGTAGACTACTTCTCTAACTCAATTATATGTCTAGCCGAAATAATTGGCGTAGACTACTTCTCAACACAATTATATGTCTAGCCGAAACAATTGGCTTAGACTACTTCTCAACTAGTTCATATTAAGAACCTGACGTGACTGTGCACAAGTGTGCGGATTTCAATAAATAATATGATGGGAATAACATACAATAATTATCCCAGCTCACAAGTTAAACAATCTATATTCAATACAATAACAATGTTAAATAGTTTTAAGATAAGATACTTGCGCAAAATAAAGTTCGAAATTAGGAAACTTGCTCAATAAAAATAAGTTCAATAGAATAATGAATCATATTCGAATATAAATTGAGTAGGGATAGAAACTTGCCTGATAATCGATCTACAACTAACTAGCTTTAAATAACACTCTTTGAATGACCTAACATTAATAACATTGGTCTATCAATTAGCACGGCGTAAAACGGTACAACTGTACGCTTAATTATGTTATTTACCTAGCAAATATAAGATCACATAACACATATAACTTAATATACTATCATTAACCTATAAAACAATTAAACGGTCTTAGGTTAATGACTTAATTAATTTATAACAATTTTTCTTAAGTGAAAAACACTTATTAAACTATTAAACAATTTATTATAATTGTTTAATTAATGAGTTAATGACATTTTATTTATTTCATTAAATCAAACTTCATTTAGTTACTATTTAATATTAACTAAATAGTAAGCAATTAAATGCCTTTAGTTATTATTTAATCATAAATAATAACTAGCTAGGTTTAATTATTATTTAAAATTAATCAAATAATGAATAAATAATTTAGTAAGAAAATTAAATATCTTTAGTTATTATTTAATATTAAATAATGACTAATTAGGTTTATTTATTATTTAAGGTTAAACAAATAATAAACAATTACATTAACTCAAATTTCATTTAATTAATATTTAATATTAATTAAATAATGAATAATTAATTAGTAAGTAATTAAATATCTTTAGTTATTATAAATAATAACTAATTAGGTTTATTTGTTATTTAAAGTTAATCAAATAATAAATAATCAATTTTATATGTCTTTTATTTTTACTTAATAGCAATTAAATAATAATGAATTAATTTGTTATCCTTATTTATTATTTAATATTAATTAAATAATAAATAATTAATTGTGTAATTTAATCATAAATTAAACTTACTAGATTAATATTTAGAACATTTAAATATTAATCCTAATTATTTAATTATATTTGAAAAAAACATAATATTAAATGCCCAAATATCATTTTTGTATTATTACTATTTTTTATAGTTTTTAATAAATTTTTAACCATTTAAGTTAATTAAATCAATTTTGGAGGGCATTTTGGTAATTGCACCAAAAATCTTCAAAATTGATTAGAACTTCCTGCAGAAAGCTAATAGGTTCGGCTTCTTCATCTTTTCTTCCTCCATTAATGAAAATTATACCTTCATGCAAACTTTAAGTTACACAATAAATTCCGAAAAAATTACCCATACTTCAACAAAAATTAATAACTTCTTAAAACAATTACCCATGAATTATTGAACAAATTTTTAGTAAAAATTTGTTCACTTCATAAACTCCATAAATACATCACAAATATGATTTTTATCCTCAAATCACATGGATATTAACATAATCAAATACTACAAATTATTCTCCATCACAATAATAATTTTTCTATATCATCTAAACAATTTATTCCCCAACAAATAATTATTTTGAGAAATTAAAATAGAAAAAAAAATATTATTTTAATAAAAATAAATAATGGATACCTTCTTGATGATTGATATTTGAGAGATTAAACTTAATCTTCTTCTTCTAACAATTCCTTGTTTGCTAACAAAATTTTCGTATGAAAAATGCTTCGGAGGATTTGAAAGTATTTGGAATGAAGAGAGAGAGTGCTAAGGTTTTGTTCTTGTTAGTCATTTTCTTCTACTGATAACTTATATTGAACAAAACAACCAAGACATCCTCCTCAATTTGCGGCAAAAATCTGGCACAATTATCACCTACCTATATTATTATTATATATTTAATTTACAACCCACACACTATATATATATATATAAAGGACACACACACACTGCCATATATATATAAACACACGCTACTACTATATATCTATAACACACACACGCGTTATCACAATATATATATATTATACCCACACACACACGGAATGTATATATATATAATTTTTTTATTATTACCATTTACCTCATTACATAAATATTTTTCACAACAATTTGTGAAATTAAAAATAATTGTAATATATAAATGAATATATATTGTTTATACCATAAAACAAATTATTTAATACATTTAAATTAAATAACTCATTTATCAATAAATATGGAAATAAATCCATTTATCCGAACATACATTTTTAATGCATTAAAATAATAATACATTTACAAAAAAATTTATATAATTTATTAAATTATTTAATTAATATTACACAAGTAATTGTGTAATTACATTACTCATTTAAAAAAAAAATCATATTTAACAATTTACATAAATATTGATTAATTGATATAATCAATATAATAACCCAATTAATTTCTACATTAAAAATCCATCATGAAACTAGGCTTTTGGGATACATACACAAGCAACCTAAGGACTAAAGTAGGATAACAATTAAAGCTACATGTACTACTCTTGAACCAACAAGTAAGCTTATAAAAATAAAACAAAACAATCAAATGGCCTCTCTTTCTACGGCACCATCACCATCAAGACCAAAATTTGATTTTCCTTTATTAAACTAATAAAAGAATTAAGAGCTATAAAGACTACACCATGCCAAGTCACCTCACCTTTTATTTAAATTTAGAATTTGAACCCAAGTTGCTCAATTTCTCTCTCCATCCACCAGCTACAAGAGGACTTTGTCCCAAAATACATGTCATGCCAAATGCTTTATTTAATTAAATAAGCAACTACTTGGTTTATTTATCAATTGGGCCAACCATTTGGACTTTATTAAAATACCACTTGGGTTTAAATTAAATCAAATTGAGCTACTAGTAACCAAAATAATTAATAAAATTTTGGACTATTAGTTTATCCTTAGTTGAGCTACTTTAATTTACTACACATTAATTATCCAAATCCATACCCAAATAAATGAACTGAGCTTGATTATTAAGTTAATTAAGTTAGTCAATTAGTATTTACTTACTAATTGAATTATTAAATATTATCAACAATATTATACATTATCCTCATTAATTAATACTCCTACTAATTAATTTACAAATTACATTACTTATTATAATAAATGGATTTCCATATTTAATCAATTAACAACTTTATAAATTTTCTTGATATTAAACTCTTAGGATTAGTCCACTAACTTAAATAAACTATTAGTGCGACTCCCTTTAAATCACTCTAATAATTATTCACATAAATAATTTTTTACGCACAAAGGTTTAAATTAAACCGTGAAAAAAAATTATTCACTAAAATTAAATACTTATTTAATTTATAAAGATACTTCTAAAATTCTCGGTCCTTACATTCTCCCCTCCTTATAAGAATTCCGTCCTCGGAATTTCAACATAAGGTTACTAACCCGTTCGGATGATTCATCCTCAATTCTTCCTTAAATTCCTATATGATCAACCCGTGACACTAACATGTGACTCATATGCAATAACTCCACGCATAGCACATTTGTAACCCTGATCCTTTAATGACTTAATTAAACTAATCTTCTTATCATTCAAGTAAAATATGTCGCATCAACCTCAATTGTGTCTCCATTCATTCTCAAAGGCCCTTGCGGAACACGCATCGTAGATCTCGATTTATCACCATCATTACCGGAGCTTCCCCTCTCGATCGAGCCTCGTTAATATGAAATTTGATCAATTACTTGCAATTTAGTCTGAGCTTTATCAACAATAATTATACTAGCTCCAATAATCAAAACACACGCAATTCTGCGTCCCCTAGTGATCTAGGAATAATTCATATAATCACATCTCTTTAATTTAAGTAAATCAGGTATTCAACCTTATCCAAACCATACCATATCCCCTATAATCGAATCTTCGATCACTCCCGGATACTTAGGGCAATTAATATCTTTCCATAACATGCTTCAACTAATACGACCCCCATTTACTGGTTTTGTCGTTCTTAATAAGAAAACTACCTGAACCATTGAGCTACATACCACTACAATTCCTTCTTGGCAATTCTTGTCTATGAAAATTTATTTCCTTTAGAGTTTGCACTTCCAAACCTTCGCGTATCATCCCTTGCTTGGCATCTCCTAATATTATTGATTCCCTTTCAACTTAAACGAACGTTTGAAATAATCACCACTCCTGGTATTATTTCAATTATTCAACGTATCAATCCTTACAGCTGAATATTAGTTATACCTCTAGTTACTTATATAAATTAATTCATCACCTGACATCATTATTAGACAACTTAACTGTCTACTCAATGTGTTTACTATCCAATAATACCTTAGACTTACTTACGTCTGAAGATTCATGCTCCCCATCTGACAGTCGATCAAAACCTCGAATGATTACTAAATAATACTAACTCCTTATAGAAAATTTAGAGTTATCTCATCAAAACATTTTCTACATTATCAATAAAAATTACTTTCTCACCTACTCCTTCTACCTTCATAGAAATTTCTTACTTATTCGAAAAATTTAAATAGTATGTCGAAATAACAACCTCAAAAGAACAGTCAATATTCAAATCAACTAAAATTTAAACACTTATATTATTGACCAACATTTTACCCGTCACCAAGCTTTGAGGTCCTTCTAACCTCCAATTGTTAATTGATCATGTCTACTCTTACTGTTGTTGCGTCCACTCCTTCCTTCTTTGGGCAGTCCTTGACTTGATGATTTGCGGAACCACACGCGAAACATCCCATATTTTTCCTATTGTTGGGACAATTAGCCAAAATATGTCCTTCCTGTCCACATTTAAAACATACATTTGTACCCTTCAAACATTTCCCATAATGTTTCTTCTTGCACTTCCAACATTTCTTTTCCCAATGTTGACCTCTTAAACTCCGGTTATCATTGTCCCAGTTGCGTCTGTTTGATTTGTTGTCGCCACTACTTCCTGTTTTGTTACGTACACCATTTAACTTCCTATTTTGTCCTTGATTATAATTCGTAATCGCTTTGTTTCCTCCTTCTGCTATGATTGAACTTTCCAATATTGCTGCAAAGGAATCAATCCGAAGGATTGATACCTGGCTAAATAAGTCTGGTCTTAACCCTTGTGCAAACCTTCGTGCTCTTCTCTTCTCAGTGTCCACCTGATGTGGAGCAAACCTTGCTAATTCGTTAAACTTGGCAGCATATTTTGCTACCGTCATGTCTTCTTGTTTGAGTTCCAAAAACTTCACTTCCATACTTGCTTTCATACTCTCTGAAAAATAATTTTCGAAGAACAACTCCTTGAAACGAGTCCAGGTTATAATTCCTTCTCCTGCTCGGTTCTTGTTAGCTTTCCACCAATAATTCGCTTCCCCCTTCATCATGAAGGTGGCAAATGCCGTCTTTTGTTCTTCCGCGACACACGTCACTTCGAACACCTTTTCCATTTCTTCTACCCATATCTGAGCCTTAATTGGATCCGTCGTTCCTCTGAACTCCGGTGGTCCCACTATTTTGAAATCTTTAAAGTTTGTCAGACGCTCAACTGGCTGACCAACCCCCTCTTGTGGTCGATCCTGCATCGCCTCTGCTACCAGATTAGCGAAAGCTCTCACTGGGTCAGCTTGACCATCCATAATTCTAACAGACTCTTCAACCCTCTTGAGTTTTGGTTTTGTCTTCTCGGCTGCTTTGACTGTTTTAACAAAAACTTTATATTAATACCTTATGGATTACTTCTTAGGCAACATTCTATTTATGTTAACCCTTAACAACAAAATGCACAGTTCAGCTCACTTAAACATGCAATAAAACACACAAAATTCATGTATTTAACTGGCAGTGATAAACACTTACAACCTCAAACATGATTCTATAATTGCTACCTATCACATCAGTACAAAAGATGAGACTTACTAGCTTATATTTCTCTTAGTAAAATGTATTACTACAAATCTTACTCTAATAAATTTGAGGTTTACACAATCCATAACACTATGCGGATTTTGTCCGTTATTTCCAGATCTGTCTACTTCTTTTACTCCCTGACCTCAGTGTTCCTAGCGACCAACAAATGCACAAGTGGTCTTAACTGAACCGCTGAGTCACAAAACTGCTGAATTTCCTCTTCCAGCTCTTTCACTTTACCTAACAACAACATTTTGCTATCTCACTATAACCACAAAAATAGAGATAACAATTATATAACTCATAAACTCCTGGGGTCGAGACTACATCCATATTCCTCAAATAAACAAATACAACCATATCTCTTTAATAACAAAAGTATGAATCATCTTGCGTATTTCAAAAGCACCATTCGTTTTCAGCTTAATAACTCTATTTAATTCCTATCCTGTTAACCTCTAACCCACATTGTTCATCGAACTTACCACACAATATGAGTTCAGGAACTTACCACAATCATATGGGTTGAGGAACTTATCCTAGTCAGACCAAAATCGTCCATTCGCTGAGGGGCTCCACCATATGATTATGAGTCACGAACTTACCATACGTATGGGTTTCAAAAACACGGGCCTAACCTCGACATTCTCTACCTATTCGATATACTATGAGAAAAGAATCACCTTCTCACCATAAATACATCGAATAGCGCGATATAGATTTTCACTGATTATCAAAATAGGAAGCTAAGTGATTGTTAAACCAAAAACCATCCCCTACCCATACAAGGAATTGGTCAACTCGGCCACTAATCAAATAGGAAGCCAAGTGGTCATTAAATCATGCACAGTTTCCCCACCCATGCAAGGAATTGTACAACTCAACCACTACAATGAATCCTCAGTAGAAAATCCTCACACTTATACTCTAATTGCTTAGTATGAATTTGCTATACCCACACTTTATCACTTACCCCCTATATGAGTTCATCTTAAATATGTACTATAGATCACTTTCGATCAGATAATACTCTCTATCTTGCAGAATCTCTTCATAAGATATTTCTACTCATCTATTCTCTTTGATTCCCTCTTTAAAGGCATCTTGACTTAGTTGTGTTACTTCATTCTTCATATCTCTAAATGCTTGTTGCGCTTGCTTCGTCTACGACATTTTCTACAACTAAGAATTGATACTAAATTAACACCATACGTCCAAAGTTATACCTATCATTTTGTCAAGGCTAATGAATAACTTATCACCATTCTTTCCAATGAATTCCCATAATTCACTTAAAATACCACATTTGAAGAATCTCCTTGATTCATCTCCTAGCATACTCAATACGAGTTTATTCTAAGGTTATAACATAGGTTTCACAGTCCTAAAGTTTATAACCTACAGCTCTGATACCAACCTGTGACGCCCCCAGATTCAGGTCTCAACACCCAGATCCGGTCATCACGTTCCACTTCAAAATCACCTTTAAACAACATATAGTAACTAATGCGGAAAAATAATAAACATATGTTGTTCATTACACAAAGTTTACTAAGTCCCAAGGTCTACAACCTTAACAAAATACAACTCAACTACCTTATATAACAAAAAGGTTTACAACTTACACAAATCGATTCAATAGTAATACACTACCAGCTTCTACCGAAACTACTTGTTCGGAATTCCTTAGCTCTTAACTATAATTGAACGTTGGATCTTTATCTGAAAAATGGTTCATGATATAGCAAGGGTGAGCAACTACTTTGCTCAGCAAGTTAAAGTAACAATAAGCGATATATCATGAATGAAAAGAATATCTTCTTTAGATTTCACAACATACAATAATTGTGAATAACTGCCAACAATAATAATTCTAGAAGATTAACTGAAAAGCTGATAATCTCAACAATATTAAATTCGAGAGCGATATCAATAATGATAGCTTTAAATAACACTTGCAAGAATGAATACTGTAATAACTGATATTAAAAACCAATGGTAAAGAATATTTACTGCTGAGTTGGTCTTTATAGACCGTGAACATGGTTGAGGGCTTGTCCCAGGTCTTTCTCCTGGAATTCCTCGTGAGACTTACCCAGGTCTTAACTGAGCATCTCTTGAGACTTACCCAGGTCTTAACTGAGCATCTCTTGAGTAGTTTAACAGTTAAATAACTGAAACACTCGGGTGGATACGCGAGGTGGCCAAACCTCTTGTACCCAATGTATATGCATAACATTTATTTAGCTTGGGTGCGCGCTAAGTCGAATAAATCGACATCAAATCCCTTTATAAGGGTTGTTCTGCTCAGTCTGATTATAGGAATCCGCACCATCAATGGTTTGGATAAGCTTCAAGAATTCAAGTCAATGAATTTAAATATACAAGATTCTAGCCGAAACAATTGGCATAGATTACTACTCCTTTTTAATTAAATGTCTAGCCGAACAATTGGCGTAGACTACTGTTTTAGCTCACTTAAATGTCTAGCCGAACAATTGGTGTAGACTACTTCTCTAACTCAATTATATGTCTAGCCGAAATAATTGGCGTAGACTACTTCTCAACACAATTATATGTCTAGCCGAAACAATTGGCTTAGACTACTTCTCAACTAGTTCATATTAAGAACCTGACGTGACTGTGCACAAGTGTGCGGATTTCAATAAATAATATGATGGGAATAACATACAATAATTATCCCAGCTCACAAGTTAAACAATCTATATTCAATACAATAACAATGTTAAATAGTTTTAAGATAAGATACTTGCGCAAAATAAAGTTCGAAATTAGGAAACTTGCTCAATAAAAATAAGTTCAATAGAATAATGAATCATATTCGAATATAAATTGAGTAGGGATAGAAACTTGCCTGATAATCGATCTACAACTAACTAGCTTTAAATAACACTCTTTGAATGACCTAACATTAATAACATTGGTCTATCAATTAGCACGGCGTAAAACGGTACAACTGTACGCTTAATTATGTTATTTACCTAGCAAATATAAGATCACATAACACATATAACTTAATATACTATCATTAACCTATAAAACAATTAAACGGTCTTAGGTTAATGACTTAATTAATTTATAACAATTTTTCTTAAGTGAAAAACACTTATTAAACTATTAAACAATTTATTATAATTGTTTAATTAATGAGTTAATGACATTTTATTTATTTCATTAAATCAAACTTCATTTAGTTACTATTTAATATTAACTAAATAGTAAGCAATTAAATGCCTTTAGTTATTATTTAATCATAAATAATAACTAGCTAGGTTTAATTATTATTTAAAATTAATCAAATAATGAATAAATAATTTAGTAAGAAAATTAAATATCTTTAGTTATTATTTAATATTAAATAATGACTAATTAGGTTTATTTATTATTTAAGGTTAAACAAATAATAAACAATTACATTAACTCAAATTTCATTTAATTAATATTTAATATTAATTAAATAATGAATAATTAATTAGTAAGTAATTAAATATCTTTAGTTATTATAAATAATAACTAATTAGGTTTATTTGTTATTTAAAGTTAATCAAATAATAAATAATCAATTTTATATGTCTTTTATTTTTACTTAATAGCAATTAAATAATAATGAATTAATTTGTTATCCTTATTTATTATTTAATATTAATTAAATAATAAATAATTAATTGTGTAATTTAATCATAAATTAAACTTACTAGATTAATATTTAGAACATTTAAATATTAATCCTAATTATTTAATTATATTTGAAAAAAACATAATATTAAATGCCCAAATATCATTTTTGTATTATTACTATTTTTTATAGTTTTTAATAAATTTTTAACCATTTAAGTTAATTAAATCAATTTTGGAGGGCATTTTGGTAATTGCACCAAAAATCTTCAAAATTGATTAGAACTTCCTGCAGAAAGCTAATAGGTTCGGCTTCTTCATCTTTTCTTCCTCCATTAATGAAAATTATACCTTCATGCAAACTTTAAGTTACACAATAAATTCCGAAAAAATTACCCATACTTCAACAAAAATTAATAACTTCTTAAAACAATTACCCATGAATTATTGAACAAATTTTTAGTAAAAATTTGTTCACTTCATAAACTCCATAAATACATCACAAATATGATTTTTATCCTCAAATCACATGGATATTAACATAATCAAATACTACAAATTATTCTCCATCACAATAATAATTTTTCTATATCATCTAAACAATTTATTCCCCAACAAATAATTATTTTGAGAAATTAAAATAGAAAAAAAAATATTATTTTAATAAAAATAAATAATGGATACCTTCTTGATGATTGATATTTGAGAGATTAAACTTAATCTTCTTCTTCTAACAATTCCTTGTTTGCTAACAAAATTTTCGTATGAAAAATGCTTCGGAGGATTTGAAAGTATTTGGAATGAAGAGAGAGAGTGCTAAGGTTTTGTTCTTGTTAGTCATTTTCTTCTACTGATAACTTATATTGAACAAAACAACCAAGACATCCTCCTCAATTTGCGGCAAAAATCTGGCACAATTATCACCTACCTATATTATTATTATATATTTAATTTACAACCCACACACTATATATATATATATAAAGGACACACACACACTGCCATATATATATAAACACACGCTACTACTATATATCTATAACACACACACGCGTTATCACAATATATATATATTATACCCACACACACACGGAATGTATATATATATAATTTTTTTATTATTACCATTTACCTCATTACATAAATATTTTTCACAACAATTTGTGAAATTAAAAATAATTGTAATATATAAATGAATATATATTGTTTATACCATAAAACAAATTATTTAATACATTTAAATTAAATAACTCATTTATCAATAAATATGGAAATAAATCCATTTATCCGAACATACATTTTTAATGCATTAAAATAATAATACATTTACAAAAAAATTTATATAATTTATTAAATTATTTAATTAATATTACACAAGTAATTGTGTAATTACATTACTCATTTAAAAAAAAAATCATATTTAACAATTTACATAAATATTGATTAATTGATATAATCAATATAATAACCCAATTAATTTCTACATTAAAAATCCATCATGAAACTAGGCTTTTGGGATACATACACAAGCAACCTAAGGACTAAAGTAGGATAACAATTAAAGCTACATGTACTACTCTTGAACCAACAAGTAAGCTTATAAAAATAAAACAAAACAATCAAATGGCCTCTCTTTCTACGGCACCATCACCATCAAGACCAAAATTTGATTTTCCTTTATTAAACTAATAAAAGAATTAAGAGCTATAAAGACTACACCATGCCAAGTCACCTCACCTTTTATTTAAATTTAGAATTTGAACCCAAGTTGCTCAATTTCTCTCTCCATCCACCAGCTACAAGAGGACTTTGTCCCAAAATACATGTCATGCCAAATGCTTTATTTAATTAAATAAGCAACTACTTGGTTTATTTATCAATTGGGCCAACCATTTGGACTTTATTAAAATACCACTTGGGTTTAAATTAAATCAAATTGAGCTACTAGTAACCAAAATAATTAATAAAATTTTGGACTATTAGTTTATCCTTAGTTGAGCTACTTTAATTTACTACACATTAATTATCCAAATCCATACCCAAATAAATGAACTGAGCTTGATTATTAAGTTAATTAAGTTAGTCAATTAGTATTTACTTACTAATTGAATTATTAAATATTATCAACAATATTATACATTATCCTCATTAATTAATACTCCTACTAATTAATTTACAAATTACATTACTTATTATAATAAATGGATTTCCATATTTAATCAATTAACAACTTTATAAATTTTCTTGATATTAAACTCTTAGGATTAGTCCACTAACTTAAATAAACTATTAGTGCGACTCCCTTTAAATCACTCTAATAATTATTCACATAAATAATTTTTTACGCACAAAGGTTTAAATTAAACCGTGAAAAAAAATTATTCACTAAAATTAAATACTTATTTAATTTATAAAGATACTTCTAAAATTCTCGGTCCTTACAGTGTTACTGCGACTTAATAATAAAACAAGAAAATTCATTTGTCTTTTCAAAAGCACAAAAGTGCAAATTTAACACGATTTTAAGAATTTCAAAATCTAGCATAGCTAGAAGATTTGGAATATCCTAAAACCTCAAAACACCTCAAATTTTTCCTCCACATTCTTTTCCAGCTTAATAACTAAATTACAGTGTATTTGCTACTGTGACAATTATTAGGTTCAATAATTTTAAACTACAGTGCACCAACAATTATTGAGTCAATGATATGAAATACAGAGTAATGACAATTATTAAATCAATAATGCAAAATACTGTGTAACAACAATTATTGAATTGATAATATAAAATATTATGCAGTGACAATTATCGGTGAAATGATGCGTAACAGTTACGGTGTCAATTATCAGACCAATAATATGAGACACTGTGCAATACCGTGTGCTACAGTAAAATACCATAAATTACCGTATGCTACTATTTTTTTATCACCGGTATTTTAACAGTTAACACCGTTGACTATTTTTATTTAAAAAAGTTACTTCTGTCGTTTTCTATATCCGACAAATATTCCATTGTGGGCTCGACCAATAATTAGTTATTTCGGCGCCGTTATACGACACGAATATTCCCCGACCAAACGAATATTCCCCGACAAAGCGAATATTGTCCGACAAAATAAAATTTGCACATAATATCTTTAACTTTCAATTTTGTTAATTTAACCACTTACTATTTCAGGAAAAATATATACGAAGAAAAATTAAATTTTATATTTCATAAAATTCGGGGTCTTACAGCAAGGTGCTATAAATAAAATAAGTATGATTATTATGGTAATTATGATTCCGAGGACAGAATCCTGTTAAGGAGGGAAGAATGTGAGGATCCGAACTTTCAGGATTTTCTTAATAATAGTAAATGAGAATTTAATTAATAAAATTATCAAAGTTGTTTAAATTATTTATGATATAAGTGATTTAAAGTATGTGAAGGGATTTAATTGATAAATTAAATCGGTATGGAGATGGTGATAATTGATGTTGATTTAAATTAATTGAAAAGTAAATAAATTGTTTAAAAACAATTTATGAAAAAATAAAAGAAATTATATGTAAAGGTACAATAAATTGTACAATAAAATTATTATGAAAGTACGAAAATTATTATGTAAATGGTGGTATGTGGAAATGTGAGGAATCTGAAATAGATATGTATATAGATATAATTGTATATAAATGTGCATGTTTAATTGATAATTATAAATTTCATTAATTATGAAAATTAAGGGATTAATAATTAAATTAATCCGAAAATTTATGAAAAGTTAATGAGAAAGTTAGTAAAATTAGAAATATTGATTATATAATTAATCAATAATTATGGTAGAGGTTTGGAAATTAATAAAGGAGAAAAGTAATTATCTAAATTATAGAATAATAAATTATATAATTTATATAAAGAAATTAAAGTGAAATATGAGGAAAATAATAATTATATAAATTATATAGGAAATTTTTTATAATTTATATAAGAAGATTAAATTGAATAAGGTTGGAAGAAATTTTTACTAATTGTATTGGTATAAAATGGAAATTATGTAATGAGAAAGTAATTATATAAATTATATAAGAAAAATTAGTGTAAATTGTAAAGAAATGAGAAAAATGAATGTTTTAATTCATTAAAAATTATGTTTATGCATAATTAAATTACTATGATTTTTATGAAGAATAATATTTCGGAAACGTAAACATGTTAATGTAATATGATGTCCAAGTAATGAAGTGAAAAATTATGAAAAATAATTTTTATATGTTATATGAATTATTTTATGAATTTTGGAGGTATAAATTATCTCATACAATTACATGCGTGGCGTTATGCGTGTACAAAATTTATCAAGAAAAGTACCCAAAAGAGGTATTAAAATTAATTATAAATCATGTTATGATTTTTAGTGAATTAAAATAAATATTTTATATACATTATATAAAATATTTATTATATGAAATAATTACGTAATGTATTAAAAAGTAAAATTTGCATGTTACTTTTGGAAAATTCCGAAAATTTCACAGTGGTTGGGGCAAAGTCGGTGGATGTGAGTGGTTGTTATAATTAATTTATGCATGCAAACTTTTAAAAAGGGAGGAAAAGAATTAAGGAAAAACAAAAGAAAAGAAAGAAAGAATAAAACAAATCCAAACAAATAAAATTCTCTCTCTCTCTCTCTCTCTCTCTCTTTCTCTCTATGTTGCACCACCGTGAGCCACCAACCACCAAGCCATCCGACCACCATAGCTGCTAAGGGAAGAAGAAATTTTGGTGCTTTCAAGGAAGATTTGCCAAGCTTTGAAGGTATAAAAAAGTTAACTATTTGATTTATTTGTGTATTTTAGTGATAAAATAAATTGATGAAAAATTAGAAATTAATTAGAATAATTATTCTAAATAATTTTAGGATGCATATCTATGAATTATATAATGTTTGTTGCGCGGCCGAGTTTTGTGCAAAAATGACCATTTTAACCCCGGTTTTTTTCCGAAAGGACCAGCGTGTCATTTGGTCACGTGAAATTACAAAAATGCCCCTGAATTTTTCGGTAAATAACCAGCGTGTCCCCAAGGCCGCGAAAATTACGAAAATGCCCTTGGACTTTCCGGCAAATTCCGATTATGTCCCTAAGGGCGCGGAAATTACGAAAATGCACCCAGAAAATGATTTTTAATTAAATAAATGTTTAAAAATTGTTTAAAAATTATAGAAAATTATAGAAAAATACTAAAAATATAGAAATGATGTTTGTGCATTAAATTTAATATTTTTATAAAAATATTAAATATTGGGGATTAATATTTAAATGTTTAAATATTAATTTAATAAGGTTATAATTTAGAAAATGGTTAAATAAAATTTTCGGACAACCAAAAATGTTAAATTTTATCCGATGGTCGGGTTGTCCGTATCGAAGGTATTTGATATTAAGTTAAATTAATATATTAAGGAACGAGGTTAATATAATTAACCAGCCTATGTGAAAATTGGCCCGAAAATGATACTCTCTTCGTCCTAAGATAAAAGTCCTCTATTGACTTTTATGGTCAAATTAACCATTTTTCAAATCAATATATTTTGTTATTCTTTTATATATATATATAAAAAGCTCATAAACATTATAAACTATATACAATTTAGTACTAATCTTAAAATTTATTTTTCTAAAAATTTAAATATATATGTTTAATTATTAATTTTAAAAATGATCAATTTGACCGCAAAAGTCAATAGATGATTTTTATCTTGGGATGGAGGGATTATTAATTAATTGAATTAATATCATAAGATGATAAATAATTATTAATTGATTATTTATTATCATAGGTTGTACGAGGAGCAATATAAAAAGGATAATTATTATTTAAAGCCACAATCCAGGCAAGTTTTTCAGTCCTATAATGTTAATTGTTGCCTGTTATGATACGTAAGTATTTGTTTAAATGCATATAAATTATGTGTTATGTGATATGTGGATAATATGACAACGATGTGGACTTTGTGCAATAATGTGAGATATATTGCTATAGTAGAAGCACAACACGTGATATATGACACACACCGAACATGTTAAACTATGTGTTACGTGAAGCATAAACTGTTGAACTTGCTGAGCCGTTGTGCTCATTACTTGCTTAATAAACATTTTTGCAGGAAAGAAATGAATTTCAAGAATATCAGATTAATTTAGAGATGAATTGACTAGAAGGTTGTAAGTGTTTTGTTATATTTTCCATTCAATGTGGATACATGTGTTAATTTTATAATGATGTTTCGTATGTACATATATGTCGAATCCAAACATGATAAGTAAAGTTAAATTTTGAACTGTGATTGTACTAGATAGATGTTACGATAGAAATTATTAAATGATTTAATTATGATTTATGAAACGAAAGATGTTGTATGAATATATACAATATTAAATTTTAAATGTTAAGCGTTACGATATTTGTAACTGAAAGAAAAGAAAAAGTAAATGTTGCGATCCAGGGATTATGATCCAGATATAAGGATTTTAAAAATCATATTATTTTAATAATAATTGAGAAAGTGAAAAAAAAAATTATACCGAAAAAAATTGGTAATTGATGATTTTAAAATCAATTAATGGATGAAATAAGATGATTAAAGATTTATTAACGGACCGAAATTTGGACGTTATGAAGATAAGGTATAATAAATACAAAATTAAAGGGAATAAAGTTGGTCGAATTTCGGGGTCGTTACATCCCATTTCTAGGGTGACAGTAAGGAATGATTGTATGAAGCTTTATGGTTTAGAGAAAGAAAAAAAATTAAGGCTTTGTTTGATGGTATTAGAAGATTAAGTTTAACATCTGATTTGTGGACTTCTAATTAAACTATTGGTTATATGTGCCTCACTGCTCATTTTTTTTGGATTTTGATTGGAACTTGTATAAAAGGGTTATCAATTTTTGTAGCATGACACCTCTGCATACTGGTTTTATGATCTCTGATTCTATTTTGCATTGCCTAACTGAGTGGAGAAAGTAAAATAAAATATCAAATGTGACTCTTGATAATGCATCTACTATAAAGCATCTTAAGTATCATTTTACATTGAAAGGTGGCATTTATTTTAGTGGTAAAAAAATTCATGTTAGATGTTGTGCCCTAATTCTTAACTTGATGGTGCAAGATGGTTTGGGAATTATCCAAAATGTTATTCAAAATATTCGTGAGACTGTAAAGTACTTGAAAATATCTCCATCTCGTCTTCATAAATTTGGTGGGATTATGAAAAATTTGGAATTACCATCTTCAAAAAGATTGATCTTAGATGTCCCCACTAGGTGGAACTCCACATATGTCATGTTAGAGATTGCTTTGGAATTCAAGGATGTGTTTCCATTGTACAAAGAAAGAGACCTTCATTATAACTCTTTGTTTAGTAGGGAAGATTGGGAAAGTGCTGAGAGGGTTATTAAATTTTTAGAAGTGTTTAATGAGGCAACAAATGTGTTTTTACCTAATATTTGAAAAATCAAGGAGTTGTTAAATGAAACTATTGTTGATGATTGTGAATATATGAAATAAATGACTTTTAAAATGAAAGAGAAGTTTGATAAATATTGGGGACAATGCAATTTATTAATGGTTATTACATCTATCTTAAATCCAAGATATAAGATGTAATTAGTTATATTTTATTTCCCAAAAATGTATGCCAGTGAGTTTGAAGCAAAGATGAACTTAACACTTGTTCGAAATGTTTTGTAAGAACTGTTTGATAAATATGTGGCACCTTACAATTCAGTACAAATTGTTAATAGTCAATATGAAACTTCTAGTACTAGAAATAATGCTAAACCAATGGTTTTTGTTAGTGGTTCTAAGAGTAACATCTTTTGAGTATTGCTTTCATAATAACTGTCTTGGCTATGGTCTTCTCCTCACACGCATATTTGAACATCTTGAGCTTAATGTTAGTCACCATCAATCTCAACTTGTTCACAACAACAATATTGTGTCTCATTTGAATCTCCCTCCTCGACCACTGATAATATTTAAAGCCACTGATCATGAATCTATTGAGTCTAGTCTTAATATGGCTTCACAAATGGATGCTCTTAATAGCATGAACCAACTTATGTTACTTAACCAAAGCAACACCATGATCCAAATAAAAGATATACAACAATCTTTACATCATCTTAAGGACATGTTACATTTTTTAATGAAAAATCAGAAGCTTTCTACACCTCCCTACCATTTTTCTACAAGTACCAAAGCTAAAGTTGAACATATGGATCAACCTCTTACCGAGGCTGCTCTTCCAACTCTTGGTCTCCATTTTCCCCCTATTAATTTAGCAGACTTCTAACTATTTGGGAAGACTATAGAATATATATATTAGAATATATATATATATATATATATATATATACTGCTAACTATTTGGGATTATTGTAGATTGTATCTACCTTAACCTACTACCTGCAAGAAAGTACTTTTCAGACTCTAACCACTTTGTTGTAGGTTCTGACACGTACACTATGTCTCCCCATCACTTTTTATGATGCTAAAGAGGGAGAAGAAAAATATCAACTACTCTGCGCTGCTCTAAGTGTTACTATAAACTACTATAAATCTGCTGTCATATACTGCTATGTGATGCGTTGTTCAAAATTTAAATTTTCTAAAATATATGCATAAACTGAGGGGGGGGGGGGGGGGGGGAGCTTTTATATAAAAATATTTTTATTTATAGTCATCATCAAAAAGGGAGAGATTAGTGGGTCTCCAACTTTTAGTTTTATTTTGATGATAACAATAATTAATAAATAGGTTGATTAAAAGGATAGAATCCTCTCCATATGATTTATATTATAATTATTTTTTTAATTATTGTATTTACTTTGATTAAATATATTTTCTAAACTTATTGAATTAATATTTTATTAACCTTGATAATTTAATATCAAGTGTTATAAATATTTATTCATAAAGTAATATTTTCTAAGGCAAGGAATCTCCTATTATTTTTAAAATATTATATTTTTGTGAAACCAAAAGAAGCTTGGCAAAAACAAAATCCTTTTTAATACTTCATCTGAAATCATTTAGATTTGTTTGGGTATTTATCCAAAAATTGTTTAAATGCATGCATGTTGCTTTTAAAAACAAATAAATTACTATCATGTATTTATTAAAAGGTTCCAGCGTGAGAGGTTAAGTTGAAAATGGGCTTTTAATATTTTAAAAAGCTATAAGCTTTGCTTCACCCGAGAATAGCCAACAACATTTCAAAAGTCACATTGTGATCAAATAGTAACATATCCTATACTAGTATATCTATATAATTAAAATAAAAATAAAAAAAGGTGAAGGCTAAACACTTCTACCAAAGAAGCACATGGGCTACAAATTTTATGCTTTTGCCATCCGAATTTAATACGCTTAATTGTTTGTGTTTTGATTGGGCAATCCAGGAATTTTTTTTTGACCAATTCGTGTGATTTTTTTTAAGTGAGCAAATCTTGGCTATTGATTCAAAAGTAATAAGCGTTCATCTGCAGATTTTTAATAAACTGCCAAAAAGACTATTCTATTCCTAAGCTTCTAAATTTTATAAATATGAGGCTTTTCATTTCATTTCAGGTTACCAATTCACATATAAAAGAAAAGCTTATATTTCTTGCCTACAATTTCTCTCTCTAAAAGCTTTCAAGTTCTCTTCTACTCGAAGTTCATATATTGAATAGAAAAATTGATCAAAATATTTGAGATAAGATATTAAATTGTAGTATTTGATTCATCTCATACTTGTTTATATTTAAAAATATACTTTATAAATATACAAATATAAATTGTTATATATATATATATATATATATATATATATATATATATATATATATATATATATATATAAAGTTAGTACTTAGATACCGAAATAATTTGGAGATACACCTCTTGTGTGAATGAATTATTCGAACGGTCTTTAAAATCTTAAATGGCTTTTTTGTTGATATAGTCCATTTATATAACTATCCTAAAATAGATCAGTATTTAGATACCAAAATAATTCGGAGATACACCTTTTGAGTGAATGAATCATCCGAACAGTCTTTAAAATTCTAAGTGGTCTATCAAAAATATTTATATAAATATTAGTTATGAAACTTCAAATTTGGACAATACTTAGATATCAAAACAATTCGGAGATGCACCTTTTGAGTGAATGAATCATCTAAATGGTCTTTAAAATTCTAAGTGGTCATATTTAAGTGATCACATTATAGATCAAATATATCAATATAAATAGATTCAAGTAAAACAACTTTGTTTGTTATATCAAGTATTATTTAACTGTTTTATTCATTATACTTGATATCTGTCATTATAAGTATTTGAACATAAATTTATTTATTCATAAATACTTGTTGTATAATATAAACGTTATTTAAACTTTTATATTACGAATATAATTGTTATATCTACTTACATAGAAGCATATCACTCACTATAAAAGTTATTTAAATTTTTATAATCGAACTTAAATATATATCTGCTTATCTAAAGAAGCATCTTTCAAAAATAATATTTATTGAAAAATGTTAGTTTGTTGGTTTTATATATCTGTGAGAAAAAAAGAGTGATTTTTTGACCAATACCAGAGTCTTAGAGAGGTCAATGGGTAGTTGGGTCTCTAGTGTACTTGTGTGGTAAGGAATCGACTTCTTGTTTCAAGACCAGTTTGTAAAGCAGAGCTAGACTTAAGGTACAACTACATTTGAGGAAGGAACGAGGAGCTACTGTTCAAGATAAGTAGTTTTATGTATAGTTGAAAGTTGATCTATAAAATTTTGTAAAGACTTTTTCGTCTATTGAAGAAAAATTTATTACTGATAGTAATAGAATCTCAAGTCTTGGAAAGGAGTTTGAGACTGGACGTAGCAACATACCCGAGCTGTATGTTGTGAACCAGATAAATCTCTGTGCATTGTGTGATTGAATTTTTATTGTGTTACATATTAATTTCTGACACTGCAAAATTAACTAAAAATTCAAAAAGGTCTAAGATAATTTTTAATCATTAATAATCTATTTAACCTTTCTTCTAGATTATTATTGGACTTTCATTTATATATAAATGAAACTTTAGTTTTTCTAAGTTTTAATATTGGAATTAGGAAATTTATCATTGTAATTTTTGTAACACATGTATTTTTATATATAACTGAACTTTTAGTTTTTCTAAGTATTTATTTTTATGTCTCATTTTGGTGTGATCCATATCATCATCGAGTTCGAATATAAAGGCTCGCGAATTAATCGTTGTGAAAACGAGTCAAGTAACTCCATGCTGAATAGTATCGAGTATTTGATTGAGTCAAATCCAAGCTGCCTTGAAAATTATTAGTTTGAATTCAAGTCGAATTTGAACACAAATTTTTTGATCAGAGTTAAGTTTGAGCATTAGGGTGTTCGGATCGACTCGGGATCATTTTCACCCATAGCTATCATCCCCACTAATAAACTTAATAAATTACGTACAGTTAATTCCAAATTTTATCTATATTTAACTTCTACCCTAACATCTTTCTTCACCTAATGGAACCCAACTAAGCCTGACAAAATATGCTTATGAGTTAATTTTGATTTACAAAATTTAATTATGATTCTACTTAAAAACTAAAACTACATTACTTATTTTTAATATGGATTGTGTGTGTGGGTTAAATATAATTATGGGTTAAATATAAGTTAATCCATATTTTAAATTCCAAGCTTACTATTATTATTGTGACGACCCCAAATTCGGGTTATTTTAATTTCAGATTCGGTTCAACACTAGTACTACATTTTCCTTATTGTTCATGAATAACAATAATATTATAATTGTTAAATAATCATTTATTTATAATTTTACAACATCTCTTTCTATTCTAGAATCGCAATATTTATACAATTCTAGTATGTCTCAATATCATACATGATACGACATTCTATTACAATCAATTTGAGTATTTAACACTCACATAACAAACCAACTAAGTCTTATACTACACCATCAATTACCTGTCCAATTCGGACTGATATCCACAACAAACATTTAGATCTTCAGTTAAAGTAATATGTTTTCCTGTTCCTTGATCTTTATCGAAAATTTCGAATAACTTGCACTATCTGAAAATGTTGGTTTAAACAAGAGTGAATACGACGGCTCAGCAAGTTTAACAGTTACACATAACACATTACATGCTTCATATAATATACATGATTTGCATCTTATTCTTACATCAGGCTTTTCATATTAATAATACTTTGTACCTCTTATGCATCACATACAATAATCAACTAACACTTAGCAAATCATGCTTCATTCTTGTACATAGTTTTCATGTAGTCATACCACATGCTGTTCATCTACCACAAACATAATCAATATATCTTCATATTATCAATTTAAATCACATTATAGCATATTAATGCACATAGGAGCAAATTCTGAAAAACTTGTCTGATTCGCTTTTACCATTTACGTTTATTTGCGTCTTTCGTTCAACCTACACTTTATATATAAAATCGACATAATCATTAGTTACAATGACTATTAATTAGTCTTAACTTAAGACCTTAACTTCAAATTATTAATTAATTTTTTAGTTGTCCGACAAATGAACCTTTACGTTCCGGACAAAAACCCTAGCCCAACAAACCTAGTTGGACATGTCGGTAAACTTAACCAACTTACACCTTCAATACACGTTCTTCGTACGACTTACTTTTAATAAGTTGTTTAAAATTTAGTCACAAATTGACTATTTACATCGGTTTAATTTAATTAAACATTATTCTTTTATATAACTTAATGATTCGGACATTTAATAATGTACCAAATACTTCAAAATATTATCTACATTTGATAATATACAACTACATTCAAATATTATTAACCATTTAATCACTTATTAATAGTATTAATTATTTAATAATATTTTAATCCCTTATTAATATTATTAACCATTTAATAATATTTTAATCACTTTTTAATATTATTAACCATTTAATAATACTTTACTCACATATTAATATTATTAACCATTTAATAATATTTTAATTACATATTAATATTATTAACCATTTAATGATATTTTAATCATTTACTAATGTCGTTAATTATTTAATAACATTTCCATTAAATACCAATGTTATTATTCATTTAGTAACCTTTTAATCTCATAATAATATTTTAATAATTTTTAAAGCATACAAATAGTTAACTTTTTAATAGTGTTAACCTTAGTCTTTATTTTATACATTTAACTACCAATTAGTCACTAATAGACTTTATATATATATTGGTTTAATATTCAAACACATTCATTTTACAAGTTTATCTTAGGTTTTAAGTCCCTAACAGTGTTTCGCTTAGACTTTTCATCAACCGATAAGTTAAACCGGAGTTCCGACTTAATAAAACTTTAAAATATCAAAATTTTGACTTTTTAACACTGTACCAGCACTGGCGGCATTGGTCATAGGCTTATTCTAGCATCGGCGGCGCTCAAAGCAGAAAGTCCGAGCGCTGGCGGCGCTCGTTTTGACTACCCGGACCTCTTTTACAAAAACTTTCATAACTTCTTAATTTCAAAATATTTTAGGGTGATTCTTGAGTCCATTCTCATTCAAATTTCCCCTTCTACAACTTCTCTTTAGATCATAAATCCAAATTCCAAACAGAATTGGACTAAAAACTGCTCGCAAGGACAAAGTGAAAACTAACTTCATAAATCATTGGTTTTAATGGTTCAAACTTGAATAAAATGAACTCTACACATCTAAATGACACCAACTTAGTGTTGTTGTCTTCCTAACTTCTTGTTTTATAATATTTCATGATTCAATCATATTTTTGAAAATGTTTTGATAATAAATTTAAGATCGAACTATCTAGGGCTTTACCGGTAACACAATATGGAATTTTCTTTCATTTATTTGCATATCACACATACCAATACTTGTATTAACTATATTAAACCATGAATATACCTATATATCATAGTTTTAGACTTCTAGATCATCAAAATAACTTTTGATCGATTAAAAAATACATTTTAACCGTTCAAATAATATCTAAACTATAAAAATGAACTAAAAAAGGTTTAGAGCATTTTTTAACCTCTTAGACATTGATGTTCTTCTTCCTCTTGATATGAACTTGGCTTGTGACTTCCTCTTGTCCATTCTCTAGTAAATTTTCTTGGTGGATCATCAATCTCACAAGAGTAACTCTCTATATCTCTCAAGAAGCTCTCCCTTTTTCTCTCAAGAAAATGCTACAAATGACCAACCAACCTCACCAATGAGTGAAACACTTCTATTTATAGCACAATGTTAATCATTCATTAACCTCTTAATCAACTAGTGTTGGTGAAATTAGGAGCTTAAACTAGATTACTATTGCATGAAATGATTACTATGAATGACCATTGGTGTGACATCTGTAAGACCCCGAATTTTATGAAATATAAAATTTAATTTTCTTCATATATATTTTTCCTGAAACAGTAAGTGGTTAAATTAACAAAATTGAAAGTTAAAGATGTTATGTGCAAATTTTATTTTGTCGGACAATATTCGTTTGGTCGGGGAATATTCGTCCCGTACGACGGCGCCGAAATAACAAATTATTGGTGGACCCCACAACGGAATATTTGTCGGACATAGAAAACAACAGAAGTAACATTTTTAAATAAAAATAGTCAATGGTGTTAACTGTTAAAATACCGGTAATAAAAATAGTAGCATACGGTAATTTATGGTATTTTACTGTAGCACGCGGTATTCTACAGTAGCACAAGGTATTATGCAGCGTTTATATTATTGAATTGATAAATTGGTTATTACACAGTATTTGCATTATTGATCTGATAATTGACATCGTAACTGTTGCACATCATTTCATCAATAATTGTCACTGCATAATATTTTATGTTATCAATTCAATAATTGTTGTTACACAGTATTTTGCATTATTGATTCAATAATTGTTATTACACTGTAATTTATATTATTAAATTATTAATGATTTGTAACGTGTTTCTTACATTATTGTTGAATTATTGTCATCACTTTTGCGACATTAAATATTAATATTTTATATATTAGTCTAATAAGGTGAGAAGAAAATTATGGCAGGTGGGGGTAATATATCTGATTTATTATAAAATATTATTATAATATATTATAATATGATACATAAGTTTTTGTTGTTATATGAATCATTCATTCAGCAAAAATGAATTTCAAGGATGGTGTGCCATCATTTTATAATTCTAGCACGTTTTGTTACTTTTAAAATGAATGGCCCCTCATTACCAAATTTTCTAAAAGGTTGTTCTCCCACTTATTCCTTTAGTAAACCATGTATGCTTTATCAAAATTGGTGGGTTGTCATCAGCCACCTACCGCACACCATCCCACTTTTTGTCAAACTAAGTGTGCTCCTCCAGCACACTCTGTCAAAATTCACATGCTCCTTTGCACTATAAATAGATTGCTCTGATGAGCAATAAAGGTACGCTAAAAACTCAAAATCCTCCTACCATAATATTGAATATTTTATTTGGGTATAGTAATATTATTTTGAGTGTTTGAAAGCCAAAAGGAGTGCAGAAATTTTTCAAGTAAGTCTTTTATTAAAATTTCATAAATTTATATATTTCACGGTATTCACAAATTTTCCTTTAGAAGACTCTTTCTTTAAAAGATTTACCTTGAAAAACATCATTTGGAAGACTTTATTTTGAAAAATTATATTTTTATACTGTGAATAGTAACCCCGTGAGTGAATAGTAACCTCGGGATGAATAGTAACCCGTGAGTGAATAGTAACTTCGGGAATAGTAATTTAATTTTAAGTTTTTATTATTTTGTTATTATATTATACTATTTGATCAAACCACTTTTAACCAATTTATAATATACGAGTTTGTATACACCATGAATATTTATATGTGGTAATTACTAATTTTATTATATATATATAGGTTGATCAACCTCATTTAAATCAATATCCAGTCACGTGTTAAGGTAAGGAATGTCATTTTATTTTCTCACTTGTAAGGAATATCATCTTCTTTAATATTCTAACTTATTACGGTAAGGAATACCATTCATTTCAAACTCTTAAATTTACTGTGGTAAGGAATGTCATTTTATTTTCTCACTTATAAGGAATTTCATTTTCTTTCATACTCTTAAACTTACTACGGTAAGGAATACCATTCATTTCAAACTCTTAAATTTACTGTGGTAAGGAATATTATTCTTTTCACACTCTTAAATTTATTACGGTAAGGAATACCATTCATTTCAAACTCTTAAATTTACTGTGGTAAGGAATATTATTCTTTTCACACTCTTAAATTTATTACGATAAAGAATACCATTTATTTCAAACTCTTAAATTTACTGTGGTAAGGAATATTATTCTTTTCACTCTTAAATTTATTACGGTAAGGGATACCATCTTTTTCATCTTCCATTATTCAAACCTGCTACGGTAAGGGATATTATTTTCTTTCATACTCCTAAATCGAAACTTATTATAGAATTATTGCTTCTATAATTCCTGAAAATATTATATGTTCCATAATAGTTGAACTTCATTATTTCAACTGAACCTTTCTATTTTCTGAACCTTTCTATTGAACTGTAACCGTTATTCTGAACTGTGGATCTTGAATATCATTTTTAAATTTCACTCCACATCATGTTGACAATTTGGACATTATTTGAATATGCACAAAGTAAACTTCTGATACTTATTGTTTATCATGTTTCTTCTGTTCATCATTTGTATCATTGTTATTTATATTAATCATCAAGAATCAAGCTGTTGTGAATATCTGTGGCCGGAGGCACAGATGTGATATAATTGTTGAACAGATGATAGGTTAAAGGCGATATACTAGGTTAAAGGCGATACATCTGTTCGGTGTTTTTTATGGCACGTATTGAAAGTTCTCTTTGGCCCGTAGTGCATAGATGAACTGTTGTTTGGTATGATTATGACCAAAGGCTGAATATGGTATAATCATGACCGCTGGTGCTATATTGAATATCTTTGGCCCATAGTGCAAGGACGAACTGTTGATTTGCATGATTATAATCAGGAACTGTGAATTTTTATTATCATGACTAATGGTATTTCAGATGATGATGTTTTTACTAAAAAGAGAAGCGAGTGGACATTATAGTCTGCATTATTCTTCTAATAGATTGCTCATTCTGCTGCTATTACTGATCTGAACATTGTTCAAGAATTTAACTACAGTTTTTGATATAAACCTTGTAGTCTATTGTATTCTATCAAGAACTCAACTATTGAAGGCTAATGATAAATTATTCGTCATTATCTTAGTCATGATATTTCTTACTGGGCTATTTGAGCTCACCCTTTCTTTTGTTCCATTGTTTTTCAACAGGAGATGAAAACGTAACAGGGTCTAGCCGGGGGATGGAGTGAGAGTCCGAGGAATAGCTGTCGTAGTCTTCACATGTTGTAAAATAGTGTGGCAATAATAGTGAAGACTTAGTATTATACACTATTTTGTTATACGTTGTGCTTTGTTGTAATAATTTTGTTGTAGTCTTTTGACAACTCAAGTATGGGCTGTGTGGGCCTAAATTTGGGGGCGTCATAGCATCCATCAAGGTTGCTTGTAAGTAACTTTTGGAGTGTAAATGAAGTCATAGGAAGTCCACACTCAACATTTCCATGTGGGGCCCCCTCAAAATTCGGGATTTACAATTTATTATATCAATTTGACTTTATTTTTATGTCTTATATCATTATATAAGCATTCATATATATATACACCAACATATGTATACATATTCACCTATACTTGCACATTGGGCTCCACTTTGGACCTTAAAATTAAATTATATTTGGCTCATTTATTTAATTTGGTTGTGCTTAATTTAATTGTTACATTGGGATAACATTAAATACCCTATGTTACATTTAATTAAAACAAGCATTGAGCATGATTAATTATAACTTGAATCAAGGTTTAATTAATTACATAGATTACTAGGTTAATTTATTTAACTTAGTTTAATACATCAATTGGACTTATAATATATTCCAATTAGACTTGCCTTAAATTATTCTACTACCTTGGGTTACATAAATAACTCATTCATGGTTAATTCTCATCACCATATTTATTTACCTAGCAATTAACTAACGTTTGGTTAATGCTCTCTCTTGTCTACCAACTAAGGTTATTCAATTAACTCTGCATTAGTTAATTCTCTACACTCAACCAAATTTCCCAACACTTTGACCATCAATTGACTTTTTAAATATTTGGGCTACATAGTTTACTTTGTATTGGGCTCTCTTATTTAATTACTTGGGCTACCCAATACAACTCACACATCTTCCATAACTTGGGCTAGGTAATTTATTTAATTGGACTATCACCCCATTATATACAATACTTGCCAACATTAATTAATTAGACTTATATTAATTACCTCTTGGGCTATTAATCAACATAACACTTGAGTTTATTATTTAATTACTCATCTTCAAGCAAATATTCTCATATTGGGTTTGTTTTAAATCCATTAATGGACTCTATATAACAACTTAATAATTAAGTTAATTTCTTAATTAATTACTTCACATTATTGCCATTCAAGACAATCATCCTAAATTTTTTACAACTTTAACTCATACTAATATAATTAACCTAATTAATTATATTTCATGACTTCATATTTAAACTAATTAATTTATTAGTTTAATTGAATATTAACTTACTTATCCTCTTATTTGGCTAACAAGCACGCTTTAGGTATATATATATATATATATATATATATATATATATATATATATATATATATATATATATATATATTAATATAATCACCTTCACTTCTCAAATGAATATATTTTCTTAATAAATTCTCTGCATGCATCATTAAAATATTTCTACATTTAATTTCTAACAATTAAATTATGTAAAAAAAAATGTTTACCCATTTTCTACACATTTTACTTCTCAAATTCTAGGTTTTAAACCTTAACCTTTAATTAAATTAATTAAGATATTATCTAAAATCTTGAAAATATCTGAGATATTACAATTATGGTTCAATTAAATAAATTATTTATGATATTTAATTTCTATATTCATTTACCTTCTATCTCTAATGTTTTATACATTCTTCCCCTCTTTAAAAAATTTCATACACTCTTTAAATTTTTTATACACTCAATTCTAGAAGATTTTATACACTCTCTCTAAAAATATTTGGTATCATTTTGACTTATAAGTTAAAATAAACTTTGAAAGTATTTGACTAAAATGACTTAAAACTTAAAATAAATTGTAATGATTATTAAAATAAAAGTAAAAAAAAATTACATTTAGTCAAACTTATTTTAAAAGGTTTATAAGTCATTTTTTAGAAAATAAAAAATTATTACTTCTTAAAAATTATTTATAAATTAAAAATTATATTATATACGAACGCTCAATTAATAAAAAATAATAATTTATAAGCTATCTATATTATTAAGTGAGGAAAGAAAATAAGAGTCTTTTAAAACTTTCTCATCGGAAGAGTTACTACATATCATTTGACTATTACAAACAAAATGACGGATCCAAGGAAAAATTATTTCATATTTTTGAAATAAATAAATACTATGCTCTTTATTTTATATATTTGTGAGCTCCATTACATAAATTTGTGAGCTCTATTACAGATTTATAAATGAGTCTAATAATTATATGAG